>MU157829.1:103791-139572 GCA_015657495.1 Crepidotus variabilis | reverse complement strand
CTGAGGTTACTATAAACTATTTAATATTGTTGTTTGGTGCTGGGATCAAGCTGGGGTACATCCCTTTGAGCAAAAGAACTTAAACGTGAAATTATTGTTTAGTCAATCGCACTCTCAATTATATTTAAACCAAATTCAATCTCTCATTGTTATACAGTCCAGTACGGAGGCCCGAAGGGCCGACAAAGGGGTCCAGGGCGCAGCCCGGCAAGCTGTTGGCCCAGCGAAGCAGGTGGATGAGCGAAGCGAAACCGCCGTCGCGTAGCGCCGGGCCAAAAAGCTTGTTCTGACACTAACTGAAATATGTGATGGTGATATGTATTACGGATCAGTCACACCTCGGAGGCTCCGATGTCGGTTGGACACACGCCCCCAAACTGTAGTGTATATCTACCTTTCCGCAATATTGTCTATCAATTCTGTTTGGTGACGCTATAACCCCGGATATGACGTCATGATGGAAGGTTCCCTTTATATTGGCGCCTTTGTAACATTTACTTTGATCTTACTCAACAACATGTCCTCTGTCTCTAAAGCCACAACCGCACACTCAGGGAACACTGAGAAACCTCTCCCAGATCCCCATGTTCACGGCGCGAATGCTTTACCACCCTCTGCTGTAGTCGAACCCACGAGGGTTGAGACACCTGCTCAACAAGGTAATCTTCTTTGAGCTGTAGCAATATACGTCCTTTGAAAAAGGAATATGCAGGCTCTACAGCACCTGGGGATGGTCATGTTGTCCATGATCATCACGCCAGCCACACAAATACTTCGGCAGGCGCATCGGAAAAGCTCCCATTCAAAGAACAAGTAATTGGTGAGTCACAACTTGTCGAATCGCCTCATCGTATAACTGATTTGCGTATTTTGTAGCTTATGCTCAGGTGTGTAGCATACTCTGTAGTTATCTCTCGATGATTTCTGACTAACCACAACTCATTTTGGTTCTTTCAGAAAACTAGAGGAACGGTGAGCGCCTACGGCTGTCGTATGATAATACGTGCTGACAATCAGTACAGATTCTTGGAAAACCTGGGCTTAAAGAACATGGCGACGCAATTCTAGATGGTCAAACGACGCACGAGCAAGATCGCAAACCCCGTCGGCAAAGCACAAGCAACTAAGCAGTATTGAAGTTGGGCATGGTACACTATCAAGCACGTTCATAGATTTTATGAGGGCTCAAAATGTACAATAATAATCTCGCCAAATAATCCAAAATGCCTCCTGTTGCTCGCGACGCCTCAGCTTGAATAATTAACTTGCATATACTTCGGCAATAGATAGGGGCTGCGATCACTGCAAACTCTCCCATTCCGTGCCGACGGCTCAAAAAAGTTTACTGGCTCTTCTCCATCATTCCACCATGTTGCTCTCCGTTGAGTCTATCGTTGATACAGCTCTTTCAGAGAAAAACGATGACTGGGAAGTTGAAAATGACCTTCGAAACCCAGTGATAGACTCCTCGGAGTTCGCGTACAGGGTTCGCCCTTTTCGCTCAATTTATGTGGCCTAATTTATGTGACACCTCTTTAGGCAACCAATTTGGTACAAATTCAAGACGAGGGTGTGAAGCTTGCCGCAAAGCACGTTCGTCTGGATTTTCCTTCACAACGTTCATGATGATGAAAAGTTCCCCTGGTTTTAGATTCACCAGCGGATGTTGGTCGAGTCATACACTCCAAGAACCTGGCGAACGCACCCACTTCATATATGTCCTTCGGAGCCATATGATTCTGCCGATCCTTTGAATACGACTGTCCTTAACTGGATATTCTTGATTTCGTCTTTGAACTTTAGCTTTTGGTCGGAGAAAGCGGGCCAACCTGAATGCTATGGGGTCAATTGGCGGACAAGCTGGACTTCCCGTCAGACTGAGGTCCACACTGGTTATTGGGCTCTCGTGGCGGCATTGGATCGAGGTACTGTTCAATAATCCTCATCATCACATCTAATGAAACTCTGACAAGAAAACACACAGCTCTAGATGAGGAGATACCCATAACCGATGCGAATTTTTATTCGTCCGAAACTCTCTGCCCAGACAGCTTGATCCAGCACGTCTTCCGTGAAGCTGATCAGTGTGACGAGTCAATACCCCTCTTCGAAGACCGCGTCAGTATCATGCGAGAAAACGGATTTATACTTTGCAATGTACGTGCTTCCTGTATCCCTCGCCGTAACTTATATTCTAATTAAAATATCAACAGAGCTTTGGAGGATCTTTCAAAGGCTTTGTGGATGAATTCCACCGTCGATTTAGTGGTCAAGGGACAGCTCTTGATCTGGTGAAAATGGTTACTGATACCTTCCCTTTGTTCCGGGATGAAATTTTCTACGAAGGTCGTAAAGGTAAGCCCAACTCCCCTCGCCCACAAATGTTCTTTCCAAACCATCCTTTCTTCAGTGGCCATCTGGAAACGGGCACAAATCCTGGTGGCTGAGATTTGGGCAGCTTTCTACCCTGCTTCACCAGATGTGCCTCATCCGATCTTTCCAGGTCTGAAAGGTCCTGAAATCCATCGACTCACCATGTTTGCGGATTATCGCGTTCCTCAGATTCTCCACCATCTCCGCATTATCTCTTACCCACAAAGCCTACTTGATCTTCTACACTCTGGGTCGCCTCTCGCTTCAGGATCAAGGGAAGAAGTCAGCCTTCGATGTTCAAGTATCATTGCCGTTGAACATGTCAAAGAAGAAATTCTGCGCCTTGTTGATGAGGAAGGAGGAGATAGTGCAGCTGCGTTGAAATCTGGCACAGTGTGCAGTGTATTGATTGATTTTTACCTCTGGGATCTGGCAAAAAAGATAGAGCTTGGAGAGGAGAAGGTCGATGGTATAGATACAGCCCAGCTTGTTCCTGTGCATAGGACCAGGAGCATCTGGTATTGAGCAATGATATTCCACCGATATTTAGTACATGTATCGTATTTTTTGAGTGATGTAGCATATATACGGTCAGAGTAAGTAGACATGTTTATTTTAGAGTGATAGATCCTCATCAGAGTTGTCAGCTTCCATCCCGCCGTCTGTACTGTTTTGACTTTCGCTATCGGAATTGTCTGAATCAGAATCTTGTGATAAACGTCGGACCAAGAAGACGTCGGGTTCACCTTCTTCCCGTAACAGGCTAAAGAAAATGAGTCAGTGGCTTTTAGGTTCACCTGGTAAATCAACTCACTGATCGAACAAACCGAGAGTTCGGCTTTCGTTCTGATCGATGATAGTTTCTGAGTTTACTTCTATTGATTCATCGTCGGCCAATGCAGATAGGTATGTCAGTCGATCGAGATCACTGTTCTCCGCCGTTAATGAGCGGACATTTGTCGAAGACAGAGCGAGGTCCTGAGTACAAGGGGATGAAGGCGTTGGACTATGCAAGACAATTCGTCGTTCAACACCGGCTGTCACAACATGCAGAAAGTGGGGATGAAAGACTACAGAATTAACAATGGAGTCATGACCTGAACCACCATTTGATTAGTGGAGTATTGATATGATAACGAGCTGGAAGCCTTATTTACCTGATAGTCTACACGTCGGTTTGGTAATTTGAACAGGTAAGACCTTTGGTCTATTTCCACGATCACAAAACGCTTGAAGGACCGTTAAACAACCTGCTGACCAAGGTACTGTAGGATGTAGAACTTACCAATGCGCGAATCTCTAGTCGAGGTCCATTCTTTTGCGCTTTGAATTTCACGTTGGTTGAGTAGGTCTGAGATTGAGGAAATACGCCAGATGTATGCACGAAAATCGTCGGAACCACCCCCGTAAAGCAGGTCTTCGCCAAGTCCAAAGCCTCCGAAAGATCCATGCTATGTAGCGGTTATTATTTGATTGTGAAGTCAGAAAGTGTTACTGTTACCTTCATCGTGCAAGAATTAGTATACTTTCTCTCCCCTTCTGGTATGGGCGAACCATCTGGCAGAGTGTTTCCTTTCAGAATGGCTGCGGGATCTGCATCGCTGACAGCGTATATTGTCGGAAAGTAATGCTTTTGGAAACGTTAGAGTTATGCGTGAATCAACACCTAGGATATACCACAAAAGTGACTCCTATCTTCGTGCCTGTAATCGTTGATGAGCTAAGCAAACAGTCGAGGACATCATGGAGAAGATACCTTCTCTATCAAAGACCACACTACTAGCTTCGGGATTGCTGAGCCAGGATGTGTCTTGTCGCGTTAATCGCGTGTTGTACTTTTAAGGCGTTAGTGAGCTCCAAAAATCGGACAGAGTAGTGTTTTACACGTCGGACGATCCCTTCTCCCAGCTTTAGAGAAGTTCTTGACCTCCCAAAGGACATTCTGGCGTCCCAGAGGCAGACGTTTCCTCTGTGATCACTGCTGACGAACAGATGCTCCGCCCGAGGATGGTATTGAGCACCGGTAACCTCACTTCGCAAGTCGACAACATCTGATCTGCGGGACTGGCGAACGTCGAACCGTTGAATAGTTCCATCTTCTCTGAGCATTTACTCAGTGGTCTGTTCTGAAAGATTATCCGAATCTAAAGTACTGACCCCCCGCTCATGAAGATTTCATCTCGGTAGGGATGACAGGTAATGATGCGCACGCTATCCTAGAAGGATGCCTATTGGGAACAAGTATAATCCAAGAGACCGTGGAAGAACTGACATCGTGGTGGTGATAAGTCTGATCGGGTAAGAGTCGGTTGAATGATTCAACTGAAGAGCCTAATGTTGCAACATCATACTTGAGGACGACATCAGACGAGCCACCGCTAGGATATATTTATCAGGAAGCGAAAACTTGATCATAGTGGAAAAACATACACAAGTAAGTACTTGTTGTTGGCAGAGAACTCCAAGGTGAAGATATTTCTCTGTGGGAAAGCTTTAGCTTGCTTGCCGAAAAGAACGAAGAAAGCTGTGCACTGTCGGTCCTCTGAGAGTGTACGATGGCTGTTTCACATCGTCTTGATAGAAATCCCACAGACATATTCCAAGATCTTAGTTTACACAGCTGAGTACAATATCCGGGAACCAAATGGGATACCGCACCATCTCCACCACTAGCAAGGAATCGACCCTCTCCGCATGAGAATTTGAGAGCGTTCACGCACGATTTATGCGCGCTTAGTCGCCTGGAGTAAGGCTTAAGCGAAAATTCCTATGACTCAAGAGGCCTGAAAGCGCGGTGGACCTTGGACGTGCCTGGAGTAAGGAAATCCATGGGCCTCGTTCAACATCAAACGAGTAGCTAAGCTTTGTCCGAGAGAGGTGCCGCTTAGCAGCGCTGTACGGCGGTGGAGTGAGCCCTGTACGGCCATTCTGCGCATCAAGAATAAACAAGAGCTCCGAGTCTGGTTTGAGTACAAGGAGGTGCCGTGGGAGATAACCGAATGACGGATTACTTCGTTGAAGATGTAACTTTCGACTTTCAACCTCAATGAATTGAATTATTGAGATAAAGTTCTCACCATGAAACGACCTACTCAGGCTCTCTGTTAGTTTCATGCTGCTATCGCTCTCTCTTTTGAAAGACCACTTTATCCACCAGATCGCCCACGGTTAACGTTGCCAGCATGTGGACCCACACGACACTGCCTTCGTATTTCTTGTTGTTCTCCCTCGTTACCGCACTGTTCGAGATGTTACGGCGCCTAGCTACCTGTGCTCTCTTCTTCTAAATCCATTCAAATCCATGTCTGCTTTTTGCACTTTGGGCTATGGTGGCTGGCGCTGTGGGCGCCATCAACTTCCCATGTTGACTCTTCTCGCACTGACTGTAGCAACAATTGTTCTCTAGTTATCGTTTTGTGTGTGCAGCGCATCTCTATCTGCGGTTTCAAATCTCTCCTAACAGTATAAAACGTGCTCACTAACCTAACTTTGCCGCATTCACCTTGCATCTGCACTTCAGACCTTTCCCAGCTTGACTATCCTACTATCCAAGCAGCAGCATGCCCTCCCTTGACATAACTCCAGAGCTTCTGAACGTCCTTAAGCTCTTGACATCTTCGCCACAAGGACAGGCATTACATGCTCAAGGATATAACACGACCGCTGCAGAAAGTAAAGGTCAGACGCACTGGATATTGTTAGGAGGCTGCACTAACTTTGAGGTCTTAGCCACATCACCTTCTCCAAGTGCATCGCCAACCTCATCCACTGGTAACCGCACCCCCAATCTAATCGATGAGGCTTTTGAGAAGGCAGAGTTTATGCGTGATGTACTCATTGACCATAATCTTCTCAATGGAGTTGGACACACTCCCGAAGAGCTCTCTCGCATTCACACTGTTGACCGGTCTTGCAAAGGTGCAAAGTTTGGGGAAGGAGTGAGGTTCAGATCTAACATCGGCAATTTTTGTCTTAATCCAATTGAGCTCCCGGCTTTCCCTTCTGCGGACCCTGTAGCACCCTCGGTGGCTGCTCTACCGTCTGCAACTCTTGCAGCTGCAGCGGAAGAGAGGGTGTCTCCTGCTTTGGCAGCTGCGAAGGCTCGTCGCAGAGGATGTTAAATTATAGCGATATATTCGCGACGACGGACTTCTTTCTGTACACTAGCTATTAGCAAACTTCTCCCAGCTATGGCCAAACATATGTACCACATTAATATGTATGCCTATTATCTATTTCTCACTATCCTTGTCCACGAGCCTAGGTTTAATATGATCTTTTCCCGATAGGTTCCTGTCAGTATCCTAGGACTTCTTGAGAAGGTACCAAGCAATAGTTATTGCTCGTACATTGGAGGCCATGCTTTCAACTAGTTCTATGCATTGTGACTTACAGGCGGTATATAGGAAGTTCAAGACGCTGATGAAGCCTCCTGGAATAAGAACAAGCGCCCGAGTCACCGATGACGTGGTGCAGAGCTAAAGAGGACCCCTGTGACTCCAAGTCCGTTTTCACCAGTGTGTTTTTTTTTTTTTGTTATTACTGACTGTTGACGCCAGGCATATTTCATAGTAGTATCGGGTGCGCGGTGGTTACGGGAATAATGCATTCGTACTGATTATCATTTTGTTGCTCATTCTTGTATCCTTGGCTTATGCTGCAAGGGCTTTGTTATTTACTTGAATATTCATCATCGCGGCTTCCATGTCCTGCCAGAGTAGCAAGGGCGCTTAATCTTCTTCCATGCTTCTCTAGCAGCGGTAGGCTCTACTTCTGGTTTGCATATCTACAAGTAAGCTTGTCCCGATCCCCAGTATGAGCTGACGATCCTACAGCCCTCCACTCACGAGCAAACTAATTAAGAAGCCCATTTACTCAACAGGAAATTCTTACTCGGTACTGAGCTAAAGAAGTCCTTTGAAATTTCCATCTTTATCTTTTCATCTCATTATTCCAACTTACGATATGTTGATTGTCGCCACTGCTGTCTATTGGCTGTGTTGTTGACGCTTGTCAAAATTTTCATTTATCTTCGGACAATGTTACTTGCGCGAACAGTGCATGAACACCTTTTGTGCTTCTGCTTATTTTTGTTTACTTAACCCATGGTTTTCTGACCTCTATTTCCTTGACTTTCATCCTATCAAGGCGCCGGTTCTCTTGGGCGCTATACATCAAGGATCTGTACACCTGTGACGTCGATTCAAAGGTTTGCTAAGTATGAAGCGGATGTTCCAGTCTGAGAGCAACCCTTCAACCCGGTTATCATGAGAAAACTAGTGTCCTTTGTGTTCGGCGATAAAGTATACCGTTTTCATTTCTCCTGTCGGTAGAGAAAAGTGGCTGATGTTCCCTAGAAACTTTAGAAAAAAAGGAAAAACGGGTCTATTGCACAATCTTGGATTTTTATTCGATTTATTCCGAATAAATTGAGCAATTTTGACCTCTATCATACCGGCAAGATAATGGTGGGGTATCCGCAGCAACGTCATGTTATCTACAAGTCAAAAAAAGATTGTCTCTATCAACCCTATGCATATATGAGAAATGATAGCTCACAAATCGGGATGATGACGAGCTAGATTCCAGAACGGAACATGTGGACCACAAACCCAAATTTGGGCTTTCGTCGGCCTCAAATTGAGCGATGACAACCTACTAGTAGTTCTACCGTTAAATCCGCTCCGCTACAACGCGCACGGTGTTGCACTCGGCCTTCGGACTTTTTGGGCTGCATATATCGAAGAAGCTGTGTTGGTCGAAATCCAGGCGTCGCGCCGTTTTTATATCTGGGTTAGGTTTCGTGGGTATGCCGTGGACTCAGCAGGCCGAAATGCAAAGTTCGCGAACTCCGATTTGAATTAGATAGGTGGAAGTCATGCTGAGGTCGCAGCGTAGAAACTTCGTATCTAGCTCCAAAGCCAACGTGATATATAAGTGCTCCCTGAATAACCTTTAAGTTTTCAGGAGCGTATGGGAGAGGATTCCTTCAACCCGGTAGGAACTACAACCGAAAATTTTAGCGGTCGTGGGATTAGCGACGCATCCTGGGCCTAGCAATCCAAGAAAAGAACGCTGGGGCAACTTTCGCGGGGGTTGAAAACAGAAGGGTAATCGCAGATTTACGGCACAAAGGAAGTGAGCGGACTGAAGCTAGATCCTAGTTTTGCCGACGCTTAGTGATGAAATAAGAACGTGTCCAGACGTGGCCGCCATGAGACACAGATGGATTGATGATTATAATAAATGTTTTTGCATGAAGACTAGCGTACCATCCGAAGATGCCCCAGACATTCGCATGGAGACATCATGGTCCGGAGTCCGAATGGAGGAGAAGGACAAGAAGGATTAAATGTCGATCGCCATCAATCTCTAGGCCTGATTAAAATATTCGAAAGGCGCTTAAAATAATTTGACTTCTTTAAGAATAATAGAAGGCCAAGTGGGCATGTTTGGTCGGTTCGGTAGGGAAACTGTAGCCAGTCATGCTTTAGCAGTTGACAACGACATGCGGAAGAATTACCGGGGAATTTTAGGGTGCGTCTCTTTTTGTCAGTTACCAGAGCTCCTCGTATTAATCGGGGGAGAACAAGGAGATAAGCGATGTGCTAGACTGTGCGTTTTGAGGATTGATAAGAGCGAGATGTGAAGATTGGCGTTCGCCTGAGGTGACGTTGAACCGTAAAGTATCATTGACAGTGACAAGAACAAACTATAAGATTCGGTTGCGTAAAATTAGCCATGGCCAAGAGACCGCTCCGAGGAACACAGCACCAAGAAGAACAGGGACAAACACGAGGTGTGAACGCAGGTGAGCCACTCGCATCTGCGAGTCGGAGGCGTGTGGAATGTAAGTGGTCTGACAGAACGTGGAGACGAAAGCAAGCAACATTCATTTGTCTTTCCGAGGGAAATGCGCAAGACACGAGTAAAAATAGAGGAACAAATTTTCTGAAATGTAAAGATTGAAGATTTCACTGTACACTTGGTCAATAACTGCTTATCATAAGAGTGTGGTTCGCGGGCTGATTGCGGTGGAAAAGAAGAAAGGACAAATCATTTTGATTCGCGAAACTCAAGATAAGGGCGGAATCTGGGGAAACGGACCGATAAGGCGAAGTAAGCACTTGTGGGAATTTCGGGCCGAGAGAATGTGGGGAAAATGAAAGAATTTTTTTGGGATTTAGCTAAGTCGCGGGACAAGGCTCCGGAATTTGCTCTTGACTTGTCCCCACCACAACCACCGTTTTGCTCATCCCCCTTTCCCCTCATCGTCGCCGTCATAATCATGGCCGACGTCGTCCATCACAGTGACAAGCCAGCTGCAAGGCCCTACAAGTGTCCATACCTTCTATGTGGGAGGGCGTTTTCACGACTGGAGCATCAGGTATGACACCACTGCTTTCCCCGCACTCCGCTCACCTCATCGCCATCAACAGACTCGACATATCCGAACTCATACCGGCGAAAAGCCTTTTGCTTGCTCATATCCATCATGCGAGAAGCGCTTTTCACGATCTGATGAGCTCACGCGCCACTCGCGTATCCACAATAATGACCACCCTCATTCCTCAAGAAAGTCCGCAAAGACTAAGAATGAAAGCAGTTCTATGGAGGATCCTTCTATCGACACATTTCACAACCCTGCTCAGAGAGATTCCTCTGTTGTTAGAATAAAGAAGAAAGCTAAAAGCCGAGCAAATAGTGATGACGAGGTATATTTCAATCCTTTTGCATCCCCACAACTTCATTGTTCCCCTCTGCGATCGTACCCCTCTTCATTTTATTTGGCTATTTATCTGATTGGCATTCTTAGGGTGAATCCTATGCACGTCCAACTTCAGTTGGGTCGTATGATGTCCCCCTTCCACGACGTCCTCATCAACTGAGCCCCGCCCAACCGTCTTCTTTCGCAACACTCTCTTCAGTTGCAATGGACGAGCTCTATGCCCTCGAACGCGCTGAAGCACTCCGCCGGGCAGAGTATGAATCTAGACATGCTGAAGCCTTGCGCCGTGCGGAGTCACACTCGCGACACATGCACGGTCACCCTGAGCCCCAGACACGATCGCACCAGAGGCTAAGCAAGAGTGCAACCACGAGTCCCATCATGCGGAATGGATTGTCTTTGACCTCGTTGAGCGATGAACGGAGTTTTATCGGACCCTCGAGAGACAGAGATTTTCGTGGGCCCCCTCTTAGCCCCTCCTCATCGCGCCCTTCTTTCGAAGATATAGAGGAAGAATTTCACAGTGGACGAGAAACCATTCGTTCTGGGAGCAAGAGGCGTCTCAGTGGGCCTGCATGGATGGCACCCCAAGAACCAGTTCCCCAGCGCGCTGCCTTGCCCTTGTCGCGGTCCTCTGGTCAATTGTTTGATCACATGCGACCTCCGCCCATGCAGAACATTTTGGGGAACCCGTATCAGCACGCACCCCGTCCATCTTCTGATCGCCAGCACAGCACTAATCCATATGATGAATCCCCATCCCCCATTAGCTCTGAAGGAGAACATCCCGATCGGCCCAGCGCTCCGCAATCCCCTAGACGCATCTTCCATTTCCATGGAACCTCTCAAACATATCCGATCGATCATTCACCTCCTCATTATTCGTCTGCAGTGAGGACCACAACATCTGCTGAATTCGCCTTCACACCCTCCACGAGTCCATTCCTTGGTCCTCTCCGCACGCTCAATATCCACTCTACCAATCCATCACGCGCTCCTTCACCTATCCTTCTACCTCCACCGAGTCGCAATCATGATACACTTGACGAATATATGACGCCATCCAGATCTGGGAGCATATACGGCAGCCCACCTTCCTCTGCTGGACTGTATCTTCATCGTGCTTCGGGAAAGGTGCAACAGCAGTACCCCTCTAGGAAGCCAGATTCAGCCTTCCTGTCCCATTCCTCATTTAGTTCGAGTGGGGCGCCTTCACAACTGCCAACCCCGCAGCTGTCAAGCGGACCCAGTAGCAGTGGCAGTAGTCCAGGAAGTCTCCCTCACAGTCTCGCCAGTCCTACTGCCGTAACGCCTAGAGAGACTTTCTCTGGTCCGGAAGGTATCCGAGGAGGTGCTGGCTCATTCAGTGCGTCTAGCTCTCGACCCCCTTCACCCATGCAGACACGAGGCTCTCCACCCAATACTGCACCGTCCTCGCATCATCACCACACTGGTAGCCATGGATCACACCATCTTGCACACTCCGTCCGTGTTGCCTTCGGTATGACACCCATTCATTCGCATCCTCCATCAAGACGCTCCAGTCCCCCACCTACACTCCCTAGGAACACATCTTGGTCCACATCTTCAAACTCTTACTTCCAACAACCCCATCAATATGGTCTGCAACCTCACTCATCGACGTCAAGTCTTGCTCAGTCAAGCATTGGAACGCCCTTCAGTTTCGGGTCATCTGCAGGTCCAAGTATTGCATCTACCCCAAACAGTCGAGCGCCATCACCACCGATCAAGTTGGCGCCTATCAAGATTCCGATCGACGATGTAAAAGTCTCGGGACGACCTGCGATAGATTCCGATGATGAGAACATGGACGCTGAAGTCACAAAATCGCCTTTCAAAGCCAAGACCAAGGTCGAATTACCCCGATTCAGCATATTTGAGGCTTCGACTAGGCTCCATCCCTCCGAGCCTTTGTTATCACCTATAGCCACCATCAACGAGTCCAAGATGTCTATTGATTTTGTTAAATCATAGTGGTGCTAGACACTGCTTTTTATTTTTGACGATGCGTTCTACGACGTTGCATCCGTGCACCCCATCTCTTCCTAGACATTTATAGATTTCTTTTTCTTTCCTAAACTTCGTTTCATGGATTTACTGTTGTTGTTTCGTCTATTTATTGTATCTATGTTGCCAACTCTTTACGACTCCTATCCCATTTGTAATGGCCTCTTTTGAGACGACCGCTCAACTAGATTTACATACTACACCATCAATGGTTCGCATTTGTTACATCACATTGCATAGAGTTCTTCTCATCTCATGTTTTATCAGTCATACTGGTACTTGCTATTAACTAGTTTGTATATTATACTGGATCTCCTAATAATTCCGTTTGTCTGGGGATTTACCATCCCCACTTTCTCCAATTTTACACCATTCTTATGGCTACGAAGGCGCGACGAGGATGATTTTCCCCCTCTGCTGCTTTTATGTTCCATTCCAGACTCGTACATGTTTGGACGAAGAAATTAATTGATCCTAAGCTCGATCCTGTTTCGCCCGTGGTGCCTAATGGACTTATATCTAGATCTCGCTGGATATGTAGCGACCCCTAGATCGCTACAAACGTGTTGGCAGCGTAGATCATCCGCATCACCGCGGATTTTTGAGTCTGCTCGCCATGTTTTTAGACCCTCTTTCGCTTGTTGAAAAGTGTGGGGTGCAAACTGATAAGAATAGACTCATTCATGGAGGAGAACACGCCATATAAATGGTTACGCGTTACGGATACGACGCATACAAATGTGTATCACCGTGACTTTTCGAAGGAGTTCGATCTACGTAGCTCAATTGAACAGCGTGCCTGCCAACTAGAATTTTATCGGTGGTGTGTCAGTTGGGCAGTTATACTTACCTACCCTCAAGGAGTAAAAAAGATCAGCTGTCGGAGTATTGTATATGGAGAACAGCATGGTGGTGTGCGCCGCTAGTACATAGTCCAAAGCACGCGAAATTGAGATTGCGCACTCCGCGCTCCTCGCAAAAGGGCAAGACCCTTCAGCCCAAACGGAGTCGGCCTTTCGCGAGCGCTGCCGGCGGGACGAGGTCAGTCGAGAATGGTGGCAGTGGAAAGTGGAGAATCGATGTGCCAAAAATATCTTCGAGTTCAGGAGAAGCTTCGTAGCAATGTGTTGTCTTCATTCAGAAGTAAGTGGAAGAAAGGCTTTTGATCTTCGGAACGGCCATACCGCGATAACCATCCATCTAAACGGACAGCAGAGTGGCACAGTAGCATAACTATATGCAGGTCGAGACACGAAGCAACCAAAAGCCTGAGCTTCGCAAACTCGGTCTCGTTCGGCGACCGTCATAGAACCCCAAAGCAGCATACAAACAGCACCAGGAGCAGTCATCCAGACGTCACTTGGTGTGAACAGAAGCTGGCTAGCAAGAGAGGGGTCCAACCTCTCCTATTGAAAAGTAGATAAGAACAACCCTGCAACAGAACGCTTTGAGGATGCTTTAAGTTAACGGGACAAATCACAATCCAACGCTTTTCGCCGCTTCTGGAAGAAAGGCTGATCAAAGGCGCGAAAGTCCGTCCGCTCGATAGACGGAATATAGCAAGTCTCGCAAAATTCCGCTTTATCAGCAAATCGCTGATAACGGCCACTTTACGAAGCCTAAAGAACGGAAGACGCCAGAGGGGCAGAGTTTTCGAAGGTCACCCGGGCTCATTGTCGGCGAATGATGAGAAGATGATGAGTGGGGTGGCAAGTGTGGTTTGGGGGTGATGATGTCGAAGGCAAAGGTCGTGAATTCTTTTTGAATACCGGTGCGCACGCTGATAAGATATGGAGGGACGCTTCGATTGAAGGATGTAAATGCAATGACGAAGAAGACGACGTAGAAAGAAAAGGCAAAGAGAAGCAAAAAAAAATAAAGATAATAAGGATAACTGAACAACCTCATCTCCGCCGTGTACGTGTAGAACTCTGGAATTTCGAGGTTTCTCGTCTGAGACGCCTGAAAAAGGAGATAAGTAATTGAGTGTCGAATCATTGGGCTTCGAGACCGAAAAAACACATACCGAGTAGCCCGCTCTCTTTCTATTTCGCGTTTTTCAAGATCTTCAGCTGTTAATTCCTCAAAGGTTGTCCTAAACTCCTCCGCTTCTGCCCAATCTCTCCATACACTCCTGAGTGTCTTTGGTCCTCGTCCATCTCTGGGAGCGCGACCAAGGCCAAGACCGAGGCCAGTCTTATCTTTCATTAGCCCGTGGCCACTTTTGTCTCGAGGTGCGTTGGGGTCTTCCACGCTTTCAGCGACCTTCTCGCCACCAACAACCCCCCATTCAATCACGTCCTTCTTGTGCTTCATGAGTTCTTCGTGTATAGCGTGAGCAACAAGGGGGATCGCTTCTCCAGCGAGACCAAGTTCAGCGCAAAGTTTGATTGAGAATTCCTCTGGAGTGAGAGGTGAGAGCAGATCCCATTCAATATGGTCCATCAAGTGGTGATTCGCAATTTGCACATCAAGCTAATAGAGATACTTTTATCAGCAACTGAACTGGAGAGAAAATGCAGAATACTGCTTACGCTCACTATGACACGACATTCGGGTACTTCCTCTCCGTTGGGCGGCGGCTCGTCAACCGCCAGCGCACCATCTAGGCCCAGCTCCATTGCAGCAACACTTTCATGGTCTTCCAGCTGAGCACGTATTTGTGTAGCAATCGTGCTTGCCCACTCATGGCTTGATATCCCAAGGTCGTTACAGAACGTCGTCGCGAATGTTTCAGGTTTTATCAGAGTTTCGTTAATATTCCAGACAAAGCAATCGCGTATTCTGTGATGGTCTGTCTCAAATTCAACGCGAATAGGAACAAGTGATGTTCTTCTTTGGGCCTGAGCCTCGAGAAGGTATGCTGGGCTAACATGTAAGGTGTCAACATGAGTGGCACAGGATGCGGAAAATCGAGCATACGTAAATTCCGGGGTGGCTTGCAGCCTATAAGTCGACTTGATGAACTGAGGTGGTGGAAAGAGCCCTAGGTAGCTCTTCTCGAGAGAAGATTTTTCAGGCTGGGGTGTACCTGTGTTTTGGCGCGGCGTTGACACTCCCGCAGCAGACTTGAATGCACCGAGGCTTGCGGCAGTTTTACTTCTAGATTGTCGTATTGATGTCCTAACCCCTCCACTTGCCAAGAAATCGTCATCTTCAGAGTCAATGGCTCCTGCATCTGGGAACTCATCGCCCGAGCCTGGGTCGGCGTAATTGACTGTTCGTCTTGAGGTTCGTAAAGAGGTTGCAGCTGCTGAAGCTAGATTCGGTTGAACTAGAAGCGATACTCCAGTATTAAGTCGTGAATCATATGAAGTCGTATACGCCTGTGGTTGTGTTGGAAGCGGTGGCAGAGGTGGGTTGGATGGCTCTTGTTTGGTGATCAACGGCACTTGAACTAACGGTGCGGCAAGTGGGTAATGGATTTGAGGAGGCCTTGGTTGCTGATAAGGATTCGGTGTACTTGGCAGTGTAGTTGTACGAGAAGGACGAGGTTTTGTTGCCCTCATGGGTTGAGCAGCGTTTTTCGGCAAAGGGGCGTTGGTCATGGACCAATTATGAATGTTTTTCTGGTAAGCTGACCACAAAGGAAAATGATGACCATAAGTAGCATGTCTAAAAAGGGAACTTTTGACGTACTTACTGTTGCTCTGCGCGGCTGGAGGCCCCGGCGATGAATACGACGACGCCGCATTTGTTAGCTGCGTCAATGTCTGTTTCAGCTGCGAATCTGACATTGTGCGATTTATGTCGGATGCGGACACGTTTTCGAACGTCGAAGGAGGTTGCTGCGATCCCGATGCTGCAGCATTTGAAGTCATTGTACAGATTTTTGTGATTTCTAAGCTCTGCAAATATAATTTCAGTTAATGCGTTAGTTTTGGAAGTTTGACGATTTTTGAACGGAGGAACGGACGCTTTGCAGACCAGATGTGCCTGAGGACGCGAACCGTCACACAAGTGACGTTGGAATCACCTGTCACATTCTGACTTTTCTGAATTTCGGCGCTTGTCCACCAAACCCTTACTCAGATTACATGGCCAGCGAATGCTAACTTTAGCTCGAAAAAAGGCTCTTACTTTGAGGCCAATACTGTCTTTCCGTTTTAACTCTAATACTTCGCCAAACCAAGCCATTGTCGACTTTCTGAAACGATGTTAGTTTCTTCAATTATCACAGGCTTTTCCTGACCGAAGTTGCCAATAGGTCAACGAGAAGAAGAAAACAGAACGGATCCGAATGCTTTTAAAGTAAGGGCATTCGGGCATGCAATTCAATCAATAGCACAGGTGTCCCAGCCGATCAAGTTGGGAACGGACGTCGCCAAAGTAAAGCGCTTTTCGACTCATATTATTACCAACTGTTGATAATTTTAGCTCCCAGGGATTGGCCAAAGTATGGCGACTAGGATATCAGAATTCTTGTACGCCTCTGAAGAGGCTGGAACCCGTCGTACGTTGTTTCGCCAGCCCAAACAATAAGCCTCTCCTGATTGGAGAGCAGACCCAAAACTCGAGGAGGAACTTGTCTCAGCCAGAGCTACGCAGATGCTTTTAACGGTGCCTGGAATTGGGTATGTGTACTTCTTAAGTAAGAGCGCAAGTTTCTAACCTACATATGTTTAGCCCGACTTCTGCCAAAAAACTTGTCGCAGCAGGCTGCACGTCCCTCGCCGACATGAGGTTACCATTCTTCATGTCCATGCTATCCAAAAAGCAACAAGTCAAAGTCAAGTTCATGGGGCATTTGGAGAAACCGGTTCTGCGCTCTGAAGCCGAAGAAGTCCTTGTTCGTCTCTCCTCTGCTTCAGTCGAATATATGTATCTGACAAAGTTTAGAACTTCTGTTCGGAGAATTTAGACAAGCGATACGAGATTACCCTCGTTGGCGACTAGTAAGTGATACTCTCTTATATACACTCAGTAATTCATTCCCTTTCTCAGCAGAAGAGGCTTGGTATCGTCCTCAGACATCCGTCTCATGGTGACACACCCCGACTTCGTCCACATCCCTCTTCCCTCCAGCTCGTCTTCTAAAGCAGCAGCAAAACCTCGAACACGCAAGCGAGAGTCGAAACACTCCAAGCAGCAGAATTTGCTACTCTCCGATATCGTGCCGGTTCTTGAACGGCAAGGCTTGATTGCAGACACTTTGACCTCGAGCTCAAGCGCGTGGGAGGGCGTCATACGCCTACCAGAGAAGAAGGATCAATGGGACCGCTCAGAGAGGATTAAAGGTATCGAGAATGTCGAAGGAGAATTCCGAAAAATTGCCATCAGGTAGGTATTTTAATGCTTTTCTGATGCTATTCAGGTACTTATGCTTGGACTCTCTTTTATTGTAGCTTCGTTTCATACAAGTCGCGAGGTGTAGCGCTCTTCCACCTCACAGGAGATGCAGACTTTGTTGAACACATGACCTCCCAGGCAAAACAATCCGGGATGTTGCTCAACGAACATGGGCTCTGGAACTGGAGTTATAATCACGCCGAGCTTACAGCTTCCCCCTCAAAAGAAGAAACGGATGAAAATGCTCAAGCCAGCGCGACCACCGCCGGAGAAGCGACTGAAGAGGTGTCTGAAGACCAAACGTCATCGCCTTCGAGTGGCTATTGGTCTCTCGCAGCTTCTGAAAGAGAGAAGGAAATCTTCGATGAACTAGGGATGGAATTCGTAGATCCTACCAAACGAAATTTCTCGTTCGTATCTGGAAAAGCAAAACGAAGGAGACGGACACCTTCATGAACTTTTATTGCCCTTTATCGCCACTTTGTTCTGTCGCTTTACAACCCAGTACTTTTGGGCCTCTACTTTTAGTGTAATGTATAATTCCTGCAATGCCGCATCACGATACCACACCTTAAATTATCAACGAACCATATTTCTTTCTGGCTTGTGTCTTTGTCCCCGCAATCAAGAACGCACAACGGACCGATAGCAAACGTGACGCTGCTCTCCAATCTATCATGACGCCCTGGGCAAAATCCAGAAAGCTTTGTTAAAGGCAGCTACCATGGCACATCTAACCAAACCAAAGACCTACGATATTGAAGATTCAAACATTGCACTCCTTGGCTCGGATGTGAGTAAACGACAGGAATTCTGATCTCAGGGACCTTTACTGGAATCAGACTTTTGCGCTTTCAGCTGGAGAAACACGTCCGAGAACAAGGTGGAGATACTGAATCGGCATGGAACGAAGCGGGGATCAAAGAGGGTCTTCAAATCTGGCGTATCGAGAAGTTTCATGTGAAGCCATGGTCACCCAAATCGTATGGGTCGTTCTATGACGGCGATTCGTATATTGTGCTCCACGTCAGTACCCGTATTCTACTCTTCTGCAACCTTGTCGATTGAAAGTCTCTACTCTAGACCTTCAAAAAGACACTAGAAGCAGAATCATTTTCGTATGATGCACATTTCTGGCTAGGTCAAAATACATCCCAGGACGAAGCTGGCACCGCCGCATACAAGACTGTTGAACTCGATGATCGTTTGTCCATTCTTATTGCGGGTTATGTATTCCCAAGTTCTAATTCGTTCTTCGTATGCCCAGATCTTCATGGAAAACCAGTCCAATGGCGAGAAGTCCAAGGCTATGAATCGCCTCGCTTCCTCTCATACTTCCCTCGTTTCGTATGCCTCCGCGGCGGCGTATCAACTGGGTTCCACCATGTTACCGAGCTACCGCCTGAGGATATCAAAAAATTATATCGTGTCAATCTTTCACGCCTAACAGGTGGAAAGTCTCATCTAGTGGTGAGAGAAGTACCGGCCGAAGCAGAGAGCTTGGTAGAAGGCGATGTGTATGTCTTGGATAAAGGAGTGGAGGTGCTGCAGTTCAATACGAAAAGCAGTGTTGGGCAGGAGAAATTCAAGGCTGCAGAGTTCGCTCGAAGTCTAGTTGATGCAAGACAAGGTCGTTGCGACCTGGTAGTTCACGGTAAGCTCTACCTACGTCTGGAAGCTTGCCAGAGCTTGATGCTTGATGGTGCGTTATAGATGAAGGATCTACCGGGTCATTTAAATTTCTGCATGAATTTGGAGAAGATATTCAACTTAGACAAACCGACCTTGGGCCCCTTGATATGGCAGAGATTCACCCAACCCTCTATCGTATCTCCGACACGTCTGGAACGTTGATGTTCGACATCGTCCAGCCTCCAACTCGAGCGTCACTTTCCTCTCAAGATGCTTTTTTACTAGATCACTCGGCTGGTGCATCGCGTCCCGCAATCTATGTTTGGATTGGTAACCAAGCATCCTTGAACGAGAAGCGAATGGCGATCCAGTATGCGCAGCAATATCTCTATGATAAAAAGATGAAGACAGACGTAAACCGTGTCCGTGTCACTATTCCCGTCGTGAAAATGGTTGAAGGACAGGAAACGGCTGACTTTCTTGAAGCGATTTGAAGGAAGTGACCATGATACAAAATGTACATTCCTTTTATTGATATACAAACAAAGCATTGCAGAGGACACAGTGGGCTATTGTACAGGGAGATTTGCGCTTTCGAATACCGATGTACTAAGATGAACCGGCTTCTGAAGAGAATGTGTCGTTGTCATTTAATTGGTCTTCTGAGTCGCGTCGAAGACAATGCGACCACCAACCCAAGCATATGGGTAATTATGTTGGTACCAGTTTCGGAACGACCGCCTGCTGGCAAGTCTTGGAGCTGTTGCGTAAGAGCCACCAATCTAGATGCAAGAAACCTGGTCAATCTGAGTCATGCATCCAAATGTAAACATTACGAACCACCACCTGATGTTTTCCGTCGAAAAAGTCCATTGAATATCTAGGGACCCAATTAGAATGGAATAAACAAGAAAAACGTCTTCAACATACCCAGGATATAACTTCGAAGGTACAAAACCATCAAGTTTGTCAAAGACAGTTGAAGTCCATTCCCAGATTCCGCCGTTTGTGCCTTTGCCTTCGTTTGATAACCCACCCGTCGTTGCGCTAATGCCAGAGTCAGTGAGGCAATATTAAGGTCATGTAAAGCAGGCTTACGGTGTAGGATGCCAGTTTCTGAACCCAACATTAGCGCCACCCTCATAACCCGACTCGAATTTATCGAGGAAGAGACGCAGCTCCGCTTCTGTGGGAAGACGACCTCCGTTGACCGTGGCGTAAGTGGAAAGACTGCAATAAGGCACAAGCACAGGCCAATGCTCTGCAATATCCATGGAGACAGGTCCATACAAGGTTTGAACCTGGTGAATTGAGTGAGCCGATAGTAGAAGTGGTGTGTCATGAAAGTCAGACCTTTATCTCGCCATTCTCGTTGACCCAGCTAGCAGGAAAATCTACTTTATCCTTCCCGCCATTTACATAGAACCGACGAAATTCTCCATTGGTCACAGGGCGCCATGAGATCTTGAACTGTCCAACCTCAACGACTCGTTGTGGACTCTCATTATCCCATCCGAACTCATATCCTTCGACATCGAATCTCGCCTCCTTAGCGTTATCGCTGTCTTCAATATCATTGTGACCCAGTGTCATTGTAGCGGGACCTAAAGTAACAGTTTGAGACGGTGGAAGGGGTGCAGCATTCCACGAAGATTTTAGTGATTCCCAGGAAGGTGCAGTGAATCCAGGAGGTGGAATAGTTCCAGTGCCAGCCCGTTGAAGTAACATATAGAGGAGAGTTTCGGAGTGCATGGCTTCGTGCTCTAACGCCATGAAAAGCACCCGACCAATCCGTCGTGTCAAGGCAAGTTTTCCGGAATCGATATCATCGTAAATTGTCATGACTCTTGCTCGTACATCGTCACGGAATTTGAGAATGGTATCCATGCTTGGCCAACTGGCTTCATCAGTAGGAACTTCAGAATGTGGCTGCAGAGAGAACCGTCAAGTTTTCAGAAGAAAGAGATAGAAAATGTGGGCATACGTGGCATTCATTAGGGTCGTCGACGTCTGGATCAATGCCACGCTAAATCTCAACTCAGCTTACAAACATACTGGATACAAAAGTTTATTATCACCTCGAAAATATACTGCGATCAAGTCAGATTTATGTGGCGGCTGGAGATCTTTACGAACTTACTTTGAAGCCCTCGGGTTTTGTATTTGGCTCATTCAACATCTTTGACAGTTGTATATCTAGAAAGGTAGGGATGTGTCCGAGGTAGAATAGACAAATATGTCGGAGGTCAATTGGTTTCTGGAACAGCATCGATTCGGGAATCATCTTCAGGGTGATGAAATCCCAGGCAGCCCACATATCGACCCAATCTTGACGTGATGGGGTGCCTGTACCAGCGGATGGACCTGTTGTCGCGAAAGTAGACAGTGTGGGAGTTGCAAGTAACGGGAAACTAAATGGAGGACGCTCGAGCAACCATAGAGAATACTGAGCTTTCGAATCCGTCCATCGTTGGATGGGCCGAAGATGAGCTTCCGCAAACAGAGTATATGCATCAGCATCAGAGAACTATTGAAGGGTAAGACAAGAAAGAAGTAATTAGTAAAGTTTCCAACCTTGATAGACTCCTCTATCTTCAACATCTCATCCTTGAGAAACACAATACGTTTCTGACTGGCCTTGTCAGAAACGACTTGATCGCAGTTTGATTTGAAGAATGCTTCATGACGACCTGATTACCGTTGAGCAACACCTGTTTTGAGGAATTATTGAATCTTACGTTCGGCCTGTAGGATCATGTTCAGAAAGGGTGTCTTTTTACCTGTAAGTGAAGGCACTTACAACATCATAACGGTTCACATACTCCCACTTGTCTTCGTCAAACATTTCCTCGTCGCCTAATGCTCGACCTGCGACCTTTAAACCATTGAAGATAAACTTCTTGGTGTAGCCTTCACGGTCATTGTAAGCGTTCTCAATGAGAGTTTTGTCGTTATCGTGGTCAAGTCCCAAGAGAAGCGTATCACCTAATCCAGAACGAAGAGGAAGCGATTTAAGGAATGTACCAGCTTCGGATCTCGCGAAATTTCCAAGAGAAGATCCAAGGAACAT
This sequence comes from Crepidotus variabilis, assembly GCA_015657495.1. NCBI lineage: Eukaryota > Fungi > Basidiomycota > Agaricomycetes > Agaricales > Crepidotaceae > Crepidotus > Crepidotus variabilis. Next base: position 117,451 of record MU157829.1, on the reverse strand, counting down.
AATGTGAAGAGGAGGCATCGAGGCCTCGTCAGGCGTAGAAGGGACTGAAGATTCGCTGGCAGAGCTCATGGCGGAGGAGGAGGAGGAGTCGCTAGACAGAGGGGATGGCTCTCTGGTAGCGAACTTTAAGGTGTTCTGGGATGCCGTAAATGCTTCTGACAGCTTGTGGCTGTCGAGACCCCCATTTTGGATGTACTTCAGACCATCGTCGTAGGTTCCCCACATGCCTTTGGTAACAACCTTTCCCGCGAGCTGATCCCCAATGTCTGAGCTGTCGATGTCGCCGAGAGTGCGTTCAAGTTCTCGTTTTTCGAGATCGAGAGCGTAATAAGTTATTGGGGCACAGGACTTTCGACTTTCAACGAGGTGCGATAAGCTTGTCAGGACATGTGAAGTCTTGCGTAAAGCCCTGAAGAGACATGGAACGTTAGATAAAGGACACCCCCCAAGATCATAATCGAAATCAAAAAAGGCCAAGGCTTTGATAAAGAAGCATGCGGAACCACTATTTGTTTGACGTACCCCGCACCCAATTCGACAATGACTTCTCCGGCTAGCGACTCCCCGCCGGAACCTGCATGCATGGTCTGCACGATCTCTTTGGATTTGTTCTTCAATATCTCTTCTTCAGCGCCAAAGAGGTAATATTCTTCAGCTTCAGTCGTTATATCATCGTAAAGACGAAGACCACGTTCGTCGTACAGAAGCATCGTAGGCATTTTCTTTTCACCAAGAGGTTGAGCCAGACCAGACATGATCTGCTCAGGAATGTGGTCCACCACAGCGCCATCGCTTGAGCGGGGATGAAGGTCGATAATTTCAACTGGCATACTGAAATGTGAAGAAGGGTAAGTAAATCCTATCTCGCTGATTCTGAATCATTTATATGACTTTGAAAGTGGCAGAGATGATGACGTCAGCGGAACACGGCAGGAACGTTTCTTCTCGTTTGCTTCATCATGAGCAACGTAGGGAACCCCAATCTTCTATGTTGCCGACGGCCGCCATGCGCCGCTTCTTTACGATGGGGTGCCGTTCAGAATGAAGAAGGCACGGACGGTCACGGATCTTGGGCACTAGAGCCTCAGAAAGCCATATCTGGCCTCAAAACATGCGATCAAAAAGGTTACCTGCTTGGCATTATATAAAGTGCTGTAATATTGTCAGTCATGATCACCATCGTGCTGTGAAAGAGGTGTGCAGGAACAGAACACCAGCCCCGTGAGATGACCGTATACTTGTAAGCGATTATTCATTGGGGAAAAGATCTTTCAAGGTCCATAAGTAGTAGCGGAATCTCCAGTGATTGTCATCAATGACTCCGCTTTCTTCACGAACATTGCTCACCAAATCGTGTGGGTATAAGTGGGTTTAGCGTAGGGGTATCTGGAACAAGTGGAGGAATATTAAGTTAACGGTCGTCATCGAGTTCGACCAATTCGCGAGCCAGTCTGGATAGCATGACTTCTGCACGGGGGTTTCTTGGGAAAATTTTGCCGTCTCCTGGACTACGAATATGGGAGATACATTCAATACAAAAGAAATTTCAACGGTGAATAGAATATTTAACTTACGATGCTCCGCCACACCAGAGACGGAAAAGAAGTTGAGATTTAGTGGTGTAGCCAAAGGCCTGGGCCCAGTTTTTGCGAAAGCCGATGTTGTACAAGAATACATTGGCGTGAGCATCTTTGACAATTCTTCGTTGGGAAAATGCCAGCTCGGGCTCCAGAGGTGGGTCGGAAAGTGAATGTCCAGTCGACGGCAAGGGTGGGAGATGCCGTAGTAATAGAAAGGGGGAGATATTCTCTAAGGTAGTTTGGTTCGTGCTGTCAAAGAAAGCGGATTATTTCAGAGCTAATTAGATGGCGAACAAACACACGTACGAGATCAGATAAATATGATAACAGGCAAAAGATCCGACAATGAGAGCAAATACTGCTCCATAGAACATGAGCACCAGTTCATGTATAGGCGTAACTTCATTCTGGGACGAGCTTTCAGTATCTTCCAGGGAGTGGCCAGACTTGAAACTCACAACGACAAATGGATGGTTAAATGAATACCACAAGGCGTGACCACAAACGCCAGAGACGTAGGCAGACAACAAGCTAACGCTAACTAAAAAATGCAGAAAGGCCGGATATGTGCGATGCCCCTTGAGCTGCAGGTGAACTTTAGCTAGCAGATGTGCAGAAGGTGTACTCACTATGCATTTGGCCCCAATCCAGGGGCAATGATGGTCTATTCGAACTCTAAGTAATGGTCTTATTGGCACCAAAATGATGGCCTACCCATCTTTAACACGCATCTTCCACAAAGTGAACAATGGTGTGTACGTTCCGGCTTCGGAGCCTAAATCAAACGCCAAAAATCAACGGCTGGGTAAGAACTATATCTTTGAACTTACCCAGCACTTGCGACACCACTTGCTAGGAGAAGAGAAGTCGTTATTAGGCATGAGGGCTTCCCTCATATCTACATCCTCTCCTTCACTAGTTGCCCCTTCTAACCGTGAAAGTGCGTTCGGAGGGCCTGGGTCTCTGGCTAGGCAGACAATCAAGGAAGAAAATGCCATAAAAGTCAAAGTATAAGAGACGGCAATATGGATAACAGTAAGGTGAGGTTTATTTAGTGTCCGGAGGTGGAAATCGACAAGGACATAAAGCCAGGAAGGTTGAGGGCCAAGTATCATGAAAAGGGTGCCTGTTAAATTCTGATTAGTATCAACAAGAACGCGCTTACGACAGGTCCAGGCTTACCACAAAGAGGCAAATAATGATACCAGCGTTTCCTAGGTGCATCGGGGTCATTGGGCAACGGGCTCGGGTTTGGGTTGAAAGTGATGGATTCGACCGCTGACCGCAGCTCTGATCTCGTAAAGGACAGTAAAGGCGACCTTCGCGCCGACGACATTGTTGGTATTTGGGTATCAAAGTATGAATACGTTCATGAAATACAAGAGAGGGTGAGGATAGTCATGAAATTTTGGGAGAAAGATGTGCAACAGCTTGATACGTTGGCTGTTGACGAATAATGCCGAAAGCAGCTGTTGACAGCGGCTTGACGGGCGATTGCTAAAAATGGCGTTATTCTACATCTCCTTCGTACTTTGAACAGCATGGCACCACTGAACAAGGCAGTCAAGTTGAGACCTTCAAAGCCATCGATTGACGGACACCACTTTGTTGGAGAGGCAGATGGAGAGTGGGGAATCAAAGGGTGGGTATCGAAAATTCAACGCTTATTATCACCCTTACTTATTTCTCTAGTGTTACACATGGAGGCAAGGGCATGAATACTCCGTGAAGAAACTTCAACGAACCAGCGATACCAGGTTATTTAGTTGCTTTGATTTTAGATGCTTGCATCCAGTTTCAGTCATTCACAGCTCACGTCGACCCCATACACTTGACCGCTCAGTTCCTGCGAAAGACTCTTCCAGGACCCGTAACCGTCCGCATTAAACGGCTGAAAACAGGCGTAGCGTTTACGAACATCACAGCTGAGCTCCTTCAACAGGTATGTTTGCAAAAATAATTTGCCAGTATCGTTCTGGAGCAAGCACCACCAGAACGACGTTAAAATTTCCACTCATGCTATTTTCGGGCTGAACGAAGCAAATCCCACGGATAGAGCGCAGTTGACGTTGAATCCACCATCGCCATGGGCCCGCCGACATCCGCTGTATACGCACCCATCTGAAGCAGAGCGGTTGCCTATTCCTAAATCATGGTCATTCGCCAAGTACATTGGCTGGGCTGAAGACGAAAATATCAAGTCCAAGAACTTACCTGACCATCCAAGCCGCACAAATAGCTCGACCATAGGTAGCGGCGGCTTGGAATGGGGAGGGTGGTTTGAGTTGAAGGATGAGCCCATCTCCAACCCGGCTCTTGCGTTTCTTGCAGATATAGTTGAGAACACACCATCGTTGTTGCCCAAGTCAGAACGACCAGGAATTGCAAGCCCGATGTGAGCGTATTGGTGCACCGGGGTGTATCTCCGACTTCTAATCTATGTGGCTTTTCCTAGGTGGTTTGCTACTCTCACATTTTCTATCGAATTCAAGAACAAGATTCCATCACCATCGGCGAAGCATGCGGATAGAACTGTGGGACTGTACTCCTCCGGCAAATTTGTGACCCATCCACAAGGGCGACACGATATCTATGCTGAAGTATGGACAGCTCCATCCAATATTGGCGAAGGAAACTCGAACAATAATTGGAGGGATGATCAAGTCTGTTTGGCCGTAGCGACTCAAGTGGCACTTTGTATACCAGTGGGCAACACACCGAAGCTTTGATGTCCACATGAGATGCAATTCTATTTTTCTCAGAGTCCGAGATCTGCAGAATTATATTCAACGTTCGAGGTCCCAAACCCATCTTCGAGTTTCGTGTGTTCAGCGAAGCCGGACGTAATAAATTTGACATTACATATTCACGAACTTCCTTGGGAGGGTAAAATATCGGATTTATCACCCGAAAGCTTCGGTTCGTCCCTCTTTAAGACGCATCACGGTCTGATACCAGTGATAGCACTTGATCGTGGTTAGTGGTTGTGACAGTTGAGCTGAGCCATAGCACGGCTTGATTGGCGCTCAAAGAGATTCACACGATGGAACTTGTGCAAACACTGCAGTACTTGGCCACCAGGATTTGATAGCTGCTGAGATGGTCTGCTGAGAAAGTTTGTTTCTGCTTCCTTCCAAAACAGAAGCTTTGTGCGGCTTCGCTCGCGTGGTTTGGACGCTTATAGTTATCGCAATTCTTGGCATGTAGGTATTTCTTTCGTTGACCGTTATGCTTAAGCTTTATTATTAGCGGCAGCAACTGCGAGTAACAGTTGTGGTGTGAGAAGGTCTGGAGTCAGCACACCTATCAGCTGTCTGGTTAATTTGTAAAAGAAATCAAGACAATCAAAGACAATGCTCGAAGGAGTCGAATGCCCTTCACGGCGCTTCTTCGGAACCGACATTTAAAGAACATCTATCCTCTTTTAGAGGTCTTGCTAGCATATCCTGATACGAGCGCTCGCATCAGAAAGAAGTCTTCAAATATTTGTGGTACCTTTGTTTTTAAACTCAGTTTTACCGACACCTCTTATTGGGGGCCACTGGCAGCAAGGCTTGAGGAACTTTCGCTGAGGTTGGAAACCCATCTGTTTTGAAATATTTTATCTACGGTCTACCTATTGGTCCACAATGGCTCCGTTAAGTAAGGCGTTGGTATTGGCGCCCTCTATTTTATTCCAAGATGGTCAGGACTTTTATGGTCAAGCAGACAAGGAGTGGGGCGTAATCACGTTTGTTTTCATTTTCAACTTTTGTTGCGCACGAGATGATCTTGGCTCATTCAACTTCTAGGGCTACAAAGCAAAATAACACTTATGGAGGTGAGAAGGATGATATTTTACGATATACATTGGCTCAAGGTTTGACATCAGGGTACCTACTCGCCTTGATCTTAGAGGCTTGTATTCAATTCCAGTCGTCTACTACGCACACCGATCCTATTCATCTGACCGCTCATTTCTTGCGGAAGACACTTGCCGGGCCTGTCACAGTCCGCATCAATCGAGTAAAGGCCGGCTTAGCTCTGACCAATATCACGGCTGAACTGCTCCAAAATGTAGGTGTTTCAAGATAATTAAGCTTTTTATAACGGGCTACTTAGTAGAAATGTTTTACAGGAACAAATTAGAGTATCTGCCCATGCTGTCTTCGCCTTTAATGGGCCAAAGTCAAACGACAGTATTGCGCCGACGTTGAACCCTCCATCATCGTGGGCTCGTCGGCATCCGCTTTATGTTCATCCATCCCAGGCGAAGAGGAAAGCATTTCCCCCCTCTTGGTCGTTCGCGCGCCATATCGGCTGGACCGAAGACGAACACATCATTGCAAAAAACTCCGTTGATCACCCAAACCGAACCAATAGTGCTACCGTAGGTGGTGGTGGCCTGGAATGGGGAGGGTGGTTTGAGTTCAAGAAAGATCATATTACCAATCCTGCCCTTGCTTTTCTTGTGGACATCTTCGTAAATACGCCGGCGTTACTACCCAGTGCAAGTAGGCATGAGTCAACCAGCCCAACGTGCGTATTTTATGACTGTAACTTCTTGATTTCGCTGAAATGGATGAGACAGATGGTTCGCTACCGTGGCTCTATCTGTCGAGTTCAAAAACAGAATACCCAGTCCTTCGCCTCAACACGTTGGCGCCGAAAGAACAGTTGGCATATATTCTTCTGGCCGGTTCATAACTTCCCCACAAGGACGACACGACATATCCGTCGAAATATGGACGTCTCCATCGAACATTGGAGAAGGAGAGCCCACCGACAGTTGGAGGGAGAACCAACTATGTTTAGCAATTGCTGTTGACATGCAAATATGTCACTCCTATTATTAGATTACAAGTAGCTCGTCTATAGCATATAGACAGAGCCTTCCACATATGTACATGGTCTGTGCGTATGTACTCTACTAGTATATAAGTAGCACTGTAGCTCACTAGTAGAATAAGCAATTAACTTGGTTATTCGCCTTACAAGTTGCTTAAGACTTAACACCCAGGTAGGTGTTCGAGTTCGATCAGAACTGCGCTAGCTGCACGCCTAGACGCCACTTAACAGTGAGCTCAGGTTGTTTCAACAATTGCTACTCATGTAGTTCTCTGTATCCCGATGGGCTCAAGCGGCCATAATGCTGGTAAATTATAAGTTATGCATATTGTTGATAATGAAGATCTTTGGTAAATATCATTTTAAATTACGACCTTCAATGATTGGGGATTCTTCGTAGGATACCTTTTCCTCCGCGACTTTCTGAGACGTCTAGCGCCATAGTGCAGACTATTGGAATCGAGGCTAGTGATAGGGGATACCTAAAATCTAACCTGCCAATTTACCGAGGAATGCGAAGCTATTGAGGGACAACGTCTTCGTTTTGTTGATGAGGAGTGGAATGTCAAAGTTGAAACCAATCATGATGTCAGGATTCATCCATGTAGTTGACGAATGTTTGCCAGTGCATCACTAGCCTTTCCGTCTCTGCATCGCACGAGATAACATGCGTGCCCTCAATTGGATCGCAAGTGGCCAGCGTGAATATGGTTCCGATTTATGGAGGATCATCGTCTCCTATTGAATGGATGAGAAAAGTGTGCAACACTACAGAGTAGACACGGACCAAGATGTTCGCGTCTGGAAGGAGGGGTAAAGGTATACATGGCATCGGCTCAGACGAGGTAGCAGAACACACTGATTCGCCTCAATGACTTCCCAAAGATGTGCCGCATGAGTTTTGTTACACATCTTGTTGACTGCACAGTCAGATAATAGCGAAATCCAGACATATGAACCGTCCCTTCACACCTCAGTGGTACCAAAGAACTGATCAACTGAATCACCATGTTCGTCGATAGTCGCTCTGACATCCGTACATTGGAATACTGGACCGAAAGTCAGTCCTGGCAGGGCAGTTTTTTTCCGTCTGCGAACGATGCTCCAGCAGTTAATTTCGCCCTTTTCTGAGATGATATTCTTCTCGATGAATTTGGCTCTCTGACCTGCGAGAAATATGAATAGAGTTCAAGAGCGCACTTGCTCCTACTTATCCCTGATGATTGCTCATGATGCGGCGGGAAAGAAAGAAAGACGCAATTGCACCCGATGCTACATAATACTAAAAGGCCATCCCGTAAACAGTGTATGATGCAATCGAAGCTGGACAACGACGTCCTAAAACATGGCCAAATTCAAGCAGGATCTGCAACAACATAGCATCGATCTAAACCGTCCAGATGTCGCTTCGCCGTATTTTGCAAGGACCTCCACAGCCTCAAAACGTTGAAAGGGACGCGAGCTTCCTTTGCTTCCTTGACTTCTATCTCGAAACACTTCAACTTCTCAAGCAGCCGAAGAGGCAGGTATGCGTCCTACACGTGTTATTCACCAAAGTGAGAAAACTTGCAATATTCGGCGACAACAAAAGAGCTAACCTTCATGCAGTAAATAGCTAGATCTCTTCGTGAATTTGCATCACCATTCTGCAACTTAGGTATCTGATCATACCCAATGTCTTCTTTCTTCTCGTTAAGGAAGTGCGAAGATACACTATTCAACTTGTAAGCTCCTTCACCCTGTAGGCCCGTATGGTGTTCTCGGATGTGATGGAAAACGTCGAGGACGAGACGTCCATCGTATCCAGGGCAGGTGTTAAACTTGGGTCGGCCTTGACTGAAGTTGAGGCGTTGAGAGCACTCTGTGATAACACGTCAGCTTCGATGCGTATGCTAAGGTAAACTTGAATGTACTTTTGAGACGCGTCATATAAGAGAATTTGACAAGCTTCAATACCCAGGCGCGCTCCAGGAGGAAAGGAATGTCGAACTGGGTGATATTGTACCCGATGACAATGTCCGGGTCAACTTCCATGAAAAACTTTTGCCAAGCGAGCAGCATGTCCTTCTCTTCTTCGAAGGATTTGACTTGAGTGCCGCTGATAGGCGAACAAGTATCGAGAGTAAAGATCGCCCTCACAAATGGCGTTGATTGACCTGGGTAAGAAACGAATCAAATGGTATTTAAGTAGAGAGAGATAGCCTACCATAGGTGGTGACCATATTTCCAATCTGAATGACAGACTCCGTTTTAGGACTCGAGAATTGACCAGCTTTCGTAGCGATGTTACACTCAATGTCGAAGCTGAGGATGCGTAATGGTGCATATTTCTCCTTATTGTCAACAACGTCACAGATAAGAAGATCTGCTTCACTTCTGAAACTCGGTATAAAAAAATATGAATGGGGCAGAATCATCAACGCACTCTAAAGAGACCTCAATTTGGCATGTGGAGATACAATCATTCTTGCTTATGACTTGATACTTCTGAGCTGGAATCTTGAGCCAGCTCAATGCGGTGATCTAAAAGGAGTTGCTGGAAGTGCAAGGATTCGTTGAGAATACCACTCACGCCAGTGTCGAGCATGTATCGCAAAAAGTAAGGGATGCCGGCCTCGTACGAAAGCTCGGGGGCTTTGAAGAGGTCTCGGTAGCCACATTTCCCTGTCTTGAACACCTGTATATTGATTCTAGGTAAGAGAGGTCTCGAAGAGAGAAAGTGTGATTTATCCTATCTTTTATCGTTGTTGATGCTCGATGGTCGGCGAAGTATATCTTCAAGAACCTAACAAGAGGGCCATTCGGAGACGTCGCTTGGCGTTCAAGTTCAATACTAGCTATTGGAGGTGCGGACGAAGGATATGGTTCCTGCATAGCAGTCTACATCTTTCTTTGTGGATACACAGAAGCGAGCAACACACATTGAGGAGATCGAGAAGTGGGACGAGGTCATCTTCTGAGAAAGCGGTAGGTGCGGGATAGTAGAAGTAGTGCTCAAAATTCCGCACGCGAGCGAGAATCGAGTTTCCTGCCTAATGTAAAGATGAGGCCAATTCTTGAGAGTGAAGTGGAAGAAATACTTTGGTCACACCAAAAAGCCGGATCTCTGAACGGCCACGAGGATCATAACCCTCGCGAATATCAACTTTTTGAAAAGCTATAACATCAAATGGTCAGTGGTAATCCAGCGATGCTGAGAAATAAGTAAACGAACTGAGTGAAGACAGAGTTTCTTCGATCTCGGGAGGAGGAGATCGGGTACAGGTACGCGTTTCTGGTTCTTCGACTAGAAGAGAAACTTAGCAATGGCTAGATTAACACTCAAAGAGTCCCTGACACACTTTCCAATTTGCCCATCTCTTCCAATACTCGAGCAAAGGATCCCTCTGACACTATGCGCTTCTTCGAAGCGTCGGTAGACTTTTGAGTAATGGGTGCATTGCTCGAAGAGATAGCAAGCGGTGGCGTAGAAGTCATGAAGGTATAATACAATATTATCCGATAGACAAAGGTTCCAAATAGTGTACAGGATTGAACAATGCAGACCCGGCGAGAAAGTGAACTTGAACAAAGCATGCACCAAGCACGCGACCTCCACACAGTCACGCGTATTCTAATGTCACAAGCCCCTTTGGTTTCCGCCTCGAATCTCGATGGCGCCCTCCGTTCTCTACCATTGCCCTTGCCTTTCGACGTCGCCAATACCACCACCGCCTCATCTCCCGTCATCGTCCTACAATTTTCACCTACTTCATACTCTCTTTTTCTGCGAGGAATGTGATGCTGTGCGGTGCAATCGATGTGTCTCGATAGAAGTTAGCTCGTACTACTGCCCAAACTGTCTTTTTGAGGTACCGAGTGCAAGTGTTCGAGCGGAGAAGAATAGGTAAATATTTGAATTCACTGCTTTCTTCTTACGTTGTCAATTGACGCGTCGTTATACTTCAAAAGATGTGCACGAAATTGCTTTATGTGTCCAAATTGTCGCAATACACTATCTGTGGTACCTTCAGATCCTCCTGATACCGGAGACATGCGACTTCCTATACCTGCAAGTGCTTTAAATGGACCACCTTTCTTTCTCTATTGCAACCACTGTCGATGGGATTCAGCTCAAGTTGGAATCACATTTGAGAAACCTACAGGGCTCGCAGGTAAATAATTTGCTGTTTGATCATGCTTCTAACGCTCAAATCGCTACACTGAAGCCCAGCTACAAAAGCATGAAGATTCAGCCCCCGATTCTCTTGAATTCGAAAGATTGAAGGAACATTTTGAACCGTTTTTACGCGCATCATCGCTTTCTGCTTCCACAAGTACCGGCCATCCCACCGCTCATATAAGCAGTGCAGCCCACTCACACCATCTTCATGCAAACTCTATTACAGCCGCCGCCTCTGCCGCTTTGGCTCGGGACATTCCCGGTGTTGGCAAATACAACCCGTTGGCAAGAAGTACTTCAGCACGAGGCGGAATCACAAAAGACAAGAGCATCAACAAGGATGAGATGGCAGAATATCGAAGTCGACTTGATATCACGAAAGCAAGTGCCTATGGTACCGGGGGTGGGGAGATTGATGTAGAGTTCATGAAACATATTGAAGATATTGGCGAAGTTGCAAGCCTTGAACAACGATGGTTGAATAGCTGGGCGGGTCCTTTGAAAACCCAGTCTGTACAGCTTTCATGACATATTGCTCAGCAGATTCTGACTTGTTTTTCAGAGAACTAAAACCTCTTCGAATACCCCTCCGTTCGAAGCGGTCTAAACGGTGTCCTGCCTGTACACATATTTTGATCAAACCTGAACAGAAGGCACAGTCAGTCAGATACAAGATTAAGCTCGTCGCAGCAACATATCTACCCGCGATTACGGCGTCTTTGCCTCACGCCCAACGACATACAGCCGAGCTCGCCAAAAAGTCCCTCGGGAAGTCCACATCCGCAGCGAATGATGACGAAAAGAATGCTGCCTCCGACATGCACGCGGGGAAGACATATCTTTTCCAGTTAGCGTTGAGTAACCCGTTGTACGACCCAATTCAAGTACGGCTGTCGGTGCAACGAATGCACGTTTCCACCGCCGCAGCAAAGGAAGGCGCGTCGTCGACTGAAAAGGCTCGAAGACCTCCTTTCGCTGTATCGCTTCCAACATCTACATTTTCTGTTGCTGCTTATGCCGAAGCATGGGAATACGACGACGACGACGAGATGTTTGGTCTCGATGATGACGATGATCTACTGGGAAGAGGAGGGCGAGATCTCGAAGGACGCAGTGGGAAAGCCAAAACCGTCGGAGTCCTAGAAAAGCGCGCAAACACAACTCTGGTCGGTGGCGAAGTCGTGATCGGAAAGGAAGCAAGGGGCAATGTCAAGGTTAGTCTGTGATCAACCAAGGCTCTTCCTCTCCCCCTTTCATCCAAACTTGACCCATTCAATTGAAGCTGACTCATTTCCTTATCTTTTCCGAACTCCTCCTTGTCACCGCAGTTTAACATGTTAGTTTCCTACACGTATCGCTCAGATGACCCGGCTCCCTCGGAAAGCAACGATGGAGAAGGTATATCAACCAAGATGGCCCCAAAAGCTCCGGAAATCAAGACGTTTGCGTTTTACACTGTGGTTGACCTCGGACATATTATTCCGAGAGAAGAGTCGAGAGTGGCGGAGTCGGATTTGTAGGCGATAAGCGCCAACTGATCAGATATGGTACTGCATCAGTTATGTGGTTTTGATCACAGCGGCAACCGCGTTCACGTTGTGTTTATGCATAAAGTTACAGTAGCATGCATTGTACCGCATCAGTGGCTCTGAATACGACCATGACTCCATTAGCGTTAGCAGTGAGATCGTTACCGGACTGTAGAATCTGCATTGATGGTTGCATATATCAACATGTCGGCTGGCTCTGTATTACCGAAAAAAAAACTCAAGGTCCGTAGGGTCATAGTAACCCTTTTTACCTCGTCCAAGCTTGTCCAGCACATTTGTAGGGCTGCGCTCGTCGGAGGTTCGTCTCCGGCTGCACCTGAGTTCTCTTGCCGAGTTGAAGCTGAACTGACATTATGTACCTAATGGGTCGCTGCGTGTTCCGTGTTTGGAATACCATACCCGCTCTGGTACACGATAAATTTCCGGTTGCTTATATTCAGCAGAAAATTGTTGTTGCATTTGCGGCCACGGATCTAACATGTCAATGAAACAGATGCCTTTAACTCTAAAGGCTCCCGAATATCTATGTCATGGTTCTTGAAATTTGTGGTAGTAGTAAGGTCTAGACAGAATTAACAATCCCAGAACGAATTTTCGCTCCGAAAGAAAGTTCTAAGCGGGACAACGTTTCTCTTGACAGATGAACAAGCCTCCGATTGACATTTGCTAGGACAATCTTCGGAGTGGTATTTCTGGTGACATCATCAACGCCATATGAATTCTCAAAAAATTCCTCGGAAATGCAAGATATTTAAACCCATTGACAGGTTGTCGGTACCCTCTCGGTGAGGTGAGTCGGTGGGCGGATCTCAAAACAGGTAAATATACCACGCAACGGCCGCACGGTCCTGAAAATCCTACGATCGCAAAGCGTGCTCACTAAAATTTTCCAATACGCGGACCATCTTTCGTGAATTTGACTGACATTGTCAGCATCGAAAGGTCTCCGAGAGTGGCAGAATGATTTTCACGGCTCTCGGAGATCTGCAAGAGAAAGGGGATAGAAGTTAAGATGGCTATAAGCATATTCCAGCACACCGAATTTTAGATCGTGAATAGGCATGTACAAGTAAATCGAAGAAACAAGTGTCTTGTTTCGTCGGTTATATACATAAGCATCCTAAATCTAATATAGAACGAGACTACGCTGACTAATGAATCGTGATTACTTAATATTAGATAAGCTGATGCGCCTGCCTAATACGGAACAGACCATCAACGCGAGGGTCGATGCCCAACACCAGTTCAACGCGATGTTTGACCTTGGGCCATAGTCAAGAAAATAGATATATGATAGGTATACTTACAGCTATGTCACAAGTAAAAGTTACAAGACTTAAACTTGACAAATCGGGCTTCAACCCAAATTGTTGTTCACCATTGCAAATAAGCATTCACAGGAACTTCTAAAAGCTGCCGTAGAAATGTCAGGACACAGTCCAGAGGGATAATGAGCATTCAAATCTTCCAAGAGGATGTGGGGAGTTGTTGGGCGCCTATCTGAACCTGTGTCTATCATTATTAGGTTGAGCAAATTGTCA
>MU157829.1:8145-103271 GCA_015657495.1 Crepidotus variabilis | reverse complement strand
GCTGAAATATCAGGACACAGTCCAGAGAGAGTACAAGTTTAAAATACTTCCAAGGGGATAACACAAAATCTTAGAAGTCAGAACCTGAGGATGTTGAGATGGGCAGCTGCGAAGCGGAGCGGAGCTGCTGCCGCTAATGATTTCACTTAAAAATTTGATTTTCCACAAAAATATGTACTGTAGTATTTTTCTCTGTGGCGAAGCCACGCCCTCCGCCCGTCGCTTCGCGACGGGTCAAGCGACAGCTTGTCTAGGGCAAAATGCCTAAAGTTGGACTTCCTTGAGACTCGAACACGTAATCATGCCGACCTGGCTCAGACCTGGCTCTGTTGACCTGTTCCATGATGTCGATGTCTGTTCTTTGTATCGTTACATTATTCGCCGTAAACATAGATTCCACTAGATTGGAGGGTGTAACACAAGGCATCGTTCCCGATCTTGGTTTGATGTTTGAACCGCTTCAAAGCTGTTTGACGTCCAATTTGAAGGTTCATTTGATGAGCTGCTATAAATAGGAATTTTGACGCACTTCCTTTTTGGGCTTCGTATGTTCCTCTGAAACTGAGCATGGCGTTGCAAAGTCACCTATGAAAATCTTTATCGTCGCATTCACACTCACAACCTCGTACTCACCGTATGTTTTCCTCCCGTGAGTCCTCGGCTAAAATGAAAGAGTGTTGCTAGGCAAACGTAGTGAATTCAAAGAAGCGAAGTTCTGTGTATGGTTACGTGACAAACCAATCAGAGCGCGGTAAACGATCACTCATCCAGCGCTCACTGCGTTCGCTCTGTGCATATCGTCCTCCATCTTGTTCAACCAGGTCGACGACTTCAAGCCACTTTCTCTTGTGCTTCGGATACCTTTGAAGAGCGGCGCTCTCATCGTTCAATCAAATTCGCTGGTCGTGCTTTTAATTTCAACCTTTCAATTACAAACATCACTCACGACTATGTCTGCATCTTCATCGACCTCGAGTTCAAACTCTGGACCGATACCATCAAGCTCTACAGTCCAGATTGCGCGTGAGGAAGTAAGACCACAGGCAGGACCTCTACCTTCCAAGCGAGGGGAACTTGGATTTGTGGAAGGTGTCCATACCCCAACGGGAGTGCGATTCTATGAGAGCTCGGAATCAGTAGCTCCCCCAGCGCGACACCCCGCTGACAGAGACCATATCTTTTCTCATACCCCTGCATCTTCAGGTGTGGAAGCGGGAACCCTGTCCCCTTCGTCGTCGTCAAATCCCGCACCTCCATCTTCATCTGATCCCATTGCCAAACCAAAGCGGCTGTTTGGTTTCCTTAAACCAAAAGGGACCGCCACTTGTGGCGGCATAAATTTAATCACACTCTCCCTTTTTACCATTCAATTTGTGGTATTCGTTGGCACCATCGTAGGCTGGGTCTTTGCAGCAAAACTAGTGGCCATTGCCACCTCTGGCCCATCCGTCGTTCTCCTCCACGTGGTTCTCGCCGTTGCAACCATCATACAATTCATCTTTTTGGAGCGTCGTATATATCGGTTACGTGGAGAGCGATACACATACCTACATCCAGGCGAGGTGTTGCCCCGATTTAGAACCAACTCTCCGGGCCTTGATAGTGCAACGATCGCGTTTGCGCCATGGCATCGGCCACCTCTGCCCACCTACGCTGCTACGCTGGCCGAAAGTGGAGTGGGGACAGGAGATGTGGAGGACAACATTATCGCAGCACCTCCACCACCAGCGTACGGCATCACGCGAGGCAGCACTCTGTTACTTGCGGGTTATCTTACGGCTACAATGCGAGCTGAGAGACCTCGTTCGGAGCACAGTCAGCTGGACTCCCGGCCTGTGAGTTATGCCAGTAGGGATGGGCACTTCCACGGTGATCAGGTGGCTGATAGGTCGGTCAGGTTGGAAGAGACATTGAATAGGCTCGAGTCAACTTCATCATCGACTGCGGCGACTTGTTGATGAAAGGAGTTGGATGACGAGATTTTAGCCTGTGCCTGGATCCTTATCTTTATTTCTTGTTCACTTTCTTATTCAGCATGGTGAATTATGGCGTTATTCAATTTGCCTCTGGAGGCCTTCATTTAACGAAGAATCGCGCAGTAGGTATATTCAAGTAACTCAACTCGCCACGAACTCTTTCGAGCTGTAGGCTGTAGTTATACACATATCATTCGACGATTCAAATCAAAGAACCAGCAATTGAGCTAGATCACCGTATCTATGTATTCTGTTTTAACAAAAGCGCTCTGCTTCGCCTCAACTTGATGCCGGGAAGCGACAGTCGAGTCAGATCAAAGTGGCTGTGGAAATGAATCTTTAGATCTTACAAATCATTCGGCATTCAAGGGTGCGTTCCTAAGCCCTAAACCGCATCCTCTTATGTCGCAAGTTTTTCCCTGGGACTTCGGAACTACGTTCCTGGCATTTCTACATTCAAAAGAATTATGATATATCTCCACCAGGGATCTGGATTAGCTATGAACAGCTGATTGTGTGACTCGGCTTTCGCTTCCTGCACGACCAGCCAAATAAAATGGCCCAACCCAACGCGCCTATGTCGCATTTTCCCGTTCAATCCTTTTCCTCCCCTCGAGGTTCCTCTCTCTCGCCATGTGCGATTCTAGCTCGATGTCTGCAATTGTTCTACCGAAATACACACCGCCTAGTCCTCTACCTTCGTATTCTTTCGACCTTGGTTGCGGCGAACAGAGATTGGAGAGCACGCCACGTTCTTCGATTGTAGCGCGTCGCCCAACATCGACTTTCACCAGAAAATCGGGAAAAGCAAGTATCTCCTTAAGCGAACAAGAAGAAGGATGTTCCATCCCAACTTACGGTCGTGGGGGAGTCATTAGCGGTTCCCTCTCCTTAGAAGCACCTGATAATGTCGCAGAGGTCGTGGCGATTGTAAGTTATCCTGTT
Source organism: Crepidotus variabilis (assembly GCA_015657495.1). Classification (NCBI taxonomy): domain Eukaryota; kingdom Fungi; phylum Basidiomycota; class Agaricomycetes; order Agaricales; family Crepidotaceae; genus Crepidotus; species Crepidotus variabilis. The sequence goes on along the minus strand of MU157829.1, from coordinate 100,350 downwards.
TTGTGACTGCGCCAGGCTCTAATTCAATACCTTCCAGGTCGAAGGCAAGATTCAAACCACGTTCTCCGAAGCTGGAGGAGGTACCTTGAAGATTTTCAAAGATCGCTATACACTTTGGTCGCGGTCACCGTTAGCTCACGACATTTTCCCGAGTTCTCTGCCATTCGCTTTCATTCTGCCTACTACTTTCAAGCATGGTGACGAGGAAACGCCTTTGCCGGCTTCCTACCATGCGCACTTCATAGACGCTCCAACGCTCTTGGCCACCTCAATCTATCAGGTACAGTTCATTGTTACAAGATCACGCCACCAGAAACTCGAGATGTGGCACAAGCATAAACAGTACGTACGCCCAAGCTTTGCCAAGACGCGTTATCTCACCTCTATTTCACAGCATTACTATCCCATTCCGCTACTACCCTCGAACACGCGCCCCTCGCCCTATTCTACCTATGCCTTGCTTCTTCTCTTCAATTAAAACATCTCCGGAAGAGTGGTATCAAGCAGAAACCAGTCTGAAAATGCGGGCTGACTCAAAAATCGATCCCATACATTGCCACTTCTTCATTCCTGCGGGAAGAGTGTACTCGGTCTTGGACACCATACCTTTCCACGTCCAACTTTCTGGGAATGTCTCCGCCCTCAGAGACCTCTTGGCTGGGCCCCTCTTGGACAGGGTCACGTCAGCAGATACGACCCACTCCAATGTACCTCCCAAGCGTCCCACAGCCAAGCCACTTTTACAAGTGAAATTAATGCGGCGGTTGACTGTGAACGTGAGGGGCACCAAGTACTGGAGAACCTCAATGCTTGGCGAGGGCTCAATCGCTTCAGTACCTCCAGACGAGTCAGATTGCTGCGAGGACCTATCGACATGCCGAGCCGGCCACATTGATTGGGAAGGTGAAGTCAGGCTGAAAGACCAGAACGCAGTTGGCAGTTTCAACGTTGCTAACGTACAAGTACAAGTAAGCACCCCCTTTTGTTGTTTATTTGGAGTCTTTTGCTAACCATGGGCATTTTGATATCCAGGATTTCATCATTCTGTCGCTAACCCCGCCGCGGGACCGCTCTTCACCAATGCTGGACCTTAACATGAGTGTTCCGATCCGCCTGGTGACGGATTCTTGCTCAGAAGTTAGCTTGGACTCTTCTCTTTCTCTATGACATTTTTCCATCTATGGTCACTCAATCTTATTTTTTTGCATTAATCCTTCGTCGCATCTTTCATTCAGAGAATACCCATTACATCTTTTCTAGCATTTTCCTACAGTCTAAAAAGGATCTACCTGATCCAAGTTCAACCCGAATCAATTCACGCCATTAGATCAACTCTATATACATACAGGCTGTCCCTCTCAATAAGATGGCGTCTATACGACAAGCTATAAAACTACTTTATGACACTACATATGTACATACTATGTATCTTTAGAATCGCCATAGAATACTATTACACCCGGCCTTCTAGCCGAGGAATTGTGGCTTGCTCAACCTTAAACACCGGAATGTTCTTCCAGAAATATCGTCAGCGCTACACCGTGCAAGGCGTCTTGTTCTCATCCTATAATTCGAGTACCAGTCAAATTTGCATACAATTAGTACAAGATCCTCTCTCGAAGCCACAGCTGATTGAAGGGTCATCGCGCTGTCCCAGGGTGCAGGCAATACAGCTCTTCGCTGTTGGGCTATCCGCAGCTGCCAAATGATAGGAGGTTCCGATGATGTGATCACTTGCGACATCAGAAGCATCCGGGCGCTTTCTCATCGAAAGACAGATGACTCGACGAAACGTTTGGTGCACAGGCGATCAGCGGGATACCCTTAGTGCTCTGTAAATCATCGAATTGATCGCCGCCGAGCTGAAGAAATAGATCATCAACAAAACCAAAAAGAGAACACTCGCCACTGCTCCTGCAATAACATAGCAAAATGATCCGTAGATATTCCCTTTGATTCGTGGGTTTGCAGAGGCTTGCTTGAGAATGTGATATTGATACCAGCTGGACGACTACATAAAAATTGCTGAAGAGCTACAAGGCCAGGATCAAACTTCATCGACGAGGTGCTCACTAGAAGCCAGGCCAAGTTCCTCCTCTGTTATATATGCATTTAATGGTTTCCGAAACACTACTTAACTTAGATCGGCCGTGGGCTGCTGGATCGTCTAACGATACGACCGCACACGCATATCATCAGTACAGTACTGCCATTGCAAGTTGTCTTCATCCGTCTCACTCTCAGTAGCATTTCCTTGTGTGAGTTCGTACTGCAGAACGTTGGCACTGCTGTGCCAGTGCGTACCCACAATGCCGATACACGTAGGTGCTGCAGGTTTTTCTTGCGATGCATGAGAGATGGGCATGGTTTTGAAGGCTTGATGTATATGTAGTAGAAAATCCCCCGGTCGGCTCTCGAATCCTGTGCAAATAAGGCGCAGGTCGGTCAAAAGTGGCAGGGAACGGACAAGATCAAGCAAACTTTCCTTGTATTCAGTTAATAAAATTAGTCTCAAGTATATTAGATTGAATTGACGTACAAGTTTTTGCTTCACATCCTCCGGTCCACTAGTCGAGAGGAGATGGAAGCTTGTCGTGAGAGACCTGATCCTCGTGCACTGAACCAGATGTTCGATATTGGTGGGTCCAATTGCCCATCGACCCATTAGATCCGTTGTTGCGTCAAAACAAGGCATTTGAAGGCGTGTAAGCGTCTCATGATGGCTTTTCAAGACTTTGTGGAAATAAAATGAAGACAAGTCTCGGTAGTCTGTGGGTGTGTTTCCTATGTTTCTACCCGCGCCTCCAAGAGGCGTGAAGACAAGGGTGTCCAACCCTCTGAATGAAGCGAGAAATCTGAGTAAGACCATGCTAATGGCAGCAGCGTTGATGGTAAGCGAGCGAAGACAGATTGAGCTGCTGATCCCCTGAGTTGTGTTGTTGGACGGTGTCAACGTCCAGGATCTCCACAGTTCATCAAGGTCATCTGGGAAGGATTTTTCATGAAACGAAAAGTCGATGGTTTGGAGAAGGGGCAGCTGATGACTAATAACCGCTGAAAGCCCTTCGAAGATTGGCCTACGTAGAGAGGAGTTTATACTGCTCCAAATTGCTGTGCCCCATGTTTTACTATTTATTGGGGTAGTTAAGACCAAGGTTCGAACATTGCAGGAGGCCGACAAGGCTTTAGCGTGAGCAAGACGTAGCCATGAGGAACCAAAGTCAGAATATATGTCGTATCTGCGGCCTCGTTTAGTGGGTGTTACGCTTTATTGGCGGGTTTTTGAACTCACCGTATTTCAGAAATTTTTAGGAATGAGGAAACGACTTGGGGAAGCATCTCTTTCACTTCTACTTTCAGAGCCTCAAACATTCTCTCCCTTTGAAACATTGTCAACGGCCCTGGATAACCATTCAGCATTTCTGGTGATGACTCGATATCTGGGATATCTTCCAAGTAATCGTCGTCTGAGTTCAACGACGCCCACTCTTCGAGAAATGAGAGATCAAGCCGTAATATCCTGGCGTGTTCCGTGAAAACTTGGCCTGGACATCTCCCGGAGGGTGTCATTAATATTGGCGAGACTAGATCACGTAGAGGTGGGTTGATCCCCAACCAATGCCAACGGGGTCGAACATAAACCTCTCTGAACAAAAAGCGTGTGATCGAGTTGTTGAAGTACCTGCACACCCTACGGATAGCATAGGGGCTCTTTTTGTTGCGTTCTCTAACATAACAGAAATGGGAAAACTTGAAAGGTGAAGTTGCTGACGGTCGGAGGAGGGGCCTTTGCCAGATAGGGTCGTCTATCGACGTGATAATCTTGCGTGTTTGTCAGTTTTCGGTGGTGCCAATGTTTGAACTACACGTACCAATTCCATTATATCTTCAACAATATCGAACGGTAGAGATAAAATCCTCGAATTTGAGTTCGCCATCGCGACAACTAACCAGTACGGGTGGCAAAGTTGAAAGCCTAGGCTCGTTCACGAATTCATAGAAGGATCGGTCGCCGGTCTAGTTGAAAGCCCAGAGTCCCCAGACATTGACAATAAACAGACCTATTTGATCACGAGATGTGGCAATCGCTTTTGGTACTGTAGAGTCAACTCTCTAACGTCAGTTCTTTTGGCTACTTCACGCAATCACAACTGGCTAGCAAGGCTAATTAGTAACTCTCTCGGCGAATGCGCCAAAAACGCCACGTCGTTGAACTTGAGTAACGTTTCGGCTCTTCACACGAACTCCTTGACTCCAAAAAAGATGTCATTGTCATTTCATTCAAGCCACAACCCTTGCTTGAAGACCCCCAACAAGAACGACGCCCTCTGCGTCATGGGGTTGGAGAATTCGCTATATCAACAGTGGGCGGCTACTTGTAGTAGTTGTAGTAGCATCGAGGTTGTTCCCCAACTACGAACTTTCCACAATGGACAAGCAAAGCACAGTAAGTACAAATCCTGAGTTCCAAAGGGTGGGTCGTTAATGTGACTTTCAGCCATGGCAGTGCGGAAAACCGCAAAATATGCTCATTGAAGATCACCCAGAAGCTGAAAACAAGACCGATCCCTGGACCCGCATTCTCGAAAATATCTCAAGAAGAGAGCGGCTCCGTTATGATGCATGGAAGGAAGAGGTCCAGAATTTGCTAGTTTTTGTACGTCCTTTGATTTCGGTAGATGCCTGTTTCTGGGTCCTTACTATGTTTTGAATGACTAGGCCGGCCTCTTCTCGGCGGTCGTCTCGGCGTTTCTCGTAGACTCCTATAAATCTTTGCGAGCAGACCCGGCACAACAAACAGTAACCATCTTGACCAACATTGCTGCTCGATTGGAAAACAATGCTGCAAGTGCATTGGGCCCAATTCCCGATTCAACTCCCTTTACACCTTCATCTTCGACTGTCCGTGTCAATATCTTTTGGTTCCTGAGCCTAATATGCACCCTTTCTTCAGCTCTAGTGGGAATCGTCCTCTTGCAATGGCTCAGAGAACACCAAAGACCCTTGCATTCCACATCCAGCATTCGACCTAGGATATCCATTGCCGCCATTCACATGAATAATGACGCATTCAACAAGTACTTTGTTCACGAAATATTCACCTCTCTTCCTCCTCTCCTAATACTCGGCCTCTTGTTCTTCTTTATTGGCCTCGTCGATGTCCTTTGGGATCTCAATCATAAAGTTGCCGGTCCATCCATCGCGGCGATAGCGGTGGTCTTCACGTTCCTACTCCTATCAACAATCCTACCAGGGCTTCAAGGGCTTCCAGGACATCACACGAAAGGCAGGCGGCCACCTCGACTTCCTTGTCCCTACAAGTCCCCACAAGCTTGGGCATTCCTGACATTTATTTCTGCGATCAAAAAGATCTTCAAATATTCAGTGGGAAAGAAGATGGGTGTGCTGTCCAGCTTGTTTTCAGACGATCTTGAGCCAAGTTGGTTGGCGAACAGTCTTGCATGGCTTCGACAACGGGATCGAGAGTTCGAAGCGCCTATCAACCTTGTCCTCCCACTATACGACTCCGTCCTCGGCCTTGCCGAGGTTAAAGAGAACACAGCGTTCGATGGGACTAAAACCCACGACATTCTTCCTACCGTCTACAACGCATTCCATATTTTATCTGAAGCTCTCCATGGCCGAAACACCCATCGCAAACCTCGAACAGCGGCTGCCTTGCTTCTTCACCTTCAAGACATGCTTGTCGATATTGTTCCTCAGGATGGGAACATACAATATGCTTTACCTAAAGAATTTATTTTCGAACGCGATGATAGCCCCAAGACACAGTGCGACGTACTTCTGGATAATGTTCGTTTGTTGTTCCTTCATGTAACACCGGAAAAGGACCCTCGACTACAGGCACTATCAGCGACCAAGTATCACGTTGAAATATGTGTTCGACTGGCCGACTACGTGTTTTCAGGACTTCCGCTCGAACTTCCTCAATCAAATCAGAACCCTCTTTTTCCCCCAACGGTGCTCATAGTGGAGTACTTGCGTTATAGTACTGTCCCTCGAGGTAAAATGCCTTTCCACTATACTCGTGAGGCTTTGCTAACGAACTTCAAACACAGTCGTCCTGCGGCAAGACGTAACCAAGCAACTGTTACTCATCTTACGACAGCTTTTCTTGCATTCGAAACATCGCCCCAACACCAGCCTGAAAACTACCCACACTTCGCCCTACATGACACAATTTCTAATATCAGTCGCCAGCATCTTCGGTGATGGGTCAGGGGATTTTATTCGTAGGGAGCACGAGTGTCTTCTTGAATCCCTGACGCATCGCCTCGATCAACATTCGGAATACTCGGACTATTTGTTTGCTATTGCCTCTGTGTACGCCAGCGCTCTTTCAAATGGGCAGCATCCGTATTCTAGCAAGGGTCTGATAAGCCTCTCGTCGAGACTGCAGGAATACCAGAATCAGCTCAAGGGTCCGTCCAAAGACTACGTTGAAAGGATCCAGCAACGTTTGCAAGAACAGGAGTGCATTTCGGACTCGAAAGAGGCTTTGTCTCAACACGTTTTTAGCCAAGAGAAGTTGGATGGGGAAGAGGTTTTGACGAAGCGATCGAAGGGCGCTATAGATACAGATCATATTGAGGTGTTGTCGATGTAAAAGATATTCTCTGTGCTTTGGATATGGAAATTTGATACGGTGGAATGACAAAAGTTGGCATTTATAACTTGCAATCCATAACATAGATTGGTATTCTAAACTTGATTTTTCTTGACTGTGGACATGTGGGATTTGGTGCGGTGTGGCGGTGCCGGGTATGATGGCCGCGCACAAGCAGGGTTGCAACCAATTTCTCATCTGCCGTCGTCGTCAAACCAAGTTTCCTCCAGTCCACTCCTTTTTTAACAACTCTCTCTTCGGTTAAGACCGTCCCAGCTGCCACGGACAGCATCCGTATTTCTCCTCTCCCTTTCAGCGCCAAATGCGTTCATTACTTCCACTTTCTTTGCTTCTTTCAATCTTTGAAGCTCCCGTACTTGCTGTAATTTTCGACTTCAAGGCTCTCGTCGACAGGACACCTACATCTGAGCTTTCGCGTCGTGACCCAATCCCGGTTTCAAACACGGGAAATGCCCAGTATGTCAGTAACATCACCATAGGAGGTCAGACCCTCCGAGTTTTGCTGGATACTGGAAGGTCAGTCGTTAACTCAGGACCTGCGTCACAGATGCACTAATCTTGATGTTCTAGCTCTGATCTTTGGGTCCATTTCCCAAGTGCAGGACCGAGTGGTGCGAAAGACACAGGGAAGGCTGTCTCACTGTCATATGCTGTTGGAAAGGCAGGAGGTGCGACTCAGCTGTGATACGTTCGACAACGACTGAGACTGATGGTTCTTCGTTAGGCAATGTCCAAACAGCTGAAGTTAAGCTGGCTAACTACACTGTCGCAGACCAAGCTTTCCGTAAGTGTCTTTTTTGTTTTTGTGTTGCATTTTTAACCCAGATCCTAGTCAATGTCGTGGACACAAGCACCTTCACGTCTAACATCAAGGCCCAAGGATATGACGGCCTCCTTGGTTTAGGCCCCAGCTCTGGAAGCGTAATTAGAAAGAATGTTGGTGATGATGTCGCCGAGACTCTCCTACAACGCATCTTCGAAGCCGACAAAGGCACCAACAACTACATTTCCTTTACACTTGACCGGAAGAATGACCCTACCGTTGATTATACAGGACAATTCAGTATTTCCGAAATTATTCCACCGTTCAACAATATCACGAGCATGCCAAAGCTTGATGTCGACAAGGTTAACAGATTACTAAAGGCTGGTTAGTCTATGCAAATATTCGGTTTTTGTTGCTGTATGCTTAGTTTTCCTGGCAGACCAACATTGGCAAGCTCTAACAGACGAAGATAATGGGATTATAGGCCCTGATGGACAGCCAATCACGATTGACTCGATTGTGCCCGGCGCGCCCAAAGGCCAGTTTGTCGCTGTCATTGACAGTGGGTAAGTTATTGGTATCTTCTACCAGCTAAAGTCATCTCAATAACATTCCACAAGATTCACGTTCTCACAAGTTCCACGCGATGTCTCTGATCAGATTTATGGGCGTGTGCAAGGCGCTGCCTACGACGAGGTCAATCAATGGTGGCTCGTTCCATGTGGACAATATCTCAACATTTCATTCAACTTCGGCGGCGTCAACTACCCAATCCACCCCTTGGACACCGTCGTCGATGATAATTTCGCTAAGACTGACAGCACAGGCAAGAAAGTTTGTATCGGTGCTGTGAGTGATCATTGTTTTTACCTATTTCCCTTGTATTGATGGCAACCATAGTTCCAACCTATTACCTCTGCCTTCAGTCTGCTTGGAAACTACGATATGATTCTTGGAATGTGTTTCCGTACGTTCTTCGCTCGTTTTCTTTCTCTACGTCAGTACTGATCATCTTCCCCAGTCCGCAATGTCTATGCTCTTCTCGATTTTGGTAACTGGATAGAAAACTCGAGCGATCAAGAACATCCATACATCCAGATGGTCCCTACCACCAGTGTCGCCGAGGGTCGTGGAGATTTTATTCAGGTTCGCCTGAGTGGCACTGACACTATTTCCGACTCTCGTTGGACCCTCTTACCGGCTGCTCAGATGCAGCATTCCCCCATCTCTGCTGAAGAAAAGAAGAAAAAGTACCAAGAGATGATCCTTAGTCGTTGGCCATACATCTTTGTTGGCTGCCTGGCCTTTATCATCCTCACTACCGGATTCTGCATTTGGAAGTGTTGTCAACGAAGACGTGCACGCAGAGCTGGTGGTCTACAGAACAGCTCCAATAGAAAAGGCACGTTGGGGTTCTTTGGGAAGAACGATGATAAGGTGGCCTCTCGAGAGCTCAACTCACCTTATGGTGGGGGTGCCAAACAAGAGTCCTACTTGCCAGTGGCCGATCATACTCAAAGTACGGCGGATCTACGAAATCCATTTGCGACCCCTCAATCATCTCAGCACAACCTAAGCCATCCACAAGCTCCGTATGCCACCGACCATCAAGGAAGAGAGTCGCAGTACAGTACGCATTCGGAGAACTCTGGTTTCAGCCAGTATGGTGGTACCCAAAACGGGTATGATCAAGGATACTCGCAGCATGGCGGCGGTTATCCTCCACAGCAAGCCTACCGTTGATCATTGTTCTTTTCCCCGAATTTAAGTGATATGTTCTAATCAACCAATCGCTTTGCTTGTGGACTACTACCCATCTTCTCCAATGCGGATGCCAGGGGTTTACGTTGCAGTATATTAGTTGATTTTCACGACCTAATCTTTTTGCCTATCTACTAGCAGACATTTGCTTCTCCCACCTACATCATTCTTCTTCCTACTTTCTATCTTGGTTACTAACTGTTCTTTGGCCTGTGATCGTTCTTTGTTCGTTGAGCGGACTTCAAGTTCATCCATTCGCCGTGTATATACTAAAAATCTTGATTCCACTCTCATACTTTACAACTCTGCAGATCTGCTCACAACTTTATTGTATATTCGATACCGACACAGCCAACGCTACATGTCTAGATAGTAGTTGGAAGAATGATGTATACATGGACATTTCAAACATTGGAATAGTCCTTTGAATATATGTTTGAGGAGGTTAGAAAATGAATGATAACTTGTGTTCTTGAGATGAGATAACGATACGACGAATGCGGATGGAATATGACATGAGTTGACAGGCAAAAACTCAAGTTGACCAACTTTGCATCCATTCTTCTATAGACAGCCATTTTTGGTAACCTGCACTACCGGTAAATCCTCCAGCGACAAGGAGGAAGTGAGCCAAGCAAACTAGAGATCAGTTAGTGTGGCTGCCAAATAGAACGGGTGGACCATATATCACGTACCAGCAGCAATGAGCGCAATAACTTGAGACATAGGGTAGGACCTATCCTTGAGAGCGATGGGTTGTTCGACTTGCTCCTCGAGATCAATTTCGAGTTCTTCCTTAGTAGGCTCATCAAAAGCCTCAAATAGGCTAGCGTTCAATAGGAAAGCATGACTCGCTTCTTCAGATATGGGCCCTGGAAGGGAGAAATCAGAAATCAGCTCATAGTTATGAGCTAACTAAGCATATGAAAAGAGATATGGGCGTCTATTGATATATATCTCCGTGATCGAGAGTCTTTGGCGTGATGGCGTGTGCTCCACAGGTAATCATAAAGATAGATGAGCTTACCCTTGACCCTTTTGTCCTTGTCGCCAGCTGCGTTGATTCCTTCTCTGAACCACTCCTTGATGCGCTTCATTTCGCCCAAAGAAGCGGAATTCGACGACCTTAGCTCCTTGAAAGCATAGAATGATAAACCCTCGCCTGTGGACTCATCGAGGCCATAGGCCTTGGCAATGGTATGCCTGATGAATTGTCCACCGCTAAGATCGCCTAGATAACGCACATACGAGTGGGCCAGCAGAGGTGATGGATCCGATGAATTTGAGAGTGCGACAATACGGTCGACGTAAGGAGTGAAATAGCGTTTATACAGAGAGTTTGATGAGATAAGTTGAAGATGCAGGGGGTGCGTTCGCCACTCGTTGGACTGGAGCAGGTAGGAGATATCTACTGACAAAGCTGGGGCTCGGGCGAGGAGTGTAGGATTGAACGTTGGTTCCAATGAAGGATGGTTTGAATGGCGATCAAGAGCGTCCTCTAAAGCACTGGAAAGATTCGACGGTTAGCCGCTTACTGCGTTATGAGATTGGCACCTAAAATTACCTGTAGACATGCCAGAGCATCATCAAGTATTGAGCATACTCCTCTTTGGAGACTTGTCCACTAAGCAGTCGGCTTGCACCCGAACTATTCTCAACTTGTTCGTGGACAGCTTTGGTGCTCTCTCTCAGAAGTGTTGCAAGAGGCTTTGAATCGTCTACAACGGCCATGGTAGATGTGCACCCTGAGGGAATGATGACAGTAAAGAATTCAGGAAAGGGGATAGGAGTCTGGGTCCGCGTAAATAGGTCGCTTGCTGTTATATACTATATGGTCCGGTTGTTGTGCCTGGCAAGAATAAACGCCACTGCTGTTGCTCCGAGTCAAACTTGCTGCGTTGTCATGTTTTCCTTGGTTATTCTGCTTGACTGACAACATGAAGGAAAAGACAGGACAAACGTCATTTTTGGTCAAAGCCTGGGTCTTCCTTATCTGATAATCAAGTCTCTTGGCCGCTGACATGTGCAAATACCCAGGCACGCCATATGGAAGCAGCTCTACACCATCAAGCTGTGCGAGCGGCCTTGCGCAATATGAGCAACAGTCGTACGCAAGAGCAAGGAAATGACTTGAGATAACTTGAGAGTCCGCCCGCAGATAACTGTACAATGCATAACACATTCGTAAATGATGACAGCAGCTTACTCACACTCGTACTTGATCCAAAATTATACAGCTTGCGCTGCTCAGGTATTCGAAATTAGATGTCTGGCACTAAGAACTAAGCAATACGCCGCCGACTTGTATTGCAAGCCAGATCTCGAATTTTACAGCTGTCCATAAAAAACATTGAAACCAGACTACCGTCACTGTCCTTCCTCATCGAGTTAATCTACTCTGGACCGACCAATCTCCTAAGGCACTTCGCTATTTGACATCAGCACCTAGTGTACGTCCATATTCAAAGACAGAAACCTTCAGAACAAGGATGATCCTCCTGAGAGATCCACCTCCAGGCCATAGTGAGCAATGTCTAGATTTGGAAGTTTCTAGATTTAGCAAAGGGCCTAACAATCTGTGTTTACAGAAAGGGGTCGGACAAATATACGGACGGACGCTACATTTCTATGTTTAATATCTGCTGTTTACACTTTATACATTCAGTTCTTTCTCTTTGACTATAATACGTCATTACGTTTGAAAACAGAAAAAGTCCCCAGAGTACGGGTAAGAAGATCGAAGGGGTCGTAAGCACTCTGGAGATTGGGCTAGAGAGTCCAGTATTCAACAAGAAGTTTGGATGAATCAGAATAGCTTAATGAGTATACCCAAGAAAGCAACCAGGAAAGCAGAACGGCAGAGAAAGCGAGAGATAGAGAGTTCTGTGCATCGCAGCATAGTTACAAGACACCGGGAGATTCAGCTGGGAAAAGCTGCGTACATCGTCAGAATAGCTCATATTAGGATAATTATACTACTTACCTGGTCCACTTTAACTTGGATATTGCTCGGAGTAGAAGGAATAGAATTGGATCGCTGACGAGTCATCATTTTCAGAGCTGGGAGATGGGGCTTCTCATGTGGGGTACTAGTGTGTTCCGAGGACTCTGCGGTATCGTAGGCGGGAGGACGATTTTCGTCGTCTCTGGTCATGCCAACGCGAACGCCACCACCGATAACTCTCCATGTGATCGGATAATAGTTCTTAGAGTCATCGGTCAAGGTTGGGTATTTGACGGGAGAAGCTGGTTGCGGCAAAGGAGATCCTGGGCGATCCTCTTCATGAACACTGGTAAATTTTAGTATAGAACGTCTCAAGAAGTATCGATGCCTACAAGGTGCAGGTATTTCCGTTGGGGCAACCTCGTTCCGTGTTGAAAAACTTGCACGGTTTAGCTACGGTGAGCATCATCATTAGCGTGTATGCACACTCTCGGCAAACAAGACAAAGACAAACTCTTGAAAGCCATTGCCTTTTGTTTTGACATCGACCTTGTACTGCTCCTTGGCCTGAGGTCGGGTTTCTTCATGGCTCCGTTTGCCATCCCTGCGGCAAGGCCCCAGTCAAAAGGTCCGGTACCAATTGGTGAAATCATTCCGCTGGGACCAACTTGAACTCCTCCGATCGGATAGAAAGGAGGGACATGAATGATCGGCGAGTCTTCAGCAATGTACACCTGCGATTGGTGTGAATGAGTATGTTCTGGATATTGCGGATCGTCAGTCATGACAATCATCTCATCGGAGTCTAGGCTTGAAATAGAGTTTGTAGCCGTTTCAATCGAATCGCGTGAACGAGGAGGCGCGAAAAGCATCGATTCCACGACATGGGGAGGAAATGGAGCGAGATTTGAGGGAGGGAAACTTGAAGGTGGCCAAACCTGACCATATGCAGGATACCCTCCGTAGATAGGGTCAGTCTGTTTTAACGGCATGGTCGTAAGCGTTCTGGGCTCGTGAAGATAATGCGCATTCAAATCGAATTTAAATTTACTTACTGTATCACTCGGCGATGTTCCCCAATCCGTAGTGCTGGATGAACGTGCTAGATAACGATTCGTGTCACCATAGAAGTCACATTCTATCGAAGCAAGGTCAAACCTTCGTCGTAGTGTTGATACACACAAAGTGGGCCATTCGGGCATTGGCTGATAGAGTAAAACCTGCACATTGTCGTACATCTCTCAACAGGAGCGCTGGAAGGGGCAAAGACATGCGCGAAGTCGCATACGTCTGCGGGATGAGGGCACTTGTTGAGTTGGAAGTATCGACAAGGCTTGGCTGTAAGTGGAGACGCGTCAATTATTGAGGTCACTTGACGAAAGTGTGAGTGCGATACTTACTATGCCTCTTCTTTTGAGTGGATTTTTTTGACATCGAAGTGAGTGGTCGCTGTGTAAAAGTAAAGCAAAGAAGAGCTGCGAGAAGAATTGCGTGTCCCTTCAGGTTAGAGAACCCGTGCGATCAGATAGAGAAGGGTTGGTAAACTACCGCCTTCACGACAAAGGCGATCTTTATGCACCCGTAACACAAAGAGAGAAAAAAACCGTCGGTAAACTGAACAATGGGTGACTCTGTCCGGAAAGACCGTCCGGGGGAGGGGTAGTGCGTGGGTCTTGGTCAAGGCGAAAGAGATATAGTGTGTGCCGTGACCGACAAATGGCAATAGAGTTGTGCGTTTCCACGAGGAAGGTTTCTTTTGAACGAACTCCGGTTGAAGGTGGTAAAACGGCGGAATTGTTTGAAGTTTTGGATCAAAACTCTGCATTCCAGGGAGTTGGTAGGAAAGGAAGTAATCCCAGGATGGCTCAAGAACAATAAGGATGCTAAGGAAGATGACGCGCGGACCGAAAATGAGGCCAAAAGGGCTGTGTGACTTGCGCGGCAGTCTAATCCCTGTTGGTAGAACCCATGTCTGACCAAATATTTGATACGTTTATTGTTGGAATTAAGATAGATTCCTCGATAGCGTGTTCCTGGTCTTATTGTTATTGCACTATCGCATCCGTCAGAACGCCATCAAAGAATCTGCATCGGGAAATGGCCTGCCTTACAGTAAGTTACACAACTCCATGAACGTGGCGAGTTATACAGTCCCCCTAAATGGAAGCCGTTAAAAGGACCATGTCAACTCCAGCTTGAGGGTCCCTCCTCCCTCTGCACATGCATGTAGGACCCGCGTCCAGACACGCAAATTCCTCGCCTGATTGACCGGATTTTTCGAAGGAAACGAAACAACCAAAACCCTGCGCAACATATCAGCTATCCCACACCAATCACACGACCTCAATTGTCGCGTAAGAGGTCAGCAGGAGAACGGGAAGTGTGTACAAGACTGTCGGAGCTGGAGGTCCCAAAGGAGCGAATTCACGGTAGCAACGTCTATGAGCAACTTAGACTAGAACTGAGTTCAGAAATAATATATTCCGGCACAGTTTTTTGACGGGAGAAAAGACAAGCTAGGAAGGTTGAAAGCGAAACGAACTCCAATCTGGATCGCGAACGAAGACAATAAGAGGTTCTCAGCATCTGACGTTGATTGAACAGCACGTGGAAATTCCCCATTTAGCCATTTATCCCGAGATAAGATAAGATCCGTTGACAAGCTTCTTGGCTCAAAGCCTGCACAATGAATCCCTGCAGAGTTTACCGCCGGTGAACAAAATTTCCCCGTAATAATAAGATTGATTTGGTAGAGTAGAGGTATACAAAGCATCGACAATTGAGTAGCCTGAAATTTAATAATACAAAAAGAATAATAAATCGTGGACAAGGTCGTGTGTCGTCAAAGTGGTTGTTCCTCCGATTCACTGTGGTTGGTGAGTAACGGCGTTCTTTCCGTAGCGTTTGTTGGGGACGTAGGTTGAAGAGGTGGATCTGAGGCTTCCTGACTTGGTAAGGGACCAATTGTTGGTGGTGGTTGAGTGACATCCGCTTTGCATACGGGGCACTGACAAGAATGTAAAGTTGAGTTCGGGGGTCACAATAGTGGGCAGTTAAGCACACGTACCAGTTTTTTGCGCTGAATCAACCACTCATCAACTTCGTCCAAGTGGAAAATGTGATGGCAAGGTAGAACTCGGACTTTATCTCCCTTGACGAACTCCGACAGACAAATAGCACATTCCAGTTGTGACTCGAACCATGGTTGGTTGGCAGGAGAGGGGTTGGGGAGAGAAGAAGACGCATCGTGAATTTCTTGGTGGGGTTCAGTCGCCTCTTCACCTGCATTCTTTGATGGAAGACCTTGTTCAATGTCTGTGTCTGAAGAGGCGTCCTTGGGCAGACTATCCACTTGTTCTCCTCCAGCATGCTTTTCCCAGTGCGTTCCCGTCCATACTTGCCATGGCAGGTTGTGAACTATATCGATTGGGGCGCGTTCTCTTTGGGCTGCTCGCGCGGCGCGAATGCGGTGAATCAAGAGAGTAATGAAAGTCAAAACAGATGGCAGAAGGAGAATGATAACAAAGGTAATGATAGGGCTGCGAAACAAGGTCAGTGCACTTCAAGGGTTGAGACGAATCTCGATTACTTACGAATACCATTCCCAGGGAGAATACTCCGCAGTGATGAGAAGCGATAACGTTTGGAGACCAGAGTGCGTCGTATTTGATGTCGAAATCAGCCAGTATAACTGCAGGTAGTCGGTGTATTTGATGTAAGTCGCTGCTATTGTGATATCGGATGCGTCCTCTGCTCCACCAAAGTAATTAGGTAGCATTCACCTGTTTATCGGAAAATGGACTTACCTGTACTGTACATATTGACCAATGTGTCTGGGAAACCTGAGATACGAGGATCTTCTCCTCCGACAACCACAGCTTTCGCACCTAACCTCTGAGCTTCCCTAATTTTCTTGACAAATTCACACTGTCCGCGTTGCACAAGAGCGATCCATGGCTCTGTTGGTTGATTTGGTCCTTTCAAACATAGGGTGGGACAGCCAAGATTTGAGGGTACGTCATTCAGAGTCTCATTCGTTGTCGTGGTGCATGGTTCTGTAAAGGCGGCAAGCGGTATAACATAGCCTAACAGCGGATCATCCAGGTCTGCCCCGAATGCAGCTTGAAGTGCACTACCGTCAAAATACGACTTAAGAGGTTTGGAAAGGGTCTATGTACCTGGTCGAGAAGGGAATGAAATAACAGGAGAGCGGTCGACTACTGAGACTGTGCTCTCTGTACCCCACGACAAGAAAAACGACGTCCAACCACGCTCGGATCTGGCAGTGATGAGGGTCCCGTTCTGCACTTCCACGGGGTGTGCAATCGTATAAAAGTTCAGCAAGTTCAAAAGATATAGACAGAGCAGTCCGAAGACCATTCTGTTCAGTTAGGAGAAGCAGACGATGAGGGCAGCGGACTGAAAGCTGATTCCAGCGTCGCCAATGATATCGATTATGTAATCGTCTTATGTTCTCGTCACTCGGCGGCTCATCGATGAGCATCGAGCATGCTCTCAACCACGATCTCAGGTGGCATAGTCTTCATTGAATAATCTTCTTCTTGATCAAAACCCGAAGCAAAGACAGAGCTAGCAACTTTATTTCGAATACTTTGGTCAGTGCCAACGTGAAGCTGCCAAGATTTGGAGTCCCAGAGTCCAGACGCTGTAGAAGGCTATCATCGTGGAAGGCTTAAGTCAGCTCTCTCTGAACCCCTTCCGTAAGTGACGCTACTAGCCAAACATTGACAAGTGAGACAACCTCTTTCATACCATCCCCAATAAACAATGGAACTAAAAATACGCAGTCCTATGGCGTTTTGGTACTCACTTGTTCCCAAGAAGAAAGCGACATCATACTTGATGCTAAACATCCTATATACGCAGCCTTTGGTAGGCCTGGTGTCCCTTCCGAATATCAATATGAGGCCAGGTAGGACTATCACGGCTTCACCTGCAACCACATTTCCATCTACCACATGGGACTTAATGGCCAAAAACCTGCGCCCCATGTAGCAACATAAATCCCCCGCCAGTTCACCAAGTATTGTAGGAGCAGCGCATTCTGGCTATGTCTGTATCCCTTCATGGAGGACTGGGCTGTGGTCACCTTAACCGACGAGAAGATTAACTGGAAAAATCTGGGGCAATGTCGTGTATCTTAGACTCGGTACGTTTCATTCTACATCACAAGGTCGTCTGGGCTGACTGTGATATCCAGGTGATGAAATGGAGTCTGGTGAAGATACACTATGACCCCACAGTCAGCCAGCAAAGAAATCCGCTTGACGATCCTATACCTCTTCAAGAGTTTGTTACAGAAATCGAAATTTGCTAGCAAACTATGTGCGACGTTGATGGTGCTTCCCGATATTGAGTCTTATGCCAGAACAAATGACTGGCCGGAATATTCCCTCAACGCCCATGGAGCTGGTTATCTATCTCTACGACGACAAAGACCATAAGTACAGAGAGGCCTTTTCTGCCGTTGGGGATTCTGGATCAGTCGTTACTGACATTGATAACCAGACTGTTGGAATCATTAATGGCAGTACCGGTGAAGAAGACAATATTGATCTTACTTATGCGACGCTGAATTATTCGATCGAGCAATGTATCAATGTATTCCCGAGGCTTATCTTCACCCATTCATAGTCCAGGTCGCGATGTTGATATAGGTTAGCCTCGAAGACTGGTTGCCGTTTTTTACCCTTTCTTTCGTTTTTTTCGTAGTCATAACTAGCTTCATCTTGTTTGAACTTTGGGTTGTGTTCATCTTGCTTCTCCTACTACAATTGAATTATTTGTTATCCGATTGCATTATTTTCTTTGTTTATTATACATATAAATGGTCTACTTATGTGTTCTAAGATCATCCATAACTTGTCCGCGTCATTCGTGCATGTTATCAAACTTATTTCTACACTTTATATTGGCTGTTGTTTCCACAGGTGCTTGGTTTGGTGGTGATTGTAGCTCAATGGGAAACATTAACACTGTAACAGAAATATTGTTGTAAACTGTTCAAAGGAGCCAGTTCTTCGCCTCTGTTGAAGCCGAATAGCCGAGTCCTCTAAATTAGAGTTTCATCAGGGTCTGGGGTAATTTCCTTTTCCACCACTAACTCCGAGCTTCGTTTACGACACCGATCTTCCTTGCTTTCAGAATCACCAGTCAGTTCTTCCCGCCCACTTCAATGCTTGTCTGGTTGGTCTTATATCAAGTCTCGCAACTCTTTGGCGGGTTCGACGGAACCCTTCGTGGTGGCGATACTTCAAGTAAGTTGAGATGCGTAGTAAACCTATTCATGCTCGAGCACATGGCGCATTTAAGGCTCTGCCGCTTTGCAGAATTCTCTGACGTAGAGCGCCAGTAAAGCTTCCGTGAGGAATGCTACTCCAGACGGACATCTCGCGGTGCCGGGCGACTTTGAATCGTTGAACCATGCGTTCTTTGTATTCTTAGCAGAGAATTTTTGGCTGAAAGCTTCTGCAACTATACCCCATGATCTGTTTACCTCTCCATGCCCGCAGGTGGTACATTAACCTGATCGACATCGGAACAAGATGAGAAGGCAGCCCGGTCGTTGGTCGAGACTGTTGATCTTGTGCACAAGTTACATGTTGCTCTGTTACTGGGATATAAAACCGAGTATGAAATAGAAGGGAGAAACTACAAACCCATTCCTCGCTTTCGTTGCACCTTTCGTTTTGGGATGCGTGTTGTTCTTCTTTCTGCCCTCTGTTACTGCGCTGCTGTGTTTGCTCAGTCAAGCGTAGTTGATTCTTACGTCGCAAAGGAATCTCCAATCGCAAAGGCAGGGTTGCTTGCGAATATTGGCCCATCAGGCGCAAAGTCTGCGGGAGCAAAGGTGAACTAGCTTAACCTAGAACTGAATGTAAAGCCTGACTGTGTCACAGGCTGGGGTTGTTATTGCAAGTCCTAGCACCACGAATCCTAACTACCTCTATACATGGGTGCGAGATTCCTCACTAGTCTTCAAAGCCATAATCGACCTGTACGTAGAGTCAATTCTGGGCGTTTCTTTCTTATCACTAACAACGCTTCTCAGGTATGCTCGTGGTGAAGATAGCTCCCTTCGAGGTACAATCGATAACTTCGTCGCTGCTGAAACTACGTTGCAGCAAGTTTCAAATCCCAGTGGATCAGTCTCGACAGGTGGCTTGGGAGAGCCTAAGTTCAATATCGACTTGACTGCCTTTACTGGATCGTGGGGAAGGTAGGTCTTCATTGCTACTTGCGGAGGCGTAACGGCTAATTGTCGCTTCTGTTAAGGCCGCAGCGTGGTAAGCATATGGTTGAGTCTGGTGCTGAGAATTATTAACCATGTGCGTCACCATCTTCCCGTAGATGGTCCCGCGCTGCGTGCAACGGCCTTCATTGCCTATGCTCAAAACTTGATCGCGAATAACAACGCGTCTTGGGTGACTAATCATATCTGGCCAGCTTTGAAGCTTGACTTGGACTATGTCCAAAATAACTGGAATCAGACTGGGTAAGTTTGCTGATTTGAGTTCCGCATGGTTGCTAATCAGATGGACAGATTCGACCTATGGGAGGAGGTCTCATCGCGGTCATTCTTCACAACAGCTGCTCAACACCGTGCCCTTCGGGAAGGGGCTGCTCTCGCTTCGAAGATCGGGCAGACCTCCGTCGTTTCTGGTTATACAATACAAGCGGACAATGCCCTTTGCTTCCTTCAGGTTCGCTAACCATCTTTCTTTACCCATGAATCATAATCAAATGATCATGTGCAACAGTCTTACTGGAATCCAACAAAAGGTTATATTACATCTAACACAGGCGGAGGACGGTCGGGTATCGACGCGAATTCTGCTTTGGCATCCATTCACACATTTGATGCTTCTGCCGGATGTGATGCTGCGACCTTCCAGCCGTGTTCTGACAAAGCGCTATCGAGTTTGAAGGTTTATGTCGACTCCTTTCGCCCAATCTACGCGATTAACAATGGTATTGCCGCAAATGCTGCCGTTGCTACAGGACGATATCCAGAGGACGTTTACTTCAACGGAAATGTAAACTTATAACTTTACTAACTAAATCATGCATTCTCTAACGAATCTGCATTGTTTAGCCGTGGTATCTCACTACTGCTGCTGTGGCTGAACAACTTTACGATGCTCTCATAGTATGGAAGCAGCAAGGATCGCTTACCATCACGGCAACGTCCCTCGCATTTTTCAAGCAATTTGATTCTTCCATCGTGGCTGGCACATACGCGTCTTCAACAAGCCAATTCACGAACCTCACCACGGCAATCCGTAACTTTGCCGATGGGTTTTTGGCTATTCATGCCAAATACACGCCCTTAAATGGTGGCTTAGCCGAACAATTCGATAAAAGCTCAGGTACAGCTCTCAGCGCGGTTGATTTAACCTGGAGCTACGCCGCTATCTTGACTGCTTTCGATGCTCGAAAAGGCGTGGTACCACCCAGCTGGGGTGCAAAAGGCCTCACAGTTCCAAGCGTTTGCCAGCCAAACGCAGGAGCTTCCGTCTCTGTGACGTTTAAGGTTCAAGCAACTACGCAGCTCGGAGGTAAGTCATCAACTGTTTTCAGAGCTTTTGGACTCATCACACTTGACAGAGAATATATTCCTTACTGGAAGTCTTGATGTTCTACAAGGGTGGTCGCCTGACAATGCGATTGCTCTGTCTTCGGCTAATTACCCCACTTGGAGCGTCAGTGTTACACTACCTGCGAACACTAATTTCGAGTACAAGTACATCCGCAAGTTCAACGGCGCGATCACATGGGAGTCAGATCCCAACAACTCGAATACGACACCCGCGAGTGGCACCTATACCATCAATGATAGCTGGCGATAGATTTCGTTCTTGAACTTGGTTTAGCCGTGGAATCTGAATGCAATGTAGCCACTAATTATCATTATTGTATTTTCCTCGGAAAACATAACGGGGCTTTGTGCCTTAGGTGGATGACGTAATAAAAGCGGTGTTCAACAACGACCCTGGCCTATGTGTTGCCGTCTTTTCTTCTCCATCTTTCATAACAGACTGATATTCATTTAATAATGTCGATGCTAGACAAATTCAGAAAGGGGGCACAGAAAGCCGGTGTTCAGGCAACGGCTTTCATGCAAACGAGTGGGGGGAAGATTGCCAGCGGCTCTAGAGATTTTGTCCAAACCTTCTCACTGCC
This sequence comes from Crepidotus variabilis, assembly GCA_015657495.1. Classification (NCBI taxonomy): domain Eukaryota; kingdom Fungi; phylum Basidiomycota; class Agaricomycetes; order Agaricales; family Crepidotaceae; genus Crepidotus; species Crepidotus variabilis. The sequence goes on along the minus strand of MU157829.1, from coordinate 79,026 downwards.
TGGCGAGGCAGAGAAAGCCGCCAAGATCTTGCATAGCTTTTTAGGTATGGCCTCAGACTTGAATGATAGCATACTTCTGGCTGAGAATATTTGACTTTTAGCTGATCCAGACCATCCGGAATCAGCTTTGAACGCCATTCCAAAGGCAGTCTTACAAAGAGCAAGAGGTGAGCATCGGACTATATCCTCCGCAGGCTATGATCAATAGGCGAGGACATGATCTCATCACCTCACAGGCTTAGCGATCTTCCAAGTTGTCAAAGCTGGGTTTGTATTCAGCGGTAAAGCTGGCTCAGGCCTGGTCATTGCTCGACTTCCAGATGGTTCTTGGTCAGCTCCATCAACTATTGCAACTGGAGGTGTCGGTTGGGGCCTCCAGATTGGCGCAGACATCACAGATTTCGTCATTGTCCTTAACAGCGAAGACGCAGTCAGTGCATTTTCCCTAGGCGGGAATGTTACCATTGGTGGAAATATAGCAGCAACGGCTGGACCGATTGGTACGGGAGGAAGTGTTCAAGCGACTTTGGCTCACCCAGCGCCAATGTTCTCTTACTCAAAGTCGAAGGGTGCGTCGATTATTTTCTTTATTTATCTCATTATTTGGCGAGAAGGCTTTGCACTCACATCAATCTTTAGGTCTTTTCGCAGGGTTGTCTCTGGAAGGAACTGTCCTTATCGAGAGAAAGGACGCCAATCGCGATTTCTATGGCTCCCCAATACCTGCCAAAGATATTCTTGGGGGTAGAGTACCACCTCCCGAAGTCGCATCCCGGCTTTACGAGATCATCGAGGCTGCAGAAGGTCTTGACGAGACTGGTCTTCCCGAATCGGCCTATGTCCCTTCCGCAACAGGGCAGCACGATAACACGGTGTTTGACGCCGATCAGCATTAAGATAGCGAGGAAGAGTCTTGCCAAACGGGCATATTGTAGGTTGATAAACGTTTCATGAGATTTGAACTCGCCAATATTTCAACATGATACAAATATTTCTCACTTTTCTCGACGCCTTTCTTTGGAACATATGTAGTTAACAATGTATTTCCTAATGCCCGATCTCTGTGATTTTAAATGGAAGAATATAGACAATCATAGTCAACTCTTTTCTATGTACAACTTATAGACAACCTTTAAGGTGATATATACTGATCCCAAAATCCAACTGTGCCATTATTTGGGGCTGAGAACTTCGTAATTCCAAGGAGCTTCATCACAAGATTGTAGATCTCCACATTGCGGAACGTCTCCATAACATAAACATCTTCCGAAGTGGAGTGCCAACCTTTAGTTGCGCGCGAGGATAGCTGCTTATGTTGTGCCTTGGCCGCATGGGAGAATGGCCCGTGAGCAACAAACATGGCGTGCATCGAGGATTCGTTGTTGTCATATCCATGGCTCTATTAAGCCACTGATTAGTGGGCGAATGACCGAAACTGTGATCGATGACTTACTCCTTTGTTTAGACCAACGTCACCTTCGGCTCTGGTAGTCAACACGTATCCAATCTCCGGAACAACGTAGATAGGCGCAATCCTCTCGTTGTTAGAGAAGTGGTACCTTTCTGGCATCGTTTCATGGGTGTAGACACTAAATTTGTCTGGGCTCGCGTCAGAAGCTTCCACGAGTCGGGAAAGATATTTGCTAATGTTGGCATTCTCGTGGAATCGAAAGCCCATAGCTGGCCAACCGTCTTCGTGGGCAACTGCTCCAATACCATCCTCGCCGAGAATATCTTCCATGTAGATGTGCTCTGGATGACTAGTGTCGGTCATACCATGATCACTTACAAAGACAACGTCGATGATGTCGGTAAGATTTCGTGCTGCCAAAGTTTCTTGAAGGTCTTTTGCAAAAGTATCAACCTGAACAAGGGTTTCCTGCGGCAACAGGGAGTTAGACGAGGAACGCTTATCGAAACGGAAACCTCGTTACGTTGACTCTTTTCGAATATGGACCTGTTGCGTGGCCAGCCTGGTCAAGAGAGGGTTCATACACTGCAGAGGTAGGTCAGCAAGCGAATAGTTTGATTATAGAGTCTCTTTACTCATAATCAGTTGCGGTCTCGTCTCGAACGGTAGATCAACCCATTTGGTGATCTGATCGAGTTTCCAATCGAGAGAGACTTTATCCTGTTGAGAATTAGGACTCTAATATGGGCTCAGTGCTCAAAAGCAAACCTTCCAAGGAACAAAATAAGATGCAGATGCTCCAGAAGTTGTTTTCGGAGGACCAGGCCACATAAGATTGGCAGTGATAACGCCAGCCTTTCCTGCTGTTTCCCACATCTGCGGCATTTTCTCAAGTTTGGTAATAAAGTGTCGAACCATGACTACTTACTGGTTCACCAAGCCACCATACGGGATTCCAAGCAGATGAAATGCGGTTGTAGTGGAACTCTTCTTTGAGGGTCGGATCCCAAAAGTTCTGTGGTACAAAGTATTTGAGTCTTAGGCGACATTAAACGAGTTTGAGGAGCGCACGTTTGCAACAATCCCATGAGATTCAGCGTGTAGCCCGGTCCTGTTTCATGCATTAGGCTATGTTCCCAACTGAGCAAACGAGAACGCACATCAACGCCCAATGGTTGCTGTGTTGGCATAGTCATTAACAGAACAGAGACATAATAATAATATAGGATACTGACGGAAATGTTAATGTCTAAACGTGGTTTTAGCATTAAAACCCTTGAGCGGAAGTGTGACTTACAGGGAACACAGGTTTCATCGACTTGGCCCTCAGGCCCTTCTTGCTCAAAGCCAACAGATGTGGAGAAAGGTTCCTGTCAAGATAGTCGGCTCTGCAAAGTATGAGAGCCATTCCAGTGGTTATACGACACTTGGGTACCTTAGACCATCAATAGAGACAATAACAACAGTTCGCTTGAATTCATGAGTTCCATTATTGAAGAGTTGACCAGCAGAAAACGATTGTATTCGAGGATCCGGTTTGGCCCATAGGAACGTCCGTGCAAACGTTCCAGTGACCAATAGGGCGATTAAGCCAGCGGCAATAGCGGCGACCCGTTTGGTACGTCTTCTACCATGCTTCTCTTCAGGCCCATAGAAGTGGTCCGAGTTGAGCTGGTTGTCGGGTGATGAATCATTGAGCAGACCACGTCGTTCCTCTTGCTCAACATCATTAGGGAGAGAGGACGTGGGACCTTTCGAAAGCTTGAGTGTTTTCGACGAAGTTGACGCCATAATTATGTGGGAGCAACTACACACAGTTGTTGACCTTGTGGCCCTGGGTGTGTGGCGAAAAGTAAGAGCAGGGGCTTATGTAAATCGGACCGTGTTATAATTTTAAAAGCCCCGATCATAAAGTTAAAGCTGCTTTGGCATAAAAATAGGGGTATTACATGCAAGTGTACATCTCGCATCGAGCATCCAGTAGTATACATGTACCCATCTAAATTAGACATACATATCCTCCAGTAGAGCGTACTACGCATCAATCCATCAACGAATTTTGAAGAAGAAAAGCAGGCTGATACACTCGGAATCGCCTTGCAGACTTTCCCTCCGGCTTCATTGTTATATATGCTTGCTTTCGCCGTCTTTTGCATAGAAATACATCACCCGCTGATGAAACTGGCTTCTTGGAGTTAACAGCAGGTTTCGCTCGAGTTTTCCGGGGTGGAGATTGTGTACTGGAAGTACTGCTAGCAGTACTGAAGGGTGAGTACCCACGTAAGGGCTGTGTGAGGATGCATGGCGATCCAGGTGATGCACTCCAAGACGACTCCGAAGAAGGTGAAGATAGAGGATACGATACATCACTGAAAGTCGCTGATCTAGGTAGTGGTCTAGTTTTTAACCCTGTCGAAGTATTAACTTTGAGCATCCTAGGCACGATACTCATTCAACGTACCTCTCGAAGGCTCGGGCAACAAAATCTTGCCATCTCGACGTCTCGGGAAAATAAACGAGCTTGGGTGGCAGCTGGGATGAAGGCTCTCCATGGCAGGCGTTGGTTGGGTTAATTTGCGGTACGCGATAGACAAGAAAGCAGCAGCCTTATAAACTCGCGATAATATGCGGCTGCTTTGCTTGCAAGATTAGCATACCGATGTGAAACAGTTCGGATGTGTGGGGATGTTGGTCCACGAGATTATCATCACCCTGAAGGAAAGAAGTGTACGACTTGCAAAGGCGCGCTTAGGGCTCTTCGAGTTTCAAGTGAAGTTCTTGCGTCGGTACGCGACGGCAAACAAGAGCTGGCCGTCGTTACACGTGTACCATACCGTCAAATACGCTCTCACGAAACTCGCTTACTCGCGTGGATAATTCGGTGGCCTAAGAGGTCTAGTAGGTCTGATGCTCCAATCGCCATTACAGATAATCATATATTAAGCGCTACAGAATCGAAGATGGCAGCCGTAAAGTTATCAAACAAAAGCATCTGAACTACTCTCCAGATATCCGCTCCAAGAACTGCTTTAATGTCTCCGATAACACTTCCGGCAGTGCCTCGACGTTCCTCAACACCACGTAATACTCGAAGGGGAAAGAATCAAGGTACTTCTGTTGAATAAGTTCCATCTTGCCGTCGATGGTCTTGAAATCGACTTTCTCCATGTCGAGGATAGAGTGTTGTTTGGTCAAGGTTTCTCGAGGAGAGATCTCAGCTGGCCTTGTCTGGTGAGAATCAAGCACGATGAAGACGATCATCACGCGCTGCTCCTCTGCCTTTCTCAATAAGCGGCGAATTTTGTCATGGTCTTGACACATCCCATCAGAAATGATGATCTGGAGTTGCCAAAGATCAGCAGCACTGGTGGAGCTCATCGCTTTCCTTTCTCGAGCGCCATCCAGATATTGGAGACTTGTCTCGATCAACGAAAGAACATTGGTCGCTTTTTGATTGAACCGGAAGGCACTTAGCAATTGCGCGCCGGCAGATTCGTTGAAGGGGCCTTGATCAAAACCCCGCAATAGGTCCACTGCTTCACCAAATTTCGCGATGGCGACGTCCCCAGATTCGAGCCTCGTAAGTGATTTTGCAATCAGAGCGAGGGTTTGGTAAGCCAGGTGGATCGAGTGAGATTCCGCCATCGAGCGGGAATCATCAATGGAGATCAACACTTGGTATTCCCTTTGACTTGGTTTCGTTCGGCGGAGCCAAATCTTATCTTTAGTGTAGTCACTGGCAATATAGGCGATAACCTTCTTCATGTTGAGACGTTTTCCAGTTCGATAATCACCTTTGAGTCGTGATGCCAAGGTTGGTTGGAGGATAAGGCGAAGCTGCTCGCAAAGGGTATAAGCAAGATCGTGGGTCATGGATTCGTAGAGTCGCCATAATTGTTCGGCCCCTTTCTCTGGATAGTCTGCCGAACGCCAGTCGCGTAACTTGGCTTCGACTCGGCTATCACCGGGTTCTTCGTACCCGGCCAACTCGCCATCACTTGCGGTCACATTGTCCAGGATCTTGCTTTGCCGTAGAACGCTCTCGCCGGCTTCGGACGAATCCATAGGGATGGTTTCCTCCTCAGAGCGAGTAGCATCTTCGCTGCGGGCCTTAAGAGGTTCATTGTTGGCGATTTGTTCATCGACTTCCATTGGTGCAACTTGTTCTTCGGCCTGCAGCTCGTCGTCAATCAGATTGAGTTGCTCAAGTTTAGCGACTTGTTCCTCTCCCGACGGTCCGAGCGCTTGCATGTCGTGGTCTTGATCCTCTGGCTGAAGATACTCTAGTTGCGAGGGTAGACTTGTATCACCTATCCGTTCAGTGGTGACGTCTTCATTTCGTGAATTCAAAATTTCGTCGAACTGCTGACGGATCTGCTGTAGGGTATCGCCTAAGGAGCGTAAAGGATTTGGGAGGGTATTTGTAGTCGACTTATGAGGCTGGGCTTGTCCGGCACGAGCAGCAGAAACACCAGTGGAGGAGCCCTCGTTCGCAGCGTTACTGGGGTCGGGGTTCATCTCGCTCTGTGGTACACTAAGATCGATAGCCATTACTAAGTTGCAGATAAATTGGAGTCAAAACTTACGAGCTATCATTGGGACTAGTGTCTTCAATGGTGGAGTCTTGGTTGACTCCTTCGCTTGGAAGATCCGACTCGAGCGCCTTGGAGACATCATGCTCACCAGATTTCTGGCCAGTTGAGTTTGAGGGGTCGGTGGTTCCGTTGCCATTGCTGAGATCTGGTCGAGCAGTGATGGAATCAAGAGGGTCACTATGACTTTCAACGTCCTCCTCATTGGTGGCCATCAATTCTGAATCAGGACCCGGGTCATCTTCCTCGGCATCTTCACTTCCCGCATCCTCATTGTCCTTCGTACCTGAATCCGCCAGGTCCTCATCTTTCACCGAGGCAGCATCCTCTCCGAGACTGAGTTGCTCTTCAGGACTACCAGCGTCGTCTACGTCATCAGCCATAGCGTCATTATTTGCATCTTTCAGGTCGTCATCAAGATCCATGTCTTCTGAAAGGTCAAGAGTATTCGCATCTTGCGTGTGTTCTTCTAGATGTGGACCTGTTTCGTCTACGCCTGCGTTGTTTTCGTCTTGAGGGTCGTCCACGCCATCGGTTTGCTCTGTCTCAGGAAGATTTTTCACATCATCTAACGAGCGGGGCTCCTCATGGTTTTCGTGAGTTTCCTTTGCCACCACATCCGAGGGTCCTTTGTGTTCTTTCGAGTGGTCTTCATCCGCTTTGCCTTCGTTTCCTGGGTTGTCTTCTGGACCTTTTTCATCTCCCCAAAGTTTTTCGTCAACAGCTGTGGGATCGTTTGATTCCAAATCACCCAGCGCCTCTTCGATGTCCTGCTGGTCATCGCCTGATTTGTTCTCATCTTCTTCCTCGTCGTCCGAGATGTCTTCCAGAGCGCCACCAAAATCTTCGTTCATTTCGACCGCATCGTCGCCATTTGTGTCACCACCTCCATTGTCATCTTCCTGGCCCTTTAATCCTTCTACTTGGCTTTCGTCTTCTATCTCTTTGCTGACATTCTCTATTCCTGATCCTTCGCCAATCCCCATCCCATCTGTATCAGCAGATTCCACGCCTGTTCCTGGTCCTTCTTCGTCATTGTCAGGGGGTTTACAGAACCCCTTCTCGCACAGAGTAGTGAGTAGAGAACATAGAATGAAATCGAGTTTGAGAAGAGTTTTCGTCCAGTTACTCAGGGCCATAATTTGTTCTCGAGCGATGTTGAAATAGACCTCGAGGAATGAGAAAATGGGCACGAGGAAAGTTTCGCCATTTGGCCAAGAGTGAAGAGAAGCAAGAACACGACCCAGTTGGGCTGCGATATTAGCCAGATTAAGGGCCTCTGTGAACTCGCAAACTTGTGTGTAGCCTTTTAGAATGTAGTCTTGACTTTGGTCGTCAGTGAGGTCGTTGTCTTCGTCAACCTTGAACGAGCATCTCCCAGCCAAAGTCTGGACAGAAACCAGGAGCATGTCAATCAAGGCTTCGACCTGATTGGGCCCTGTTTCTTGAACATCGGTTTGAACGCTTGAGGTCAACGTACAATTTGACATCCACGACTGCAAGGGATCAAAGAGGTAACCAAAATCGGGATGTTTTTCTGCCCAGATTGAAATGGATGCATTAACGCTAGCCACAAGACTCGAACTTGTCGCAATCAAATCGTGTTCATCTGGCAAGAAATTCAAGTTCAACCACACAGATAGATAAAGAAATAGTACTTACCATTTGTCAGGTAGAGACACTCTGATAGATTAAGGTCGACCAGAACATCGCGGCATCGATTGTGTAAACTTGCAGATATTTCAGCAGTATGGTCGACTTCGTTATGCAAGTCTTCTGGAACCCGAACATCTATCGCGAGCTGCTTAATTAAGAGAAGATGGTGTCGTAATTCTGACAAAGAGTGGGCGACTCTCCCGAGCGTGGCCACTAAGGCAGAGAACTGAGGCCTAGCCACCACAATAAGAACCTTGGCGGAATTGAGTGTGTTTAGTCGTTTCTTTGCCTTCTCCACTCGATTGAGGTCGTCCAACGCCAACGCCAGTCTTGAAAACAATTGATGATTAGATAATCCATAATGGCCTAGACCGCACGTACCTTGATCTTAAATCTACCGCCAACGAGAAACCGACCTCCAGGAATCCTTCGCCTCTCTTGAGTTCACGCGTCGTAAGGTCGGAATGATGGACAGGTAGAGATGCTCTCAACACAGGAAGCATCATACACAGTTTGACACAATAGATCTCGCCTCGTTCCATGTCAACCTGTTTTGGAGATGAGAGGATGGGTTGTTCCAGCATCCATAACAGATCGGCATGCTGCCGAAGTAGCTCAGGCTTGGGGTTGCTCGTCAAGCCGCTGAATTTCAGCTCTTTCAGGAGGTCAGACCATGCCTTCCGTTTTCTGACAAGTAGCGACTTCGCGTATCGCTCGCGTTGCTCGCCCGATAGGTTTGCTGGCACTTCCAGACTGGACAACGCTCGGCTAGTCGTAATGACGGTGACAGCAATTTCTTCGACTCTGTTGGCATGGGCTACGCGAACAAAGGGGATTATTCGAGTGTTGGCCAACCCTTGAAACCTAGAAAGTGTCTTGGTTAAGTTCACCAAGTGCGCTTTGTGATGAGAGGAGAAGATGTTATCGTCTAGCTGTCTTTCTTCGATATCGTCTATTTTGGTCGATAGAGTGGTGATCTGAGTACACAGCGCAGAGGCTTCAGCCTCTCCGGCGGGCTCCGGTCGTAGTCGATGTTGGATGGGTTCTTTAAGAAGGTCTCGGAACTTGCGGATAATTTTGTATAGTTGATGATGGGTCTTCCTTGCACTTTGTTGTAACGCATGCACATTCACATCTTTCCAACTGGCAAGTTTGATGAGGTCTTTGATGTCCTTCTGCAGTATAGCCTTCTGTCCTAAAAGGTATTCCTGCAATGAGCGAGAGGAGATGTGATATCGTATCCAGGTGGAATGCAAAATGCGTGTGATTCGGCCAAGGATTGTTCGCTCTGGGGTGGATTTGGTTGGTGACACAAGGGCCGCATACTGTACGAAACTTCGAAGTAGGCGTAAACGGGCTTCAAATAGACCGAGAGGGCTGTTGTTCATGAAATCGTTGAGAAGTGGTACCAGAGTCGCTAGGTAGGCTCCAAGCGGATCTGCGTTGAAAGAAATGTCATCGATGACAAATGACAGTGGAACCCGAATTGCAGCATCATAAAGTCGAAACCACCAGGTTGAATCTTCGTCAACGAAATTGGCTGCCTGAGAGTCCAGTAGGGATTGCCAACATGATAACTCTAGGCGACGCCAACTAATGACAAGATTTACCAACTCTTCACGTTGCGGTTTTATAGAGTTGTCGCGGTTTGCATAAGCTTCCCAATCGTCTGTTTGGAGTAACAGCTGCTCGATCATGGTCAGAATCTTAGCAACCGGGGAAACGGCGGCGATCTCAAGAATGATATCACACTTGTCGATGAGATGTTTAAGGACCATTTGGTCTGGCCAATCTCGAGAAATGACCTCCAGCCGGTTACGCAAAGCAAGCAACACATCTGCAGCTCGTTTAACTTCTCGGTAATTGGAATCGTTATAGAAGTCGTAAGTGGTTGAGGTGTTACGATCGGCGGTGAGAGAGCTGTGGGTGTCATGGAGAATGACGATTTGTGTGGAAATTCCTACACGATCAAGTGAAGATGGCGATGTTGTAGGGAATCGATGGAGTAAGCTTTGAATCCCATTAGAGGCAAGTTGTTCTATCCGTTGGTTTGTTCGCGAGGTGTGATGATTGCGTAGTTGAGCTTCGACGAGATCGAGGTGCGAATGTAGCATCGCCTTTACATCCGGGGGTTGGACAAGAAGGGGTACTGATGTACTGACCGCTTGTCCGAGTTCAGAATGAGAGGTCTGCTCAAGAGCCTCTTCAAAAGTCGGGAATATGGATAAAAATTCCTCTTCTTCTAACTGAGCATCGGAGGTTGCGTCGTAATTTGATTGGCGGCGCCGATATAGAGTGTTGGAATCGATGTCTGCTTGCTTCCCTTTTGCTTGGTCAATAAGCCACAATCGTAGAGCTTGTTGATTTGCAAGCTCAACGGTAGCATATAGCTGCGCGTCATGGTAACCCAACTCGAGCTCAGACGTCGCCGCACTTAAAGCGAGAAGAATATGGAAGAAGACAGCTTGATTGTCGGGTTCAACCTCTGGAAAGTGGCGAATAATCGACTGCGTGTGAGAAATGACAGGGAACGTGACGATCCTATCGTTATAGCGAGGTCCTGTTCTTGTTTGCGTCTGACAGGTTTCCGCCAGAAGGCGTAGTCCGAGGCGTATGTGACCAATGCCCAACTTGAGTAGAAGAGTGATATCTGCAAAGTCATCGTAAATCGAATCCAATCGTTGAGAAAATCCAGACAAAGAGTCTTGCGTAAGCATTTCTCGTTCCGAAGCACCTTCTTCGCCCGAAATAAGAGCATTCAGCAGTCCCAAAAGTTTTGATGGGTCCAGAATGACCTTTTCGAACTGTTGGACCTCAGCCCAAAATGTCTGCAATTTGACAGTATCTTCGCGAAGGGGTAAGCCGTGCATGTTTAAAGATTGTGATTGGACTTCTTGCAGCCGCTCCTTGAGAATTTCGGCGATTCCGCTTTTGCTTGACCCAGTGAGGACGTTCTCTAGTTCTTCATGGAGTTGGATTTGTGTTGAGAGGTTCTGAGTATCATCCTGAAGGCGCTGTAGTTTTGCTCGTTGGATGGCAGACGGATCAAGGGGCACGTCTGGGATGCTTTGGTCAAGAAAGAGGAGTCCCACGTGAATCCAGATCAGAGATACCAAACATTCTATGGATTGAGTTGCTTGATGCTTCTCCAAAACTGAACGAAGCCGCGAAACCGCCTCTTTCAGCTGGCGATCAGATGATGTCCATAACCTAGTCAATGCCTCGTCGATCATAGCTGGGGCGTGATCTTGCTCCTTGAAAACTGTGTTTTGTAATGCGGACAGCGTTGACAGCTCGAAAGTGGACGAATAGAATGTTGCGATCTATCTTAACTATCAGTCGTTATTCCAATAAAAAATTAAGGACCATACCAAGCCAAATGTTTGTAAAAGCATCCCGACGAGTTGGTTAAAGCGGCTGACTTTATCACGGCCGATAACCAATATGGTTTGGGCTTGACTTGATATTAAAGCTTCTCTACCAACAATGGCGGAAGATGGCACACGGTGCATATTACTGTAGGGTAGAGTTTTAAATCAGAACCAGCTCAAATGATAAGGTCACTCGCCATGTCTCTAGTGTACGACTGAATAGTATGGATCTATTGACGATCGTTGGGCCAAGAATCTGCGCCTGTCAATCTGACAATCTGAGATGTGCTTTTGATATCCAGGAATTTACGACTTACGCCACTTCCTAAGGAAGTAACCCATAAATTCTCTAACCACACAAGTTGGGCTTGAGTCCATATCGCTTCAGTGACTGGGGAGCAATGTCAATGTAATTCCAGAAGAGAATTCTTTGGGTTGCTTACGCGAATTGGCATTACTTGACCAGACGAGGTGTTGAAACGGCAGCGCATGTACAAGCGAGGTGTGACGAGCATTTGACAAAATCCTGGTCATCTCTTCCATGATTAATAAATTTCTCTACGAAAAGAGTTGAGTCGTGATTCTTGGACGTTCAATAATCACGTACCTCTTGTTGTTCACTGCGCTGTGGTCTTGAAAGGAGTTGGAGACCCAGAAGAGTTATCGCTACATCCATTTCATACATTTCCACGAAATGGGATGATATTTCTACATTCAAACACTTGGTGATGTTAGTAACTACAGCTCAAAATCACATACAGGTAAGTCAAATATACCTCGTCCAAGCTTGAACGTAATTCTGAGAGAGTAAACTTCTGTACTTCTTGAGGTAGTACCCTTTCTGGTAGGGTTTCTAGGCTCATAACATAAAATGCTTGTCGTCGTAGCCCTGCGCAAAACTCAGCCACAGAATGAAAGTTGTAATCGTGGCTTACGACTTGTTCCAACAGGTCCTGATAAGGCCTTCTCAGTCTTCCTGGCGGTCTCCATCTTCTCTATCGCAGGTTGCGCGTGGTATACACTGGCCCATAAGTTGAAGAAACCGAGCCCTCGAGAAGGCGATACTGAATGATGAAGAGAATTGGCTAAATCAACAACATGCGAGAAAGCGACATCGCTGCGTGGTATACACTCTTGAAACCACTCTGAGATTGCGTAAAGAGCTGAGAAATCGCAAGGCCCGGAATCAAGAGCTTGTCTAAGATAGACGCAGAAGGAAAGTAAAGTTGTGATGACACCTGGGCTGGACTGAAAGACATGAGACGACGATTACATGAGAGTAGACAAAAACTCACCGTCGTTATATGGCCTGACATAAAAGAAGTCGCCATGGTGTGCACAGTATTAGCTAACTCTGATGCGAGCAACAAGACTTGGGCGGTTTTCGGAGCGACGGTCTTCGGTTTCTGGGGTACCTCAAGAGATGATGATTGCAACAGAAGAACTGTAGCGTTGAGTGCTAGGATATCTAGAATCACTGAGGGGCGATGGGGTCCTGCAAGCCTCGTGGACATTGAGTGGTTTGGGAGGCTACCAGCCCAGTAGAAGTATAGGGGCTTCAACGAGGGTCAGATAATAAAAACTGGATAAAGAACAAACGCACAAGATCATGTATCAAAGTGTATGGTATATTCTCTCTTTCAGAGAAAACACGTCGTGACTCTAGCATCATAAAATCGAGTTGGGGGTTAGGATAGCTCTCGGCAAATAACTGAAAGGTCATTTCCGGAGGATGCGGTAGTTCTTTGAGATATCGGCGCAGATATGGAACAGTGCGGGGAATTGCCATTCGAGAAAAAAAGTGTATCCATGCCGATGGGGAATCCAGGTGAGAGAGCGAAGCGAAAAGACGAGGCGCTCCATCCAACAAGGATGCAAGCGCGGTATCCTGATCGAGATGTCTGCCCGTCGGTACTGAAAGCGATATTGAGTAACCGTCAATCGCTAGACCTCGACGAAAGAGCTCAAAGCGGGATCCTGGAGAAACTTCGTCGTCTGAAAATGTTGGAAGGCGCTGAAAATCGTGAAGTGAAGATTGATCATCTTCCGAAAAGCTGTTCATCATGAAAAGTTCAAGGCCTCGATTGCGCATGGCACGAGAGAGTTCGCCAAAATGAGGATCCACGGTCATAAACAACTTGAAGTTTGGATGCGGTTTAATGGTAATCACTTCCCCGTTGACGAACCCCCGCTCGCTCAAAATGAGTGCCCCATCAGGTTCACATAGCGAGTTCAGCCTATCCAATACAGAGGAATTGCACAAGTTGGCACCGTCGAGAAGAATCCAATGCCCTTGTCTCATGGCTGTGACCAAAGGCCCATCTACCCATTGGAACTGGCCTGCCGACTTGAGCGAATGAAGGAGATGTTGGACGGGAGCGTCGAATGCTTGGAGATCGTAGGTGGAAGGGAGTGTTGAGATAAGGACCGAGACTCGTTGGGCCAAATCAGCTGTCCGGTGCACGGTGTTGTCGCAATTCTTTCGAAGACGACGCAGGGAGTGGTGGTTGGATGCGACATTTCGTGATCCGTGTGAAGACGATTGAATCAGTTCGATATGTTGCAGCAGTTGATCAAGGAGCTGAGCAAGACGTTTCCGCGTGTCAACTTGCTCAAAGCCACCGAGGATGTCCATAGTGTCGGTAGTCGGATTGATGGTAACCTCACGAAGAGAATTGCCAGTAAAACTCGCCAGGGCTCTCACAATGCTGGTTTTGCCCGTGTCGCGAGCGCCTGTCAAGATAGCCAGCCACGACTGTTCGAGACACAGGCTAAGTGACTCTAAGGTTGAGATCTGACTTTTCAGTATCCGTCTTGGACGTGATATCGGAGCATGGTTGAGCCTGCGTATAGTAGAAGATCCAAATCGGGTAAAATTGGGCCCGATTGTCCATGTAGGATACATTCTTGGGCAAAAAGCGGTGGTAGAACAAGTTTGGTTGAAGAGGTGAAGCGCATGTTGCCGATCGTGCTCGGTGCGAAAGCGTTGTAGGTAGGAAGACTGAAGAAAATCTGCAGGGTGTGAAACGGTAGAAGATCTGGTTGAAAGTGTTGCCCAACGGAGGATGTCTCTCAGGTTGAACTCCCAAGGAGAACCATCTTGTGCAAAGCTGCGGCGAAAAGCGACTTCGCCGTTCAGTTGAAGATTGAAAGATATCATAGCGCTTAATACGCTCTCCTCCATACTAGCGAATATCTGCGAACAGACTTGGAGGAGATCCGCGGGATTTAACTCTTCCAAATAAACTTTGTTGAATCGATTAATGAAAGATTTTGGCAGCCCTTTGCGCCCCCCACCTTGAGATAGAGGGTTTTGAGCAGCAAAAATGCGGAATTCAGGATGACGCTTGAACGATTTATTGAGCTCGGGAATGTAGACTGTCCCCCGATGATCCAGAACGGCGTTGAGGCCCTCGAGGACTGCTTGAGGAGCAAGGTTCATCTCATCCAACAAAACCCAATGACCATTTTGGAGCGCTTCCAAGAATTCGGCGTCTTTCCAAGCGAACTCACCAGGCGCTCCACCTTCAATTGGGAGGTCAGAACCGAAAAGATCAACGAGATCTGTCTGGTCTGAGAGATTGATCCGGCATAGGTGATGGCCAGATACGTTCGCAAGCGCAGTAACTAAGCTCGTTTTTCCTACACCAGGACTGCCTTCCATAAGTATTGGCTTTGCTGCCTGGAATGATCGCACGACGCGTTTGACATTGTCCAAGGTCGTTGGCGCTCGAAAATTGAAATGGTGCTCGACTGGAGTTAGAACTCCTCGTTTGATCGCGAATGAACCGAATTGAATGAACTTCGAAGGCTCGTAGGATCTTGCAGACGTCCCGATCGGCGCTGACAAGGGAACGAGGGTTTGAAGTTTTTGAACGGCATCTCCTTTTATCACTCTTACAGTCTCGCGAGAGCATCCAGCAAGCTGGGGAAGGGAACTCAACCCATCGAGAAATATCATGTAGGCGGCATGATGCTTACAACACGTCAGATAGTAATCCAAAAAGACAAATTGCTACTTACAAAGAGTTCATCTGTCGAAACCGTACTGCTTTCATTGGATTTCAACACAGAGTTGGTGAAATGTACCCAAGCCTAAGGGCACTGTGATCAGTACAATCCGGAAGATTAATAGAACGACGGACCAAAATGTCTCGAATACTCGCCAGAGCTAGATCCTGAAGCCTGGCCGAAAGCCAATCGATAAATTCAAGGACGAGATTGGTGTACTTTCGAAGCTTGAGATTGATCCACGAGTCATTGATAATCATCTCAAGATCGTGGCGAGCATTGACTGAGGGTACCCAGATCTCCGTGAAGCGGTTCCTCAATGCTGGAGAAAGCTCCTTTTTCCCAAAATCTCCACCTGGATTCATTGTAGCTAGCAACTTGAAATCTGGAGCAGCACGAATGCAAGGGTTTTCCGCGTTGATGCCGCCTTTTTCGGCAAGAACAATTGAGCGGCCAGCTTCAAGAACGCTATTCAGTCGTTCGAGCACAGAATCATCCGCCAATGAGATCTCATCCAAGAGAAACACATCTCCACTGTCCATGGCCTCCACAAGAGGACCATTGTACCACTCAAAGATTGTGGCCGATCTTGAGAGTCGCCCCTTAACCTCCTCTACGCGTTCACGAAGCTGCGTATCGAGGTGTTTATTCTTCTCTACATTGTTGAGTGCAGTGGCCACGGAGTCCGGCAAGGGTCCTTCATACGGCAATCCGACTTCTTTCAAGATTATAATAGCATCTTTGACAGCCTCAGCCTGTAATCCGACCCGGTTTCTGATTGGGCGTAATCCGCCAATAATATCAGCCGTCTCGGTATTTTGGTGGCAGTTAACGGTGACAAGGCGTTTCATGGTCGCTTCCGCGAATAGTTGGCAGACAGACGTTTTGCCGCAGCCTGTTTCACCTACGAGTAATACTGGTTCGTTATACTTTAAGGCCCGAGTGACCAACGTGTAAAGTCGCTGCATGGCTTTCGTCCAAACCACTGAAGATGATAAAGGTGGGGAGACTCCAAGGAACGAGTTGATGTTAATGCCTGCGCGATTAAAGTCGTATAGAACATCAACATCGATCCTAACACCCATCTCTTTCTCGATAACCTCTTTCACGGCCGCCTTGTCTTCCTCCTTTCGTACACGTTCAGCTAGCAGCATATATCCGTTTTCAGCCAACTCTTGATATCCATGTTGTACGACATCACGCCCAGCCCAACGAAATAGGTCTCGCAGAGTCGCGAAACCTTGTTTACTCTCAAAAACTCGGCCAGATTGCCGACGTTTTTGGAGTTCGCGGAACACGTTGACAATCTTTTTTCCGTAAGAAGGGGCGATTCGACACCTCTGACACAGTATGGTCTCAAGTTCGATTTGAGGGACGTCCGAGAAATGAACCTCAAGGAATCGATTCCGAAATGCCCGGGAGAGAATCTTTCGCCCTCCGTACAGACCAGGTGGATTTTGAGTAGCGAACAGGAGGAAGTGTGGATGAGGGCGAACAACTTCTTGGGTCTCCGGAATAACGAGTTCGCGGTTGTCGTCTAGGAGTCGGTTGAGTGCTTCGAGGACATCACTTGGAGCTAAATTCAGCTCATCGAGAACTATCCAATGTCCGTGACGTAGGGCCTGGACCAGCAAACCGTCTTTGAAAATCAACTTTCCAGTGAATGGATCTGATACGTAAGAGCCGATGTACTCTTGAATGTCGGTGTGCTCGTGGTTGTTGATTCGAACAAATTGGTGGCCAGTTCGTCTGGCCAGGTACTCAATTGAGCTTGTCTTACCACTTGAGGTGGGTCCTTCGATGAGAACGGGAAAACGTCGCGTCAATATGATTCTGGATAAATCAACGAGTTTTTGAGCGACAGAGGGTGTGATAATGTAGTCTTCAGCGAGATCTTCTTCCAGTGGTCCTTTCGCCAAATAGAACGGCCCGAACTTGATGGAAACACCTCGAGGCGGTGGGGGCTCCTTGGCCAACATTGACTGAAAGTTGCGATCGGGTAGAAGATGCTTCTTTGCTAGTTTCGTGACGACTTCAGCACTTTCTCCATCCAAAATCATAGTGAATCCCATCAAGCAGCCTTCCCAGACAGCACGTCGGAGGCTAAATGCAGAGGCGATGTCGGCTGCGAATGTGAGCGCACGAGCAAGAGTGCGCATGCTGAAATGAGGTCGATGATTTGCACCATCCGCTATTTGTCGCTGTGAAACTACTTGCTTCACGGCGAGGTAGAATTCTGCAATGTCCATCATGATTTTTTTGTCCCCAAGCGCGATATGCCCAATGTACTGGGTAATGATTGTGAGAAGTGTCTCTTTGTCGGTGTCGGGCGATGGAACGTCGATTTCGGTAAATCTAGCACGGATTGTTGGTGGTAAATCTTTCTTTCCAATGTCCGTCGCGGGATTCATGCAAGCGAAGAGACGAAAATTAGGATGTCGTGGTACAGGTTCCAAGAAACCATGTTCAGTAAGCGTGATAGAGGCAGCTGGGCCTTGCAATAGGCTGGACAAGCATTCCAGTGTTTCCGGGCTGGCCAAATTGACCTCGTCAAGGAGAACCCTAGCGACAAGGGTCAGCGTGGAAAGACAAACCTATGAATATTTGCTCACCAACACCCAGCCTTTAATGCTTTTACAAGTGGACCCTCCACAAAGCCAAACGCGAATCTCCCCTTTCCTTGAACATGTTGAATTTCAAACTCTTCGACCTCATGCAGAAAATTAGCCCAAGACAACCCCAACGAGCTGACATCATTTCCGGTCTTCCTTCGCTTCCGTGGTGTATTATCCGATGCCCGGCCGCTTGAAGAGCAATTGGATTAACCTCCTAGACATTGATTCTAATGGACAAAAGACGAACGGGTCTCCATGCGATTGTTTCGCTTGAATTCTCTCTAAAGCCATACGAACACTCTCCTTCCATAACCCCACCGCCCGCTTCCACTTGGCTTCGCCGACTGCTTTCCGTACCTCCGTATCGAATTTCTCGTTCTTCCTTCTACTAAAAGTTGCGCCAAACAAGTCCACAAACTTCTCTTGAAGAAGCGAACCCGGTACACGTACATCAATGGGCTTGAGGCCACCAATGAGATCAGAAGATTCGGTTTGATGAGAAAGGTTGAGAGATATAAGAGATTGATTAAGAAGTGATGCAAGTTGGGTCACTGCACTGGTTTTGCCTGTACCAGTCTCTCCGGTGAGGAGAATAGGCTCCGAATGTGAGACTGCAATAGCAATTCTTGACATCAAGGATACTGCTGGCCCGTGCATGGCAAATGGTCTTGAGGGCTCAGACTGAAGAGACATCTTGGTCGGTTGTGCAGAAAGACGATGGCGACGAGCTTGAATTGCAACAATTTGGCCATTCGCATTCTTTGATATTTCGAAAATTGGGGGCTTCTGAAGAGCTGAACCCTGCCGTTCAGTCCCGAGCCCAAGATGCTCACCAATGATTTGACAAATAATGGCGATATGTGCTTGAATTGTAGATGTAGGGGGTCCAAAACCGAAGAAGACATCCCGAGCCTCCACAAATATCTCTTCCCGTACTTCTGGATGAGGGAAGATATCCATCATCGAGAATTGTTGACCGCTTTCCATCGATATATCCATTGTCCGATGTGTCGGTAACAATGCGTCCACTCGCCGGCAAAATTTCTCCAGGTCCCGTAAACCAATCTCTCGACCAGCTGAGGGGTTGCCAGCTTGCCTAACCGCTTCCCACATTCTGATAAGTGCTCCAGCAATATCTCCTGCGAGTCGAGGAAACTTGGCGTCGATGATAAATGAGAGTTCTTCGGGAGAAGGACTGGCCATGACGATTTCAGAGAATTTATGAGAGCCGAAGAAAGTTGGAGAATGAAATGCGCCATCTCGAGATGGAAGGGTTGATCTCGTTCCAAATAGTCTAAAATCATCATGAGCGATGACGACTCCGCGGCTGGGCACTGTCAACCGCGCGCGACCGCCGATCCATTTTCCTAGCTCTAGTGACTCAACAAGGGGCTTCAAAACTCCAAGAACTTCCGAGCTCCCTCTATCTACATCTTTCAACACAACCCATTTCCCTTCTCGCATAGATCGAGCCAGGACACCCTCCTTCCATTCAAATGTTCCAGGGTGGATGGTGGAAGAGATGTAGGACCCCAATAAAGAGCGAGGGTCTAAAGACGTATCGGCAAGATGAATAGTGATCACTTGGTTCTGGTTTTCAGGGTGGATGAGAGATGCGAGGTGTGTAAGCAGAAGAGCTTTTCCAGCTGAAGGAGCAGATGTAAGAAGGGTAGGCAAACGTAAGGAGTAGTGTATGGCAAGTTGTTGAAGAACATTCGCGCTTGAGGATGTTGGGACAATGCCTGAGAAGATCGCAGACTTGTCGGAAGACCGCAGGAGTAAGACGCCGTGCACGTTGATGACGAATGGACTGTGAAGGGAGAAGTTAGAATTTTTTTCGGATGGGTCTGTGTGGAAGACATCATACCTGAGGTGACTTTCTTCCAAGGGTATGGGCGAAACACCCTGATTGAGGCTGTAGAAGTCGATGGGTTTCGTGACTATATCATTCCTCTCCTGACGTATCCTATTGACCTCTGTTACCGGCATAATCCATCCATCCACCTCGATATCAGCTCCGTTGAGGTCTTGCCCGTAATTCAATGGACAGTCTACACCACAGGGTTCTCCTAGAATCTCCTTCTCAATTTTCAGCCTCTCTGCTTCTCCCATTTGGCTCTGAAGTGAGTAGCAGCGTATTGCCAGTAAACGAACGCCGTTGTGAAGATCCGGCGTCCACATGAGTTTTGACAATGGAACCAATGGCCAGTTTGAGTGGTATGGTAGTTCGCGGTTGGCTTGAAGAATGCGGTAGTAGGCGAGAACGAGTCGTTGTAGTCGTATGGCATCAATGGACGTAACAGAGTCAACATCTGCCAGGAAAGCAAGTGGTCCTTCTTCGTACTGGTGGAGAAGGACGTGGTATAAAATGCTGCAAAATTGTGAATAGGACAATTGGATGAAAGAATAAGTAAACTAACGGAAAAATTTCTTCATGAACTTCAACCAGACAGCATAAAGCAACTAAGTGTTGCTCAACATTTTCTGGGTTTTGCTGAATCCATCGCGCGCAGAGGTCCACCAAAAGTGGGCGAAAAAGCAAGGCGACGATTTTTGTGAATGCTGGCGTCGCTAAGGCGCTAGACAAGGCAGAGAGTAGCTCTCCCGCGTTAGACGCGCCAGTAATTGTGGCATAGTGGGTTGAGGTTGTTGGAATGTGTGAGAGTAAAAGTTCTGTTTGTCTGCGTAGGTTGATCGACAAAGGGTCGTGTAACGCTTTTGGGAAAGCCGTCGTCCGATTTGGGTTCGACAACGACATCTTCAAGTAAACAAGCTAGAATAGTTGTTATCCTCAGGTTGTAAAAAAATTCTACCGCTTCTTGCTAATATAACAGAGACCTAGAGAAAAGCGTCTTCAAAGTCAAATCTGCGATTAGCAATTCTTGCAAAACTTTCTCGACCTGTGACTGTGACGGCGCCTTGCCTTTCGGTCCGTGCTTCCGATGATAAGCGCCCTCAGCACTTTGCGCTAAATTGGAAAATATCTATGAGTGAGATATACGGCCTATAATTACTTGGGATGGTAAATTGGCGAACAAAAAAAATTAATAGCAAAAATAACCAAGATAATTAAAATGTAAAAATGTGCAGGTGTTCGAGCTTCATTTATCCTCTTGGACTAGTGCAAGTGGGTACGGCTACTCGGCGTTTTCTTCCAATTCGTCTACAAGCTCCCCACCTACTTCATCGACCTCATCATCCTCCTGATCGAGAATTTCAAAAGATACCTCTATTTCTCTCGCTCCAGATGCCCGAGTTTCTCCGTCTACCACATCTGCTTCAACACCATTTTCCTTCCACCCTTCATTCTTTCCAGCTATCCAGCTGATGCTAGAAAT
Organism: Crepidotus variabilis; assembly: GCA_015657495.1. NCBI lineage: Eukaryota > Fungi > Basidiomycota > Agaricomycetes > Agaricales > Crepidotaceae > Crepidotus > Crepidotus variabilis. Next base: position 58,032 of record MU157829.1, on the reverse strand, counting down.
GTATTGAAGTGCCGTTTCTCTGTATCCACAACTCGGACCTTTGTAAAGTTGCTCCCTGGAAAGTCCTCGTACTTTGAGTACTTGAAGTTCTGGAAGAAGTGGAGAAATGATGCCTTGAGAGTCGAGACTCGAGCTTGACAGCCCATCCATGAAAGCCCTCCACAACTTCCTCGGCAATCTGGAGAAATCTACTTCAAGGAGTTGAACATTGGACGCTGATTTAAGGAAGCGAGTCCAACTTTCAGAATCACACTCCAACGCATATACAGCTATGGCACGGAGATGTTGAAGCGAAGAATTGACATTTAACTCTCCACTGGAGTTATGTACTGCCGTGGCACTCTTGGTCAACACCTCCAGGAAAGAGCTGAAGTCTTGATCAGGTAAATCAAGTGTCAGCTGTCTGATATTCGGAATCCGCAGCCGCTCCAAAAGACCGCTGATATAGTCAGGATCCAGATCGGTCAAAGTTAACGCTTGAAGTTTCGATAGCGAAACGACTTGTTGGACTGACGGCCAAGCTGGTTCTTCGTCCAAGCCCATGCTCTTCGGACCCGAATAATGAAGACAAAGCGTCTCCAAATCTGGGCTTTGAGCAAGTATCTCGCTCCAGAGTTGATACGTCGGTCGTATATTTTCTGGATGCAACGCCAACTCCAGGTTTCGTAGACCTTTGAGGTAAGGACTTTTCTCCCATGGGAGATTTACCCCAATCAGCGAGACATTGGTCAGTCGCGGAAGCGAGTTATCGAAGACGACCACCGGAGGTCGATACGTAGCGAGGTAAAGATTCTGGGTCGTCCTATAGTCTTCAAAGTGGTAAAGCTGAAGCGTTTCAAGGTTGGGGGCTGGACCACACGTGCTGAGATATTGTCGTGCGAGGGCTTTGCAGGAATTATCGCAAATCTTCAAATGAAGTGCCCTCCATCGTCGTACATGAGGAGTAATGAGTCGGAAAATGGTGTTGACTTCGTCTGTATGAAGAGTTACGCCTGGAATATGGTCTGCTGCAGCGATGCTGTCGATTAAAATATTGAGCGTCGACGAACTAGATTGCGTACATCTAGACAGGTATTCTTCCGCACGTGGGATGTGCACCTTATCTCGAAAGTGCAGAGTAGCCCATAAGGCGGGTATTCGAAGACCAACCTCGCGCCATTGGTGACATACATGCGTCAAGAGAAGTTGGAAATTGGATGAAGGTGGTGAGCTGTATGCCCGGTCTGGCCTCAATAAAAAGGGAGATTCTACGTATGGGTCATCTGAGCTAGCGCCGAGGACAAATATATGGGTAAGTAGTTCGACTGGGAGGGTCTGAATTCCCGAGGGTCGATACAAGAAGACTGTTGAGGTCGATTTGCGACGCGAGGCCACGGAGGGCAAATCTTTACGTAAAATTTTGCACGAAGTTGGCACCGGGTTTTGAAGCAAGCCCATGAGCTTCGTAGTTGTAATCTGAAGGCGGAGTGTCAGACCAACAAGATAATTTTCTATGTGTCTCGAAAATACACTCACCATTGAGGCCATTTCAGTTTGAGTCAGAACCAAATCGTAAATGAGCAAACCAACGAAGAACAAAGATGCTTGTTCGCGAAATTGAAGGTGCACTATTAAAGGCGGCGTAATAAGAAGTATCTGTCGAAGAGTAGTCCAAGGAGCAGGTTTCGGTAGAGAAAGCGACAATGGGGAATCCAAGAGAAAGAGCAAGGCAATATAGGTTCTCTGGAAAGGCATTAGAAGTTAGAACCCCTTGTTACACCAGCCAAATACCGCTTCTTCAAGGGCCGGTGACGATCTCAGCTAGCCGTAGCCGCATCATCGTCAAGTAGACTATTAACTACAAGGATGCACCAAACAGAACCAGGTCCCTGTGGCTCTTTTCCATGTTGTATCATGATTTTCCTCGACTCCCTCTTTCCATCAGTTTGGCTCTGATGAATCATCATCCACGCGCTTCGTAGCCGTGTCGTTTTGTAACATCCGCGGACGTCAGGAAGCTGAGCTGGTGTTCGAAATATTTGCCTCGAAGGCGACAAACATGAAAAGAACGGCTTCGTGAATTATCGTGCGCTTGTCTGGCTCTTCTCGGCTCAGTGGTGTGAAGCGGGAACCCATTTGAGTATTGAGATCGAGGAATCGAATAGAGTGCAAGAGAATCGATAGTAAAGCTTTTTTTTTCACGCCCACTGGTCTTCAACGAATTTTTTAAGGGTGCTGAAAAGTTCAGCATCAACTTGTTAGCAGCACCAGTTTTCTGGGTGGACAGGAGCGGCGAGCACTGGAAAGGAGAAGATTGTAACGCTGCTTATTCTAATCAAATAATAAACACAAACGGAGACTAAGCGAAATACATGAGGTTATTCTTCTTCTTGCTTTGCACTAATGAAAGTCAATGTTAATAAATGGAAATCCTTAAACCGACACATGAAACTACTAACCTTCCGCGATGCCACTCAAAAAGTTTTCATGCGACAATTTGGTATTACCCTCTCTTAGCGCAATCATACCCGCTTCGACACAGACAGCCTTCAACTGGGCGCCATTAAACTCGTCCGTACTTCTGGCAAGCTCTTCGTAATTGACATCGCCAGATGTTGTCATTTTGCGTGAATGAATTTGTAGGATACGGGCTCGAGCGGTCTCGTTAGGAAGAGGGAATTCTATCTTACGATCCAGACGGCCGGATCGTAGAAGTGCAGGGTCGAGAATATCAATTCGATTTGTGGCAGCGATAACCTTTGGATAGTTCAGTTACAACGATAAAGCCACTGTGTCAGAAAAAAACTTACCTTAATTCGTTCATCACTGCCAAAACCGTCCAGCTGGTTTAGTAGTTCCAGCATTGTTCGTTGCACTTCTCTGTCTCCGCTCTTGTCCGAATCGAAGCGCTTTGTTCCGATAGCGTCCAACTCGTCGATAAAGATAATTGCGGGAGCCTTCTCTTTGGCCAAGGCAAAGGCATCTCGGACGAGTTTGGCGCCATCACCAATGAACATCTGCACGAGGGAGGGGCCGGCAAGTTTCAAATAGCACGCCTTCGTAGAGGCCGCACATGCTCGAGCTAGAAGTGTCTTGCCAGTACCTATAGCAATAAATGGCTCAACAAAGATGATGTAAACGGTTAATGCTCGTGGCTTTACCAGGTGGTCCATACATCAGGCAACCTTTAGGTGGTTTGATACCCAGCGTCTTGAATTTGTCGGCCTGCTCCATGGGAAGGACGATTGCTTCCACCAGCTCCTCAATCTGCTTCTCCAAACCACCAATGTCAGTGTAGGTCTCTGTGGGCCGTTCATCAACTTCCATAGCTTTGACACGCGAGTCAAATTCTGCCGGAAGGGTGTCAAGCACGAGATACGAGTCTTTGTTAACACCAATGAGATCACCAGGTTTAAGGTTCTCGGCAGGGACAAGACCAATGAGAGGTAAGAACACGGTTTGTCGAGTTGAGGTTTTTATGACCGCACATTTGCCTTTCCGCATAGAATCGAGGTCTTGATTGGCGCCGTCTTCCTCGACCTCTGATTGAACATCCAGAATCTGAGAGGGCGTTAGTAATCATACGCCTCAAGAATGAGTGCAACATACCTCCACAACGTTTCCAACTAAGTATGGCAGAACTTTATTCTGCTTAATCTTCTCTCCATTATCTCGAAGTTTCTCTTTCATGACGTTCTGTTCATGTTGTAACCGCTGGGTTTCTGACCGCATAACCTTTGGACGCAGGTTCATTCAATGGTTTAGGTAACATTAGACACAAAATATATGCACCTTGATATCGTTGTCAATAAGCCGCGTTCTTGTGGAGATTTCGTCATTACTGAGAGCCATGATGTCCTCTGGGATATCATCCCAGGTCTCCTCGGGTGGTGCGTCTGGCGTTACGTCCATAGCGGTGACTCCTTCAGCATTGGTCGGTCCGGTGGTGGAATCGGGCTGCTTCTCATTGTTCGGAACTGTAGGGTTGTTCGGTGGTGGTGCTGAGGACATCGTTGCAGACGGCGAACAGAAAGATAATTACTTGACATTGTAATCTCAACAACGCGTACGCGTCCCTCAGCGCCTTCTGAATCAAGCAAGTGCAAATAACTTGGACGTCGGATGCTCGGTGATCTCGGATTCTCGTTTACTATGGCTGAACAACCTACTTCCGAAGACAAAGCGCGCTATGAAACCCTCAAGAAAGAGCTCATGCAGGCGCTTCCAAAGAAACGAGCGATAGACAAACAACTGGTGCGCTTAGGCCACTACTTTTGAGTTCTTGACGTTAAATAAATGTCATTCAGGCACAAATTGAGGTTCAGATACATAACCTCGAAGTCTCATACCTGACAGAGACAGCGGCCCACAGTGGCGGCAATATTATCCAAGGCTTTGAGAACTATTTGAAGAATCAAACTGGAGGACGTAGAAGATACGAAATTCACGACCATGACCGTATCTTCTCGCATAGCAGCTTAACCTACCAGAAGGTTCGCCGCATTCAACCCTATTTCTACGTTACGTCTCATTTAGTCTGATTTGACTTTCTAGTCCCTAGAGCTTATGGGAGAAGGCGAAGAGTCCACCGCCACTAACGAGGACTATGTCAAACAGTCAACACCGGGACCACTGACAACGATCCCAATACCGCCAGCTGCTCGGGCTCAAGAAATGACGGCTGCCCAAGCAAAGAAGATTAAAGATCGTGAATACCAGAGGAGAAAACGCGCTAGCATGAATAGGAGTACTGGGGAGAGTGACGACGAGCCAGTAAGCGCCACAAGTGGCACTTCAAGACGTCCAACGAAGAGGGCGCGGCTGGCTGCAGACGATGAGTAGGCTGAGAGCTGCTGGTACGCAAAACTCTTCTGTCGATGCCAATCCAGTAACTGAAATCGTCTGCAGTCCTTTTTAATGCTCTAAGATATGCTTGAAAACCATAATGTGTATTTTAAACTTCAAGCGTATCGAGAAATCGCTTTAGTTTCACAACGTCCATGCCTCCATCATCTGGATCGGCAGCTTCAATACACCGAACCAAAGCGATGGTCTGCTTGATCTCCTTTGCACTGACCCAAACCCGACCATTTACTCCAGTCGCTGCTTCAAGAGGAAATCGACCACCCAGAAGTGGGAGGAGGAAATGTTGTGGGTCGAGCAGGCTACTCCAGAATTAGAGAAGGGAGAACAAGAAATACGGAAGACTCACTCTCGACACATCTTCAAACTACAGCGCACCACAAAGCCTCCTTTGAGCTCTCCAAAACCCTCAGCTTTCCGTGACTGAGCATCAAAACACTCAAGCTCTGGTTCCATGTCTTTGTGCGCTAGGGAAACACGGGCATACACTAGCGATCCCACCTGTTCAAATTTCAATGATTGAAAATCAGATTATCTTGCTGTAGAATACCTTTAAATTAGGTTTGTTCCGTTTAGTTGCTCCTTCGAATGCCAGAGCGTCCAGATATGCACTATGTGCACCCCCAATGTCCACTCGAAATCCTTCGCCCTGCCGTTGTATTACTACCCCAATTACAGACTCTTGCGCGGCTGGAACGTACTACACTTGTTTAACAACCGCTGCCAGTGAGCCTTCTTCTCACGTACTCAAACAATAATCGTAAAAGTACCCACTCGTCGTGAATTACTTTCAACCCACCACTTACTTCGATTCCCCGAATGGTGCAGTTCTCCCGCACGCGTCACGATAACAGTTGCTTCAGCTTTAGTAGTACTAGAGGTAGAATGTTGCTGCAAGCCGGGTCCGAGTTTGAGATTGACATGTTGAGCTGGAACATGATCACCTGGGAGAACAACGGTTTCTGTCATGATAGTTTTTAGTCAAGGAGGCTGATCAAAGAACGCGGTCCGAAGTCAACACGCCATTTGATAGTAAACTGTCATGACCTCACAACTCCTTCAAGACTTTCCTGAGATTTCTCATCTAACGTATGTGTTTTCTTCAATTTTCTTGGATTAATGATTTAATTATGTTCATTAGGCGAGAGGATCTTGAAGATGTGCTTTCCGATCCTGTATACTTTCAGGCAATCTTTCACTCACTACGCCAAGTGAGAGACTTATACACCTCTCAAACTGAGTTGGGACTTGCCAACGAGCACATTGCTCGTACGTGGCTTTGAATTCTCAAAGACTTCGGTGGCTCACAGTAAATTCAGAGAACAATGTAGCTCTCCAGCAACGACTCTACGATCTCCGATCAGAAACAAAAGAGGCATTTGACGAAGCCAAAAGGCTGGAAGCTCGATGGAAGGAACTCGAGAAAGAACAGCGAGAAGTCTATCAAGTAAATTCATTTACTTTTCTTCCGACTGAAATAACATCCTGACGCTCCGTTTTCTTCAGCGCTTCACCCCTCAATTCCTCATGATGCGTCTTCGACATAGTACAACTGCTCAAGACGACGCTTCAGAGGCGATAGCGTCTGCCTTTGTACAACGAGATAGCTCTCGTGGAACAGACACCGGACCAACAAGACCAGGTCAAGACGTCGACGATTTCATTCGAGAATTCAAAGAATCACGCAAGACCTATCACAAGCGTGCGCTGTGGGGTGAAAAATGGGCGAATAATCAGGTTATGTGGAGAGAGAATTAAGGCTGGTTTCTCAAGCTAATCGAAGACAACGCACGGCGCTCCTCTTGCTATGAATTCTTTCAACAGTAAGCAACAAGTGCGAATGGTTCACAAATTGAGTCCAAATCTACAACAAGAAGCCCACTCAAGGGCCTAGTACTCAAGATCTCTTGTCTGATTCCTCACGCTCTCAAGACAATATTTTCTTCCCCTTCCCCGCCTTTTTTTACGGACATACTTTGCTCTACAACCTTGGTATGTTATCACGACATTTTTCAGCTTCTTTCTGGATGAAGCAAACACAAGGCCGGAGAAGTCGACATCTTCTGCAACTGGCGTGTCCCACCTTTTGGGTGTAACCTTGATGCGGATGAAGATGTAGCGAAGGTGTTTGGCAGTGGGGAGGTATTGAGTGAAGAAAGCGGATAACTCTTCGAGTTTCTGCAGAAAGTGAAGAGATGAGTTCAGATGAAGCCCAGAAAATAAGGCTGGCGTAAGAACATACTGTTTGGCTTGGAGTATATACTTTAATAGATAATTTTAATAACCCTGGCACTACTCCGTTGACTTGTCTGCCGGAGAGACCTCCCGAACGCAACAACGTCCAGTTCATGAACAAACTTTCCACCCCTCGCGCTGCGGTCGAGCGTGAAAGAGACGATAGATCTCTGACGTCCACATCTGCCGATCTTCCGTCGATCTCTGGATCATCTGAAAGAGAATCTTCTGAGCTCCATGAATCTGTTTGCGAAAAGTCCCATGTTATCAGGCCGCTTAAGGGCCTCCCGGAAACAACTGCACTTGCAAATTTCCAATCGCATTGAAGGGTCGTGAATTTAGGAAGGAACGAGCTGAACCTGGTATTCGGGATCTTCGACACTGGTCCGCGAATGACGAGGTTTCGAATCTCGTTTTGATTATGGAAAAACGTCTCCATGTAATCATCATAGAAAAGTGAAGTTCGGAATGTTGTTAATTTGAAAGGATATCGTTTTTCCTTCTCTCCTGATAAACGGGGCAACAGATAGTGGCCAGCTGAAGGGGCTAGATTCAGCACAAGAGATGTCAGCCTCTTCATATGAGATAAAAGATGGCCTATCGAATCGATGTGGTTTTGAAAAGTTGACCCAGGCGCATCGTTAATGACGAAAGTATGCACTTTCGTTGCCACAAGCTCTGATTCTCCTTCAGAGTTAGCTGAGAAAGCGGTCAACGGCTGTAACAGTCGGCGTACAATGGTGAGCATATTCCGCGGAGTAGGTGTGATATCTCGATACAGCCTGAGCATCAAACGCAGCTTGGTGTGTGTGTTTATCAAGTCTGCAGCAGGTTGAGAGCTCTGATTGGGGAATGTTGTTGAAGATCAAGAAAAGAGTCTCAAGAGGAATTTCGGAAAGAAAGGTTTTTCCAACGATTCCTTGATTTCCAATTGTTGTAAAATTTTGGGATGAAATATTCATCGCGCTCATGGTGGTCACAAAGTAAGACAAGCCTACTGTAACACAGCTGAACGCACGCAACTCACATGACTATCATCTCAACACCCTGTTCTCAACCACAATTACCAGATCAACAAACTCAAATTTATTTTCTATGCAGAAACAGGCTTTGAATCAAATTTGGGTCTTCTCTTGACCTTACGGATAAACTCTGGCCGCTTTGCGGCATAATTGCCTCTCAGGCTCAAAAGCCTGGTCTCACATCAGGGACGCGATCGTGAGGTATGCGTATTAATTCTGACACTTCTCCCGAAACTTATGTATCTGAACGTGAAGCTGGCGGCTTAGGTCTAACATGCGCTGGCTCAGCAAACGTGAAATTTTGAAGACACCCAGAGCTTTGACCCAATGTCTAAAGGGAACTCAAGCCCTGCTCAATACCGTACCTGCTTATTTCTGCAATCTGAAGGCGTTCCTCGGGACCGCACGACTAGGTGCTGTGTAAGAAGTCTTCTTGCTTATTTCTCCCCAATAAGAAGAACTCGTTAACTGAAAGCTTCTGTAGGTCTCAAATGCCAAAAAGCCCGGCTAAAATGTGGTTAATTCACTTTAGCTGGTGATTTTCATGTCGCACTGGTTCCACCACTCAGTTTTGTGTTTGGGATCAATCTTCGGAGACTTTGCGGCTAATCCGCTCTTCATCTGAGTCTCATGTGCGTCGATTAGTTTTAGACTCAACAAGATATGACGATTCTAACGGTCCGTTGTCAGGCTGCAAAGGCACGAAGCCCCTCATCTCCAGCAACCCTTCTAATTCTCGTTCAAATGACCAGCACTATGTGGAGCGGAAAATTCAATTCGATCCCTCCGTCCTTCATATAAAAGAGCACAGTGTTGCCTTGAGAGAACCACCAAGAATCATGAAGTTTTCGACTGCAATTGCGTCTGTTGTGTTCTTTGCGAGCTCTGGCTCAGCACATACCATCTTCCAGGTACTCTCAAGACTTCGAATCACCTAAATAATCGCTTGACTTCAAATCCAGGAGCTCTGGGTGAATGGTGTTTCTGCTGGGCATCAAGTCGGTATTCGAGTTCCAAGCTACGACGGGGTATGTGATATTCCATAAACTTCTGTTTAGTGGCATTCTAGTGACCTCATCAATAGCCCATTACCGACGTCAATTCCAACGACTTGATTTGCAATGGGGGGATAAATCCATACGTAACACCAGTTTCAAAGACTGTCATTCCCGTTCCAGCTGGTGCTCAAGTAACCGCCGAATGGCACCACACATTGACCAGTGCCAACACTGGAGACGCCTCAGATCCGATTGATGCATCACATCATGGACCTGTGATTGCTTACTTGTAGGTCTCGGAACATTCTGCCAATCTTTCTCGCTTTGACACCCGAAACTCAGAGCCAAAGTACCCGATGCAACACAAACAACTGTAACGGGCCTCAAATGGTTCAAGATTTACCAAGACGGCCTCGATTCTAGCGGTAAATGGGGCGTAGATAGGTTAATAACCAACAAGGGGAAAGTCAGCTTCAAAATCCCTTCTTGTATTGCAGCCGGTCAGTACCTGCTACGTGTTGAGCTGATTGGTGAGTTTTACGATGGCATCGTAATGGTATGAATTTGATCTCTGAATTGGGTACTTAGCTCTCCATGCTGCAGGCAGCTACCCAGGTGCTCAGTTCTACATGGAATGCGCCCAGATCAACGTCACTGGAGGAGGAAGCACTTCGCCTGCCACTGTCAGCTTCCCCGGTGCCTACAAAGGCTCTGACCCAGGCGTCACCATCAATATCTATCAGACCCTCAGCTCATACACTGTTCCTGGACCCACTGTTTTCAGCTGTTAAGACCCAGTCACGGTGATACCTTGTATGTCAAGGAGGTGGTACGAACTATCGTGGTTGTCACCGATGCTCCGCATTATTATTGAAACTCTTGTTTTTGTGTGCCATTCTTTGATCATTTATCTCTTTTTCACTTAATCGATCGCACAATTTAGCTTTGAGTTTTAACTTCCCCTTTGTAGTGCGTACCCATCCGTTCTAGAGCGACTCATTGACCCGTAATGTTTTTAGATTTCTACTACTTATGCGGCAGCGCTTGAGTCAATTGACCCAATTTTGTGCTTCTTCTCTCCGGACCATGTCAAGCGCAAAAGAGACTCGTGTTGGCCTTCCTGCTGATCTGTCTGTAGCAGGCTACCTGGAGAAATTGCGGCACATTTCGCGGGATACCCTGTCATACATACTGAATTCGGCTGCATTTCGTCACTGTCGAGCATGAAAACACCACGTGGGCGTCTTTTGCTTCGCCCCTGCCCCTCGGAATGTCTATGCCGACGCTACATTGACCTCAAGGATTAACTCTCGGATACTTCACGGGTCAACCAATGATTTTCTACGTCTCATGTTTGCTATTTGATCAGTTTGTACAAGTCCCGATTCGCAGATCTTGAGCGGTTTCTTTATAGTTTTCAAAAGCGAGGGGCTTGTCAAGCAAAGAGCTTAGCACCCACGGAAGAACTTGCTACAGCCTTGTCTTCATGCTATAAAGAAGCGCACTTATCCTCCAGGGTAAACCACAAGTCTTCATGAAGTTCGCAAGGTCTATTGCATCTGCTGTGCTTTTCGCGGCTTCCGCTTCCGCACATACCATCTTTCAGGTACTTTTTGCTCGTCAAGTTCTATAAATTAGCATTGACTAGCTCATGTGTTTTAGGAATTCTATGTGAATGGGGTCTCTGCTGGACATCAAGTTGGGATTCGAGTGCCTAGCTACGATGGGGTGTGTATATCGCGAGCTATTTCATCTTCAAGCGCGGTTGTCATCCTATAAATTTTCTCATTAGCCCATAACGGATGTTAATTCCAACGACGTGATTTGCAACGGAGGAATCAATCCCTATTTGGCACCAGTCTCCAAGACCGTCATTGATGTGCCAGCCGGTGCTCAGGTCACTGCCGAATGGCATCACACTCTCACCAGCGCGAATACGGGAGATGCTGCGGACCCAATCGACCCATCACACAAAGGGCCTGTGATTGCTTATCTGTGAGTTCTGGTTGGCGATCCCCCAAGTGCTTCGCGTTTTAAGCTAAAATCTACAGTGCCCAGATTCCAGATGCAACCCAGACATCGGTAACTGGCCTGAAATGGTTTAAGATCTACCAAGATGGTCTCGATTCTGGTGGAAAGTGGGGCATAGAAAGACTCATCTCTAACAAAGGCAAAGTCAGCTTCAAGGTTCCGTCCTGCATCGCAACTGGCCAATACCTGCTACGAGTAGAGCTGATCGGTAAGACTTACGACTGCAATGAAGTTTGAGATCTGATCTCCGAATCGCGATTGTAGCTCTCCATGCTGCCGGCAGCTATCCAGGTGCACAGTTATACATGGAATGCGCTCAGATCAAAATCTCAGGTGGAGGAAACACTTCGCCCGCAACCGTCAGCTTCCCAGGTGCATACAAAGGCTCCGATCCGGGCATCACAATCAACATCTATCAGACTCTGAAATCGTACACCATCCCCGGACCTAGTGTTTTCGCCTGCGATGGTTCAAGCAGCCCAACGCCTAGCACGACGCCTGACCCAATTCCTTCAAGTACCCCGGCTGCTCCCCCTCCTACTTCCACAACTCCGACAGCTGGTACGGTTGCCCAGTATGGGCAATGCGGCGGGAAAACGTACGTTCCGAGGATATCTGCCATGGCGTATCGAGTATTGATCAAATGTTTAGCTATACGGGGCCTACAACCTGCGTGGCTCCATACACATGCAAAGTCTCCAGTGAATATGTATGCTGTTCCGTCACTACATTATACCATCGACTGACTACGTGGACTTCCAGTACAGTCAGTGTCTATAAACATTCTTGGGGCCGTTTTACACGTTTGTTGCCTTGCATACACGAGCTATTCAAATAATATAAGTAACAATGTTGTTTGCCATCACACGGATAAGGGAATTTTAGGGAAACGACCCGTTTCTAAAAACCATGGCTAAGTCCAGTCCAGTGATCTATCTCATTCTGGCTTGACAAAGAAAGAGAACAATATGTACGACATGGGTTTTAATTAACTGTTGGGGCTCGGCAGCTTGTGAGTACACGCAGCAACACGATCATTGGAATGTTGACCAGGACGCTGGGTGGCCTACTAAAGTATATAAGATGGTAATATTAATATTGCTCTTCGGTCAGGTGTGGTCGTCTGTTTGTTTAAAGGAGTATACATTTTTCCGTATTGCAATCTTTGGTCATGATTTGATGACTGCCTGTGGTACAGTAGACACTAAAGATAAGTATCAGCGAGGGACAAGTAGATGGATTTTGATGGAAGCCAATATACATACCATTCATCGCATCATGCTCAACAGCTGAGCTCCCCTTCCACTCCTAAAAAAACGATGGGAGAAATGGCTACCGATAGGTGATCACCTTTCCGGAGAGAAGAAAGAAAGCAGCAGGTCAGATTTATCTATTCCTTCTGTTTGCTCCAGTATTTGCATTATTCTACCGTCCTCTATACTCGATTATATCGCTTCAAGGTCAGATTAGCTTTGGGGATATGATAGCTCAATAACATCCGTGGTGCGCCAATGGGTTAACCAATTTTTTTTTGTTCTACTACTTACATCGAAGAATTATTCAAGAATAATTACTTCCTTCGAACATAAATCGGTGGGAATGTCCACGCTATCGATAACAAGTTGCAAAACCGTGAGCACCTCCTTCCCCTCATACCATGCCCTGAAGGCAGGCCTGAACGCATCATCCACATCCGGCTTAGTTAACCTTTTCTCAAATTCTCTTCTTGTGCTACCTTTCGCTGCAGCTCGAGCTTTGGGATTTGCAGAAGACGACGGTGGTTTATGACCTTCTTTTTCGAATATCTGAACCATCTCTCGCCACCACTCTTCGTTCAAGGAAAACAAAGCATGAATTCGATCGAACATCTTCGATAATTTGTCGATCCAGGCCTCGCCGCCATAATCATCCATAACGTCGAGATCTCGGACGGCTTGGAGGATGGGATTTTTGATAGATGTCATCTTCTCATCAATATTCACAAACGAAGAAATTGAAAGCCGATGCTGACTATAAATTGAGACGAGTGTTGACGGGGATGGGGCAGATGTGAGGTTGAATTTGAAGGCAGGTTTTTTCTGGCTTGTGGCAGAGTCCTTGATTGAAATTGTCGCAAGAGTTTCCGCGATATTTTTGACTGATTTGCTATCAGCCTTCGAAGAGGTCAATTTGTCTTTCTGCTCCGATTTCAGATACATGTCAAGCTTGACTTTGATGCGTTGAGGGTGAGTGTCATTCTTGGTGCGCCAAAACTTGATCACGAAGCCTTCTTCGTTTGCTCGGTTGAGTTTGGCGAGCTTGTTGGGATACAACGACAGCTCTGGCCCTCCGTTTCTGATAAGGTCCCTCAAGGCCCAGCTTCTCGGTTTCCGGAACGGAAGTTTCGTCCAAGTTTCGCTGTTGGGGTTGGGTTCGGTGCCATCCCTACTAATTATTGACAAAATAGCGAGGTCTGGAGGGCCTGTGTACCGAACTTTTATCGGTAGTTTCGGGTCTATCAATTCAAAGACATAGGTCTTGGACTTATCGAGTATCGAGTCTTTTGCGGCTAGTGTAGCCGGATATCGATTCTTTAGCACATTGAATGCTGATTCAGTATGGGGATTGTCGAACGACGATCGTGACGCCACGACCCATTGTCCACCACGACCCGGACCCAGGATGTCGTTTGGATCATGCTCAATTGCGTCAAACCAAAAAAGCATGATGATACTCCCATCCAACTTTTCTTCGATTTCATACGCATACTCGTTGCCCGTTGGCTGATAGCCAAGTTTCTCATGGAAGTTAAAGAACTTGGCGAAAGATCGTGCGACGACACTACCAGTGATTTGATGTGTCACAAGCGACCTGCATGCCAACGTGAGCGCGAGGGCGTGATGTTCGGAGTTGGTGAGTTCCGAGGAATCAACAATGGTTTGAAGCTCGTTGGAAGAGTAGCTCGAGAAGTGTGACGAAGACCAGAAAGCGCGGCTGTTGTAGTTGTGAATTTCCAAGGGTAAAGTTGGGTGAGGCTTCGTGGTTATGAGCGCATAGGGCTTCGAATTCGAAGCTAAAAGGCTTGGTCGACTGCGAACCTCAGCGTGGTCATGCAGCAAAATTGGCGATATAGAGAAAGAAGAGAGGGGATTGGATATCGCTTCCGCTGTCATCGAAATAATAAACCAGTTTCTGGTTGATTATAGAAAACAAAAAATTGTCCTAAGGCAAGTAGTTAGTAGTCAATGTGGCCTGTATGAGGGATATTGTCTCTTTTTACATATAATTTGGGCGGCGTTTCAAGGTCTGTATCTGGTCTGCATTGGCTCATGGCATTGTCCTTGCCTTGTGGTCGTGGTTGTGTGGGAAAAGCAATCATGCTGCATCACCGCGTCAAGAAAAAACATATTGATTTCTGCTATCTAGAAGATACAGCCCGGAAGATAGTCGCGGACGGTACATTGGTATAGATTTTTGACCGCAAAAACAGAATAACCTCCTCTTGTCTGCAGAGGTCAAACTAGTACACCAGAATGGCAGGGCCTGCGACGATGGCATCATCAGACGCGTCGGTGCTATTTTTGGTGGCGATAGCATAGGTTTGACCTTTTAAACCAGCCGGAATTTTGACCTTCCCATTGGTGATAGGAACAAATGTTTTTTCAAGACCGTTGAAAAAGACGATGTAAGTGGGTTTCAAGTTTGAGGGAGCCCCCACCGCTGCGAGTTGGCCCGGCGCTGCATTCTGAAGAGTAAGTGTCGGGAAAGCGCGAACAGGAAGTTTGGGATTGGTTTTGGGGCATGAGGTGATGAAAGGCGCAACGAGAGTGTAGACCTCATTGGGGCCGAGAGGAGTCTGCCAAATGCGTATTAGTGCAACTGGGGAAAGTTATCGCGATCGAAGGAGGCTTACATCGAAAGCTTTGCCCCATGGAGCCATCTTGTTAGCGGCTGCGGTGACCCAGCTAGCGTGGCGTGCCTCAGTTGTAAGAATGGTAGCAGCGGCAGCCAGGTAGTCTTTGTTTGCGATGAATGGTGCAGCACCCGAGTAGGCGGATGTACCTGGAGAATAGCGCATTAGTCTTTCCGTATACAGGATAGCGATACAGACTCTTACCGACACCTTCAATGATTCCACTCAGAGCCAAGAAAGATTCGGGGTCATTGTAAGGGCTGATAAAATACTGTTAATGTCTCGGTAAACAGAGAATGGCCATACACACAATTTATATGAGCAAGGCTGAGTTGCTTTGCTGCCCAAAGCTTTGGCCAAGAAGTCAACATGAGACCTTTCATGTGCAGCAATCTCTACGATACGTTCTCGAACGTAATCGGGATAGCCAGCTTTTTGGAAGGCCTTTTGGTCAAACTTGGCAAGTGCGTCATGATAGAAGTTATTTTCGAGGTGTTCGAGCGTCAAAGCGTAGTTGAGGATGGTAATATCTAGCCCAAATGTCAGAAATAGGAGCTGTATAGCGAATATATTAACTACCGTCAATGTCGGTGGCTCGAGCATTCAAGCTTGCTGAGGGCAAAGCCACAGCACAGAGGGTGAGGGATGCCACGACTGTCGAGACAAAAAGACTGCGAAACATGTTTGAACGGGAGTTAGTACTTAAGGGGATATGAAGAGCAGAGAGAAAGGAAAGCTGGACTGCTAAGGATTCAGTCCGATTATTTTCGTCTCTTTATAGTTTTCTTTTTCCAAGCAAAAGCGTTCTTGACCGAAAGCTCAGGTTCAGAGAATACTCTTTTGGCGGGCATCTCGGAAGTTCATCTATCAACTTTGACGAATGATCGGGTTCTTCAGCGTAGAAGAGTTAAAAAGGTGGCTGACGCGGCTGGAGAAGCTAGTTTTGCATCTTATCCGCGAACTGACGTGCGCTGCAGTCGCACTGTCGTAGCTTGGATCAAACGATGTTTGTTAACAGTGAGGCAACGGTTGGTGAGGTATTGATATCGAGAAGGCTCGTACATGCTCGAACACAGTATTGAGGCCTTTGACTAGATCGAACGTTTCAAGGGCAAGCCTGCTAATCTTTGAGGGTGTTCGAGTCAAACCCGAAATCTCCGAGCCATTGATTGATTGCGCAATCGGATCACCCATTGATGTGCCGGCATCGCGGCTTCGATGCGATGATGCTTGTCAACCCGTCCTTTCATACGTTCAAGCTCAAGATCCATTTATAATGCTGCTGCTAGACACGCTTCATGCTACTCAGCCCACAAAAATAATATCGAAAATTTAACCTCAACCTCTGTATCTAGACAAAGATTGAGCTATTCTTTCAGCGACTCATCTATTTTCTTCTGCCTGCTGTCTGCTCATAACCTTGATAGGTTGAAGATTTTGGAATTGCGCGCAAACCCTGCAAACGGAGCATTCTCAAGTTGCTCTAGTCTTGAACTCTTCAAAGCAGATTTTTAGTGATACCCCTCATTTTGGACGATGGTTTGTCGCCTGTATCGTCCTTCAGGCCTCAGTGGTCAGAGCTCTCCAGCATCGTCTTCCCTTCTGCTCCCATTTGTCTTCGACTTTTAGATCTCCTTGAAGCCTTGAGGCCATTTCGCTACGTCCTACATTATGACTTGGATAACCGACATCATCCTGGCATCGGCGCTTGGCTTCGTCACATTCTTTTCACTCGCTCTTACATGCCTTTTCTTTGGGAGGAGAAGACATGTGGCATGTGCGCCTTCACAGACATCAGCGCTTCTTATCCACGGAGAAGACCTTTGCCAACTCACCTCTGAGCGGGGCTCTCCCGAACACCGTAGAACGATTCGACTTTCTCGGAGAGGAATCTGTCACGGAAAAAATCTTTTCCCCCCTTTCTTTTGCCACGCATATCAGCGTTCTTCCAGCGGGATATTACCTACCTTCGCTCAGGCTGATGTGGAATCTCCACTACGCCAATCTGCCCACTCACAAAACACCGGATCCATGTACTCGTTTGTGTCAGCGGCGTGGTATATCGAGGAAGAGGTCTTTAATAAACATTCAACGAGGCCATAAGGCGACATCTACTGTATGTTACCGGTCTACCCACATCATTCTCGTACACTATCGAACCCTTTCGACCTTCAAAACCAGTGTTATAAGCTTAACTCCTGGCCATCTCCTTTAATACAGAAGATGAGCAGCGTCCAGAGAGATACCATCTAGAGAAGGTCGGGCGATGGATTAAAGTTAGTCGCGAAGAGGAAATCGCCGTCTCTGAGAGCAGTCAACAATAGTGAAAAACCAAGTGGCGAGTCTACTCATGCTACTTTGGTTGATTACACAAACCAACAGAGTTGGACGCTGAGCATTCCGTCATTCTTCTCCGATTCTCCGCCACCTAACCTGGCCTTACTTATTATCATGCACCTCCACAACTTACTTATCGGATCTTATCTTTGAAGCCGATCGATGTTATTCTCTAGATGCAAAGGAAGCACCCTCCGAGGTAAAGCAATCATTAAAGGCACCAGTGGTGGTAAAAGATTCTCCGAGTCAATCCTCAACTTAAGTGATCACAACATTTTCTGAAGGACGGACGTCCTATCGATTGTTCCCTTTCTACACTTGTCACAAGGAAGAGAACAATATAAATGACCTGGGATATTTGATTTTGGAAAGATAGGGCCCGGGCGGACTCGACGCGTCGCGTAGGAGGCCGCCCGGGCTTTCGCATCACTACGAATCCATTTTAGTTTCTGAAATCGTTGGCTTTACTATGAATAATACAGTCGTACCTGCGAAATTCATCCAACCACCACACCAAGCCACTGCATGTTTTCAACTTGAAGAAGGGGAGCTCCCGAGGTAGCCAGCTGCATTGCGCTCGCAACGGAGCTGGCTAAGTGAAAGTTGAAGGTGTGGTGGATCGACGATCCATTGCCCGAACGGGCGCGGAATTCCGCAGTGCTGGACCTGGAGATCATAAAAAGGAAAAATTATCAGTGAACGATCCCATGATGGAAAGAACTAGTACAGGAAGTAGTAAGAGGCCAGAAAGAGGTCAACCTACCAGCACAATAGAGAGCTCCCCTTCCCATAAGGGTAAAGAGTAACACCGTCGGCAGATCTGCCTGATCTGGTGGGGAATCGACGATTCCGGAGAATTGAAAGTAGAAGAGGGAGGGTTTATATACACTTTAGTTTGTTGTTTGGGTGTTTGGTTCCTTCCATGCCTTTTCTATGTCAGATAGAGTTGCTTGAGACAATTTTGTTTGTGAGTAATCTTTGGCGCGTATACCAGGGCATGATACATTATAAAGCCGCAGGGGAGTTCCGAGCTAAGTCCGCTGACATCTAACGATGAGCCAGTACTTGACGAAATATATGAGCTAAAAGCGGACTTAAATGACTCCAGATTTTACATGTCGAGCGAACCTTGAAATGGTGCCTATAATCAAAGAGACAAGAAGCCTTAATCAACCTCTTCCAACCGTGCTGCCGCTTGAGCACCGCTGCCAGATGAAGCTTGTGGTTTCTTCTTCTTCTTCTTTCCCTTGCTCGCTTGAAGAGCAAGTGGTGACTCGGGCTGAACTTCTGCTTCCGCATTGCCGATGTCATCAATGTTATCTAACAAGCCCATGAATCCACAAGCCAGTTTGTGATCCTTCTCATCTCTAATTAGTTAGGTCAGATCCATGCACAAGATCATAAAGATACCATGGAACCCACTTAGTTTTACAATTATCGCTGCAATACTTCACCACCCCGCACATGCAAGTTATAGTTCCTAGGTTGTCGCACCCTCTCTTCCCACAGAGCGTCTTATCCATACATTTAAGTTGGAGATTTCCGAAGCATTGCCAAAGTCCGTGATTCCAGAAGCCGCTTTCTGGAGGTGCCATCACGCCTGGTGGAGGAGTGTGAGGAGGCCCAGTGATTTGTTGTTGTTGAACATCGTGCCTGACGAGAGTCCCGATGATTTTCCATCTCGGAAATTGTGTTTTGAGAAGGCGGAGAAGAGCTGGTGAACTGGTTGCAGTTGTGGTGTCGATGATGCTAAACAGTCGAGTCAACTGCACTAACAAACGAGCGTTAAGAATGGGATAGAGAACATAGAGCATAATGGTTTACTGGGCATTCTTGGCATCGTGACCAATATTTCGATTGTTTCCTCCACTGCGCCGAACAGATTCTCGTTGGCCCAAATGCGGACCAGAGGCTCGCATTCCCTAGGATGCTCGAACGTGGCATCATGCAACGTATTTGCCAATATGACAATAATGTTGGCAATAGCTCGAAGCCTGTTGGTTCTTTCTTCCTCCACATCCTGCAATCCGCTATTACCTTCGTCGTTCACGGCTGCGGGCCTCGCCGATCTTTTCAGCAGCCTGAAAATAGCATTCCATAATGGAGTTGCCTTCAGAACGGCTTTTGCGACCTCTGGTTCTGTTCCGTTCTTCTTAGCCACATCAATGATGGACATTAAAAAGTTGAGATCATCTGCGGCGCCTCGTCCAGAAACGCCCGCGAAACGAGCAAGGTGTTCTGCGAACGTCGCGAGGAGGGTCTTCACTTGCATCTGTTTCGACGACTGTCTCGTAGATGCAACACCAAGGAGGATCTTGGAGAGGATCTTGTGCGTCGATGATTCTAAGCCATTGCTTTTTACATAGGCGATCTGACGAGGGTGTTCAGGTTCTAGCATTAGACAGAGCGTGGTCGCGGTGAGCATTGTATCCCCTTCTCTCTGGGAGAATTTCCAGTCCCGCGCAATGGTTTGGATGGTCAAGTCTGAAGGATCATATAGTACACTGTTGAATGTGGTTAAAAAATTCAACAATAGCCACAGATATATCCTCACGATATGAACGTCGGGTCCGTTATAATAATTCTCAGGAGCATTTGCGCGATGACAACACGTTCCAGTGTGTGCGAGTCTTCGGGACGAAGAGTGTTTTCAGGCTCATTCCATATCTGTGCTCCGCGTCAATGGAGGTACTGAAAGCAAAAAGAGACCAACCCTGTCGAGCATCTCGGACCAGTTTTTGCGAAGAGCAGCGATAACCATCTTGTCTGTCTTCGTTGGCGGGTATTGAAAGTTAACGGACGCATTGCAAAGGATTTCCAAAGGAGTGTAGTATGGCGATCGCATCTGGTTTACGCATCAAATTAAATCATAGTGACAACATATCGAGGACTCACATTATTTTTCACATTCTGTAACAAGTCCTGTGGCATATTAGGTAGAGATTCGAGGTGCACCACCATCTCTATCACATTCTTGCACAAAGCGTCTGCAATGCCGCCTAACACGAGGTTTGCCCAAGCTTGATTTTCAGCGCCCCGTCGCCCTTGCAACGAGATCGCCTTCACAGCTTCGAGAGCGGGATATATATCTCCTTGGTTGTCCCCTTCTCTAGTTGTCCTGCCTGGCCGAAGCACGAGAGTGCGAGCGACGCGATTGGGATTCGAGAGTGCGAGCTGCTTCCATTCTTGAGCTTGTTGAGGTGTATGAGTTATGATTTGTGCGTAGTCTTCCGACATCTTGGGCTCCAATACTTTTTTGGTGTACAGTTCTGAAAGGGTCGTTAGGGGAATACAGAAAGCGGGTTTCTTGAATGACTTTGCACGTACATTGCCAGTACACGCGTTGTTTACACATCAAAATGGGGTCATGGCGTAAGGACACTTCAAAGCGAGAATGAAAAGAATATCATCACGACGGAGTTTAGTTCGGAGAAGTGCTTGATTTGAAGATTCAGAGGCTGCCGAAGTCCCGAAGATCGAGGAAATGAGCAAAGAAGCAGATATTCAATTGACAAAACTTCTACTAGATCTACTACGGTATGACCTGTGTTATTTGATTTTCAAAGAGGCATCGGATCCAGATTTGAGCTTGGGTAAGCAACAAATTGTATGGATTCGTAGCCATGTTAGATTCCCCACCCTCCAGCGAGCTGACACGATGGGGGATCATGGTGCACGTAGAAATCGAAGAGAACCGTAGCGTCCCGATCGATACGAAAGGGGGTTAAAGATTCTACATCAAGATCTTCAGTGCGAAAGTGCAACATCGGAACGACGACGTGAGACGAAGATTCAACGTGCGATGGTTGCTACAAACGAGAAAGGGTCAGAATCTGGAATACAATGCATATTAGTGTAAAAACGTACAGGATTTGCATAGGCCGAAGTAATCCAGCAAAGCTGCAGACACCTCGAAGTTACAGAGTGGCGCCATAGTGAGCCGGCAGCTGCAAAACTAAAGCTTTGGGTATATATCAGGGTGGAGGTAAATAATATTTACCAGGGAGCCAGCCCAGCGCTACAAAGGGGCAGAAAGAGCCAAAGAAAGGATGCGGTGTAAGGGCGTTAAAGACTTTATATCTTTTCAATTGTGGGAAGATTGACTTGACGGCAGGTCAAAACGTATCACGCTTCACATGTAATTGAGTCGGGGGCTGTCAACGCGACTCGTGTCATAAAATCCTCTTGATCCTACACTCCTGGGACTAAAATGACTTCGACATCTTCTTCTAAAGTTGTTACCCTATCTATCTCTAGCTCATCACTATCCAATGAGAAATCAGAATCTACTGCTGCAGGTCCAAGTGGCGATAAACTCACCTACATCACCGGAGACCTCTTCACATCACCCGCGGGCTCTATTCTTATTCACGCCTGCAATACTCAAGGTTCTTGGAGCGCCGGAATAGCTTTAGCATTTAAAAAGCGCTTCCCTGCTCAATTAAGAGCGTACCAAGCGCACTGTAAAGCGACACCAGACGATGAGCTCATCGGAACCTGTTTACTACTAAAAATGAGGGACTTCGAGGTAAACGGGAATGCGAAGAATTCAACAGATCGGGGAAGTTGGGATATAGCTTGTTTATTTACGTCAAGAGCGTATGGGAGACGCAAGGATGCGCCAGGGGAGATCGTGATGAACACAGAGAGGGCGATGCGAGATCTGATCAGACAGAATACTGAGGCCAAAGAGATGAATGCGTGGTAAGTTAGCAGAAAAGTTCAGAAACTCCGTCTTCTGATGCTAATGGTTATAGTCGGTTCAATTCTGGCAAGTTTGCAGTACCTTGGAGGCAAACAGAGGAAATTCTCCAAGAACTTGATGTCCCAATGACCATATATACGCCGCCAACTGAGGTGGTCACCACAGGTCCTTCGAGAGCACCATATTCGACTGGTCCCCACTAATGGTTGCAGTCTTTCCGGTTCGAATACAATCTCACACTGAATGAGTTGACGGGGCATTCTATTATTTCTTGACTTGGAGTAGAACATCTACAATCGACTCGTAGTATGGCCTGTGGTATTTAATTTGCAAGGGAAACGTTGAGCATCCACCTAAAACCAGGGAAGGAAGAAAATGAATACTGAACGCTCAGAACACGAGGAAGAAGACAAGCAAATCCGGATACGGCAGCGAACAATCGGCGACCTTCTCCTTGTGAGCCCCGGAACAGATCGTAGGGGCGTAAGGGAAAGAATGCAACGTGTAAGGCATGGTAAGCAGGTGGCTATGACTTCCAAGTGTAATAAGTCCGGAGAGCGAGCCCAACGGACGTTAGCTAGATGACGAGATGAGTGTCCGGATTTCATTGGAAGAGAATATACGAGTACAGGACAGCACCGGACATGAGCCAGGCTACACCTCAAAGTGTCCGAGAGTGCGTTTGACCCATGGACGTATAAGCTAAGTAACAAGTAATGAACATTCAATCATAGAGTGGGACAAACGATGCTACTCACAGGAGAGCACCAGTGATGAAGCAGGTAGCAGCCTCACGATGACAGAGATCACAACTAGATGAGCGTTTGATCAGTAACCAACCACAATATAAAGCAAAGCAACTCACCGACATCCGTCGTCGGAATACCGTCAAAGGGGTGTGGACCAAAGAGCAAGGAGGGACGATTCCGACGTTTATGTATGATCTTGAGCGTGTGAATTAGGCTTGCAACCGGTGATCTTGTGCATTCTTCAAGTTGAACCTCGACTCCCTGTTTTAAACTTCAAGCAGTACTGCCAGAATATACATCAAATGCAAAATCAGGCTGAAGGCTCATGCTTGCGCTTTCCAGAACACATAGCACCTCAGCGAGAGGTGACCTACGAAATGGCCATCAACATGCTTCTCAAAGGCGCTGGAATGGCACCGAATGTGCCGTTTTCCTGGTCATACGTTGATAAGCCTGCAGGTCTGATCTTGTTCCGTTCTCTTCTCAAGCTTTGTTGATATTGAATTCTTGTTTTTATGTTGCAGATGGAACTGTTATGTTGTTATACCTCCCGGCGTCAAGTCCGTTCCCGAACGACGGTATTCGTTGGCAGGATAATGAAATAAAAGGGAACATGGCTGCAGGCGGAATGAGAGTGAGTTCTTCTGTAACGGTTGAATTACTGGTACTCAAAAAGTTACTCTTATCTAGGAACTTGAAGCTCACGAAATCAAATTTGGTTTCGTCCCTGGGTCAGGCGAATCAAGCGCTTCACGCGTCAGACGGCGCTATCGACTTACAAAAGGTGGAAACTCTGAGTTATTGCTGGTCCACTATACTCGAGGACCACAAACTAGTATGTCTTCATTTACTTATCTTCTATGATATCAAATCTGACGGTTCCGCCCCCAGTAATCCAACCTCAACTCATGAACCAACCGGTTCGTTCTTATCCACTGCGACCAATAAACGAGCCATCTGTGTACATAGCAGGGGAGAAGCGTGGATTGAAAGCTGATGCAGGCGCGTCAGGAAGTGGTCCAAGACCTCAGCCTCCCATGCCGACACACCAAGGTCCCAGTGGAATGGGAGGCATGGGTGGAGGCATGCCACCTTCAGGTAGTATGGGCATGAGTGGTGGCGGCCCTGGAAGTCTAGGTGTAGGAGCTGGTGGACCATTAGGTGGCGGCGGCGGCGGCATGCCTATCAACATGGGTAACATGTCCATTCCACAACAACAAGCTCTGTTGGCTCAACAAAACAGTCAAATGGAACAGTTAGAAAGGAGAAGGGAACGGGAAAGGCTGGCGGCAGCTGCACAGGCGCACCAACAAGGGGTATGTATTTCACTCTTTCATTCCTTCTTTCTTTTCCCCCAGCTTTTGGACGGTTTTTCATGTTGTTGTGGTTCGATGTTAACTCATCTTATCTAGCGAGTTCCACATTCTCGCGCCGATGAAGAGGAATCAGGAGACGAAGTTGATCAAATTTCAACTCGCTCTCTCGCTCTTGCGCGGTACAAACGGAATCACGACTGGATGAACGACGTCTTCCACCAGGCCGCCTTCGGTCAGGTTATCCCCACCAATGATATCCTTGGCTACGCCAATAAACCAAAGACATTATCTACTCTTTTCGATGTAGGCGAAGTCGATGCGAAAGTGGACAAATTACAAGCTGAGATCGAAAAACTGCAGGAAGGTGTCGAGAGACGACGAGCGGAGAAGATTCGAAAGAGTCAGAGCGAAGAAGGGAGCGGCATCCTGGCCAATACTGCGCCTACAGAGACTATGGTGGTTTGAGTACCCTAATCCCCGTTGTGCGCTTTTACTTATGTTTCACCATCCAACACGCCAAGTTGATATTATGCATTGTATTTGCTTTTTACTTCGGCCCTTGGTCTTCGGCATCGCGCTCCAACATGGATCTCCTCAAATGTCCGCCATGATGGTGCAAAATGTGTCGTTCAACCAGGAGCGCCAGTGATGTTGAATCCTTGAGCATTCTCCGAGAGAGCTTACATATCTGCATTACAAGGAACGCTAGAAACGCAAATATAAGTGTCTCAATTGATTGATCTACATTTATGTTGATGGTGGGCATAGAGCGCTAGCGCGAGAAAATGGCAGCTTGACAACAAATAATGAGCCAGCACAAGCAAAGCTTGGCTTTTTTGATCTTGACGATGGCTATCATCTACCATATATGAGTTGGATGTCACTTTTCTCTGCCATGGGCCCTCTTCGCTTCCAACCATGAGCGCGCTCTATGCATTTTTCTTACTGCTTCTCTACGTGGTAATGGTCTCTGCCCAAGGAGACCTTCCGTTTACTTTTTACAACGTCTCGATATTCAACGGAGATGGCGGCCACTTCAATGGCATCGTGAAAGTAGGGGGCTATCTGCAAGTTGTCGTCAATTCTTCGAGCGTGCAGCAGTTTTATGTCGTGAGTCTGGTTCTAACCAGATCGGTTCTCCTTTTTTACTTACCAAAGTTGAATTCGAGTCTCATCCTGGCACCATCGAATTATGGTCGGGTACGAACACCTCAACGGATAGTACCATAGTCGATGTAATAGGTAAGTTTTTATATTATCCTATTTGTTCAACTTTAAGAGGATATCCATGTACTTCCCAGGAACCAGTCTTGCCCCTCCCGTGTTTGAGATGTCATGTGGGTATACAGTCCCAAATACGCTGACAACTGGAAAGTACCATGTTCGGGTACACGTCGAAGGAGAAACTGCTATAGGAAAATCTGCCACTTTCCCCATCGTCACTGGCGATTTTGCTCCCCCTTGCGAAGAGCCTCCCTCTTACCGTGCTATTTCCTCCACGTCGGATTCACGATACACCTCAATGCGTATCTATAAGCCAAGAGGTGGTCAGGTCTTTGACTTGAGTCCCAGTAACATTTCGTTCTTCGATGTCAAATGGTTTTATGTTGTAAGTCAAGCAACTCTGCTTCTCTATTACTTAGGTATACTCAACGTCGTCAGGATTATCGCAATTACGGGAACGTAGGTGTCACCAACGCCACGGTCGAGCTTCTCAATGAAGATACGCTCCAGACAGTGGCCCTCGGACCCCTTCAACTAGCCACCGGAGACAACTCAAATATTCAGAAACAGTTTAGTATTAACAACCTCGCCATCACACCTGGAGCCTGGAGGGTGCGCGGCAACTACACGAACAAAGTCGAGAATAATGGGCGTCCGGTGTCAGCGCTGTCCGAACTATTCTATGTGCACCCTGCGAATGCCAGTTGCGGTCAGTTTGGGCCAGTCAAGACCCCGACGCAGAGTGGGACAGAAAGAAGTAGGCGTGCTGTGTGTCGACTACGGTTGTGCTTTGTGTACCTTTCTTTGTCGATAATCTACCAGTTTTTGTAATCTTGGAGACCACCCCAGAATCCAATTGCATGCCGTTGTTGAACTTAAAGGTGGAAGCTCTACCCAACACGATTGATTAAGCCTTTCCGTTACATTATGATAGTTTGTGTTACTTTAATATGCTGGGTAAGCTGTCTAAAGGCAATCTATGGGCACAATGAGAGGTATCCAAGGCTTGGCACCGCTCATGAAGATTCCCAAAGACATGTGCATCGTGCGCTGCTCCCAGTGAACTCCTGTTTGCAGCCTGTAGAAGAAGGTAAGGCCAAGAAATGATTATACGTTTCCCTCTGAATCATCTTTCACCAGCACTGCTCCAACCGTTATGCAAAGCACAGTATCCCTGGAAATACAGGTGTCTCACCTTATTGTCGTTGAATGTTTGATATGCATCTCTATTCATAGAAGGGTAACGCCCATAGGATTTAATCCGATCCACCAACCAAGACGGAAAACAGCTCATTTGTAGATATATCTCGCCAGTGTATCTGTCAAGCTACACCTTCGATTCCAAGAAACAAATTTTGACCTATATTCATTCATTCGTCTGCGTAACGATCCACAGTAGTAGAAGAGATCGCGTATAGGTGGCTCTTTTCTCCAAAATCCTCCCATTCCAAAGGCTCATCGAGCTTCAGCTTTCTATCCAACGTCGCTGTCACAATGGCGGGCCCCAATCCTCCATATCTCTTCTCCCACATCTTGACACCTCGGAATTGGGACTTGATGAGCATGACCAAACTCCACACCAAAATGACGAAAGCTGCAAGCAGAAGTGGAATAAAACCAGCAACATATTGGGGCTGATAACAAACCGCCTTCCTCCCACCGAGGCTGTCAATCCTAAGCTGAGGTTTATTCACCGCAGTGTATCCAACCAGTGCAAAACTCGACAAAACAACGGACGCGATGTACTCTCCCGCCCATTTTGTAACCACAGTTGCCATACGATCATCTGCCCCACCAGCAACATCGAGACTGAAGAACGCTCCATCAATAATGACCTCCTCCCCCTGGTTCAACCAGACTCCAACGGCGGTATTCCCCAGCTGACTGATGCTAAACCCAACACTCTCCGAGCCGTAGAAAAGCCCATCTATAGGTCTTGCAAAGTCTTTGTGGATGTTTTGAAGAATATAGTGGGTCAGATTTCCGGAGGGGTTGTCGGAGAGGGTGTACCGGTGGATAGTATCATGAACGGAGTTGAATGGTGTGTCGGCACTGAGTTCGTAAAGATGGCTTGGGAGTGGGGAGAGTGTGGCGGTAAGGACTCCATCTCCGTCTGTCCATAGCGTGCTTTGGACCATGTTGACCGCCGTAGCGGCCGCACAGATCATTGCTCTTGAGCGTAAAAGGATATTTCCTTCTTCTGCGAGAGAACCACTGAAAATGATTTGGTCGCAAGCCCGAGGTAACAGGGTGTTTCGGAGCGATTGGTTTGTGGTGGTGACATTAAGCGCTGCATGAACTTCGTCGCTGCATGCCCTCAAAACACTGTCGAGATCAAGGTCGTTATTAATCCAGGTTTGAACCTGAGTTCTCCACGTGTAACTTGGAACAATGACATCGTCGTATTGATAATAACCTTGAGACGAAATACCGGTTTTGTTGTAGCTGGAGAGTGCAAGCTGTCTGACCGAGTTGGCGGCGTTGACGAGTGGATCGAAAAGTTGGTCTGGTCCAGCATACTGCGCAGCGAGTGAGGGTTTGTAAAGGGGATCTGGGATGAAGAATGATGTAATATTTTGTTTGAGGCTTGACCCGGCTATGGGCGGTGTTTTTTCGCCAAATATCCCCAAGGGAAGGCAGCCAAAAGACAGTTCGACAGCCATCGACTTTGGGATGGAAACTGTCTCGTTCTTCCCCAGATCCGGTGAACCAACAAGCATTCGCACGCCTGTAGGGTGTGGTATCACGGCGAGACCGTCAGAAACCTTGGCTTGGCTTTCGGTTGTCCCTCTCGCGCCAAAGTAGTAGACTGGACTCTTTGGATCGATTGTAGGCTGCGGTTGTCCGAAATTCTTGAACATCAAAGCGTCCGTATCGGTCAAATTTAAGGAAATGAATGCAGAGATATCATTGTAGGTGGAATTGTTCCAGGCATTGCACTGATGCGCCGTTTCGTTCCCGTTGACTGTGCTGGCTGTGGCGGAGTCACATCGAAGGGATCTCACTGTGGAAGGGTCGGTGCCTTGAATCATCGTGTTGAGAACGAGCACTCGAGCATCGGCGTCTGAATGAATAGAAGCAGGAGAGTCGTGGAAAGAAGGGAAAGGCACTGAACATGCTTGAAGGCCAATAAAGCCGACGTCGCTGAGAGAAATGAATAAACCGTAACAGAGCCAGAGGAAGAAGGCAAACAGGAGACGCGTGCGGTAAACAGAATCGTACGATTTATTGACGAGGCGTTTTTTAATCCAGAGGATTGTCCTCCAAGTTGCTGTAGAGCTTCCTACGATGCGGTTGAACGTGTCATGGGTTTCCACTGGGGCGACGTTTGGTACGTTACCCAGGATGATCTTGCCCAGGAGGAACAGCCCGACAAATGAAAGAACTTGGATGGCGACACGAAAAATAAAAGTGACCTGACCAGTCGTCAGTTCATCCGAGAGAACATAGAAGCTATAGTTATCGTCAGTGGATAGGGAAATTTGTTCAAAAAGTTCAAGGGACGTACTGCATCCTGGTGCAAGGGAAACGAAGGCAAGTCCACTTCGGTCATTGTACTAGTACATATATAACGTGAAAGTGTTGCTACTGCAACGTCCTCGAGTTATACTTGTTCAGCATCCCACTGGGTTCGGCATAATGCTGCGAAACGAATTCATAGCCGAAGCTCCTGCCAATGAGTCCACATCAGGCCGCATCGTTCAAATTACCAACCACAGCATTTTCCAGTGTTTTCCTTGAACTAGAGCCATGTGCGTTTCAGCTTTTCCGAAATCGGACGAAAACGCGACTTCTTTGCCTCACACCTTTAGACACAATCTTATGAAACACCTATGAAACACTTCGGTGTTGTCACAGCTTCCGCCGAGGTTCAGCTCAAAGCCTGATTGAGGTGGCAGCCCTCCAAGCTTTAGCGCTGGACCTGTCGCCCGCAACTTCTTTTATGCCGGTGAAAGATACCACGCTTTTACTGGCTAGACGCTCGGAAGGACTACATGCACAAGCGGCAGGTTTCTCAATCTGAATCTCGCCCAATTTTCTCAACTTCTTTGGAGGAGCTTATTGCACAAGGCTGGTGGCTGTTTTTTCTTTTTTGCGCCAAGCCAAGGGAATGCAGTAAGTCTAGTTATTTCAAGTTCAAGCAAGTCTAACAGTGTTGCAGTTCTTATGTCCTCTCCGTCAGGCTGACCTCTGGCCAGATCACTTTTATTTTTCGTGTGGTTGTTCAAATACTCGCATTTGGTGGGATGTTCCTACTAGGCCTCATCATCTTAGGCATTACACCTCGTGTTGCTCAACTACATACCCATGATGTACTCAATCGCATTGTTGGGAAATCCACAACCAGGAAGAGTACTTTTTTATGGATCAAGAATCGCCTCTTCAACAAGGAACATGACCCTACCTACCGCTTCCCACTCTTGTTTGCCTTCATTCTCTCCCTCTCCTATGGACTGCTCGTCTCCCTTAGTGACGTGGGTCTTATTGGCCTTCAAACCTGTTCCATCCCGTTCTCCCCGATCACCGACTTCCCAGCCTCCGTCCGTTCGGAAAGTGACGCTCGAGCACTTGTCCTCAGTACGATGGTGAACGGTACCAACCCCACCGCCGTGAAGTCAATTCGATGTAACTTTGCTCAAGCCACCGCGATAAACAGAAACGAAACATTCAACCAGTGCACGTCTTGGAATAACTCTACATACAGCGACGCATCCGCGTTTAGTTCGCTAAACTTAACAGACACTGATGCGCTGATGTTTCAGAGCCTTGCTGGACCTCAATCGTCGAAAGAAGATGGTTTACCGGTATACTACTTTGGGCCGATGGGTAGAACGGAGGAAGAAGCCAAAATCAATGCCGGTCTTGCTGTAGTCCCTCATTCAACTGGCGTACGGATGATCGTCGGTACTCCCAACCTTAGCAAAAACCAATCAGTTTCTATTCCAAAATCCGTGGCCGTTGAGGTATCGTTCGGATGCCTTCCTGTGGGGATCGTCGTTGGCATGATGCCTTCGAGAGCCAACGCCAGACGTGGTGGGTTTGCTTCGATATATTTCGTCCCAGACCCTATCTATAACACCCTAATGGCAAATCAGTATGTCGGCCCCGACCATCTATTTCAACCCCTCACAGCTACCGCCCAAAAAATCCGCCAGCGCCGATTAGCCATGTTCAACCAATCATCTCTGTCCGATGATGGTTACTTTAACGCCAACAATACACTTATGGGTTACATATCGACTTGGAGAACCCAGGTCTCACAAGCATTGTTGGCTACGGCCACTATACACATCAAGACCGACGATCTTCTCGCCGATTGTGGTGATCTTGTCCATGGTTTGGTCAACGTTACCGCTTCAAAACAATCGCTTCCAAGCAGCTTGAGGCCCGGCGCATGCTCTGAGATGCTTATAAGCGGCTCTTACGCTGCTCAAGGAAACATTACTCTCCGCAGCACGGACATGGTGTGTGCATCCACAACGGAAATCAACATGGTTCAGACAGCATTACAAACCAACGGCGACGGATCGCTCTCTGCGAACACGACCAATCTACCAAGCGATCTCCACGAGCTACGCGCTGACACCACACACGACACTATTCAGCGTTTCACACTTTCTGATAACCCATCCGGAAATCTGAGGCACTATATCCTCCAAACTACCCCAACCATCATCGCGAATCAATCCATAAGCCAAATTCCAGACTCGCTCCTATCTGGGTCAGGAAGTGTAGGCGTCAGCATTAGTCAACTCGGAAACGCAGCTCTGGGAACGTGGTTCGACCAGGGCACGGAGTTGGTAGTGAACAACACGTTCTTTACTGCCAGCGCCTCCGATCTTCAGACATCAGCTATGATCCCGAAATGGGCTGGAGAATACGTCGCTTCCATTATGATTTCAAGTTTTGCGATGAATGGTTACGTCGCGCTTGGTAAACCATCTTTGGTCGTCGAGAGCACGGGAGGGAAGAAGGCTGTATGTTATCAGCTAAAGTATGGTGCTGGCTTTATCCCAGTTGTTGTTTCTTTTGTTGGGATCTTGATTTGGGCCTTAGTCATGCTGGTAACTTCTCAACTTCGAGGTGTGGACCTTTGGGAAAAGAGGTATGGAGGGTTGACGCCGGCGAAAGTTACGGATGCACCAATTTTAAAGCTCGAGAAGGATGAAATTCTTAGATGGGAACACGATAGAGCCGCAGATTTACATCTCGTGCATGCATCTGCCTCATCGTTCACTTTGGAAATGGACAAGCTTGGGAGCTACAAAGGGGATGGCCCGGATGAGAGATCCGTCCTCGTTTCAACTCGTTATGTGGAATGATATTTTTTCGACTACAATCTTTGTATACACTTTGGTTATTACAATATCCATTTGTCAATCCGTCGTATCTCTTCAACCATATTTGAAGGTTAGATGTAACGAGCATTACAAATACTCCAATTGAAGGTGACCAAAGCTGCAAAAAGCAGAGGAATACACCCAGCAATTTAATAAGGTTGGTACAATAGCATGCTGCCATCTTTCCTCCCTGCTTAGGTTTGTCCAATGTCCAGCAATGCATACCCAATAAATGTAAAGTTTGAGAGCATAATCGATGCAGTATACTTTCCTGCCCACTTTGTAACCATTGGCGAGATTTGGTCATCGTTATCGCTGAAGAACGTTCCATCAATAACGAGCTCCTCCCCTTGATTCAATCGCCATAGTATATATTTCCGAGTTGACTCATAGTGAACCCAACATTCTCAGAGCCAGTGAAAAATCCGTCCATGTCCATAAGTCTCGTAAAATCTTTGTGAATATTCTGCAGGATATTATTCGGAGAGCATCAACCGCTGATCAGTTAGTTGGTTACCGGTCAACCGGTTACTTGACTCAACTCATCTCAACCACCGTCATCGTCGTCACGGTCCACTTCTACGGTTCTACCTTCCTACTGTCACTCGCCTTTAGGAAACATCATTTTCATTTCCCTCGAAACTCTAATATCTGCTGTTCCAGCGATAATGACTTAAAGTAATCAACGAGTGGACACATTACTTGCGCAACTGGGTATTTTGACGATCCCTATAACCGCTTTCCGAACTTGTTACTCTCCGTTCAGTGTCTCAGAAAATGAAGTCGATAATCTGGTACAACACACTTTGAACTCGGAATCACCACAAGTCGGTGCTTTCCCCCTGTTTGAGATATGCAATGAACTACGCAGTTCTACGATCTCTGGCCCAGACGACAGGGAAGCTGGTTTCACTTTATTTCAGAGTCAAAGTTCAAATTCGACGCCTGATGCCCAGGCTTACTACTTCTGCGACAAAGAGGCGACGATAGGAAACTCCAAAGACGATATTTGGGACAAGGCCGTTTTTGTTCAATATCGATCTATCTCGAGCGAGGATGGAGAGGTAGAAGTGAGTCAGGTCCCTCTCGCTGGTCACTTTGGGATCTAAAACTAAACGACGCTAACTCTAGGTGAAACTTATACGCAATGTTACTTTTACTTTCAGTGAAGATCCGAGGCGGATGTTTATATACGGGGTGAGCTTCTGCCTTGGCGAATCTGTTCGCAGGTTTAACGTCATGATTCTTTGGTGTAGCTCACTGTCAACGGCGACACAGCACGTATGTGGTACTTCTCCAGATCGCATTCAGTTGTGTCGAATAATTTTCGATGGCGAGACGTACGTTCTCTTTATCAACTCTTAGCCCTACCATGAAATAATCTTCTTATCGTATTTTACTAGGAACACAGGAATTTGGTCGCTATTCTCTTTACATTCATGTACACCTCTCCTTCGGAGCTCGGATTTGACCCAACAGTTACACGTCATGTCGTCGGGACCTCTGACCGAGATGAAGGCCAAGATTTTTTTTCTACGAAATGACCCGCCCCAGAACACACAGCCATTATTCTTCAAAACAATAGGTCCTCT
Organism: Crepidotus variabilis; assembly: GCA_015657495.1. Lineage (NCBI taxonomy): Eukaryota > Fungi > Basidiomycota > Agaricomycetes > Agaricales > Crepidotaceae > Crepidotus > Crepidotus variabilis. Next base: position 24,748 of record MU157829.1, on the reverse strand, counting down.
CAGTGTGCGCCGCAGTGATTACATATCTCACCGTGCTACGCGCGTATGGCTCGTGGAGCCCATCGCATCTCGACAGAATGTTGAAAGCACTGGGGAAACATGCCTTCTTGTGCTCAAGGATACATGGTCAGATATCGACGCACAGACGGAGAAGGAAATTCAGGACGCATTATTCAACGATATCAAATGCTTCTCGAAGCGCCTGGCAAACGCCGTCGACTCTGGTGACTGGAGCCTGTTGGAGCCTGATGAGCGGGATGCGTTTGGAAGCCTGATGGACAAAGAGAAAGAGCCAGCCAAGAATCTGCTTAGGGATGAAGGGTATCGGAAACATTTTGTGACCATTTTGCAAGATTGGAAAGGCCGGACGTTGAAGCCACCTGGTTCGCAGGCCGAGTCGATTCGAGCGGTGCCCCTATTTTACCAGAGTAGGCCTCGTCAATACCCAGGCAAAACGCAACATCGTGTCTTATGCAAGGAGATCTGCGAACCTTTGGATGACGTCAAAACCTTTGGAGAAGTGATAGTCGGGATGGAGGGTGCTGTTTCCGGTATCGTATATTGATCTTCGCCGCTTCCCATCTAACACAAACACCACAACAGCAATGCTTATTTTGTTTCTTGCTGGTTGGGTTCACAGAGATATTAGCGCCAGTAATGTTATGATGTACCAAGGTCAGGGTGTTTTGGGAGACCTCGAAGTTGCTAAACGTTTCCGAGTCCGGCATCAACATTCCGACGAGGATTTTCTGAAGGTAAGTGCCGGTAGTCATTATTTATTGGAGCTTCTGCTGCAGCTGGGACGCTCACTGATCACCATTCTATATAGGGCACGCCCTATTTTATGGCCACTGAAATATACAAGGGGTTTACCCAGGCCAGATACCCGCGCCCTACGATCCGAACATGGGATTTTACGTTAAACCCGAAACCGGACAAGAGGATTCCGTTTCAGCATAACTTTTTACACGACTTGGAGTCGATCTGGTGGATCCTTCTGTGGACGATGCTTCAAAGAGTCCCCTTTGCGCCTTCGCACCAATACGCTGCTGGACTGTTCGTAAACACCAGGAACATACCTCAGGCTCGTGAAGAAGCTTTCGTCGCGGGTGGAGCTCTTATCAGTTCATTGTTCACGAGTCTTCATCCTTGCTTCTTAATTCGGGATTTTGACTGTACTGTTGATCTGCTACGTTGTGAAATGGGGGACACTTGCGACTTTTTTGACATCTCCAGGGGATCGTCAAACGTATGGTCCATTTTATAGTGCTTTTTTAAAAAATTCTGTTGCATGTGGCCAAGGAAGATGTTGTGGATTGTCCAGATCTTATTCGATTTTCATCGATTCAGCGTTAGGAGTGAGATGTTCTCCTCCACAACCCCTTCCTGTTTATTGAATGTAATTTATGATTTTATGTATGTACTTCTCGTTTGCCCACGAGAGTCGAGCAGTTAGCTCTACGATTTGCGAAATGTTTATGATATTGACATACTGAGTCTGTATGCGTTGTCATGGCCCTAAAACGATTCGCCTGTAACCTCGTTACCGCGCCACCAGTCAAAGACTCAAAGCCCTACACTCGTATAGACCGCGTGTTGTTGGCTGTATTTTACGCCAAGTGACAAGCACGAGATCCAGACAATTGAAAAGCCGCAGAGAGTAAAAACAGGTTCAAAGTTCGAGTATGGACAAGAACAAAGAAGATTCAGACAGTACCACACGCGCCGATAAAATCGATAAAGAGTACGATTGATCATTGAATGACTAGTACTCATATAAGACTTGGCAAAGAACACTTCCGCTCGATTTCTAGATTCTGGAATCCGGATAACCCAAATCCAAATGTTGGAAGTGTTGGACATGTACACAATGTGCCCATGCTCGCTATCTAACTTATAAATGATCATGTAATGTCCAGAATGGAAAGCGCAGTGAGTACGTCGTTTCTTCCTTCGTCACTGTATATTGTATACTGTATACTGTATACCGAGTTTCAGGATCTAGAGCCCCTTGATCTTGGGTTTTTCTTTCTCCTGGATCACTTTCTTGGCGTGGATTTCTAAGGGACAGGGAAAAAGTTGATTAGTATGCTGTCTGATTCGAAACCGAGAAACGGAGTGAAACAAGAGAATCGAAACAAGGAAACCCACCTTTCCTTTTAACACCCGCCTCCACCGAAATACCCGCAAACACCACAGCAGCGCCCGCCCATTGTCCGGGTGTGAGTGTGTGGTTGTATATGATGACGGACAAGAGCATCGTGAATAGTTTTCTTGTTAGTGTTATTGTTCTGTTTGATAAAAAGGGATGTGAGCATGAACAGGAAAAGTAAGGAAAGCAAAGAAAAGGGACGTACACAAGCGTCAAACTCCCGAAATGCTGCAATGTCTCGAAAATGAACAGTTGACCCAACGCACCTGTCATCGCGAACTGGACAAGAGGCCACTTGACACCTGGATGATCCTGGATCCACTGGATAGCTTCGAAGAACTCGGAGCCGCTTGTGTGGCTTGGATGGAGGACGGGGATGTAGGGCAGTGGAAGGAGAGTTAGGGTGAGGGTGAGGAGAGTACAGAAGATGTTTATGAAGAACATCATTTGTTGCCCTGACACGAGATGCCGAGTGAATATCTCGTCTTGGGTGCTGTTGACTAGACCGTCTAGGAGGAGGTTGAGGAGGAGGTATGACATTCCCAATAGTGGTTTCTGTCCCCCTCCACCCTCCGCACCCGCTTTGGAGGCGTGTTTGGCTTGTGCACCCTTGGAGTCGTTACCCATACCCATGAATATGGTGATGCCCACGGTGACCATACTCACTACCAGATATTTGTAGGGTTTAAACTTTCTTCGGTATACCAATACGTTCATGAGCATGACAGGAACGAGTTTACATGATTTTGCGAGGACCATGGCGGGGTATGAGATGTGGGAGAGGGCAGCGAAGCCGAAGGGGGCTGCGGTGGTGATGAGGAGGGATGTGGAGAGGTAGGATGTTAGGAGGGGGATTGGGGAGTGTCGGGTTGAGGGTTTTGAGGGTTGTCCGTTGGTAGTAGGGCGAGCGGGTTCTTTGTGGATTAAACCGAGAGTCTGGAGGAGTGGTTGTGAGCGGGGAGCGCGGATGAGGATGTAAGTGAATGCGGAGAGAGCGCTGAGGAAGCTTTGGCATGTTCCCATGAAGAGAGGGAATTTGAATTTATGAGAGGTGGATGCGTCGATGTGTTGGAATGGCACGGATACTGCTGTGGTGTTAGTTTTGTATCAAAGAGTGAAGTGGGACGTACGGCGTTCTTGAGCGATTGCCCAGAGGAGAAACATGGAGTAGACACCTGTCACGCATACCAGCAGTCTGAACCCGTCAATCCTCTGTGTAATACTTGGGGGAGGAGAGAGGGGACTGACCGTATAAAGGACATGATTCGCTGGCAAATGGCAAAGCGCTCGTCCGAAAGTAGATAAGAGCAGATCAATTAGACGTACATACGTGTAAACCTAACCCTAATACCCATCAGATGCGGTGTCGGGCATATTCGGAATCTCGGGATCTTGTCGGTCAAAAGGAGAAAGGACGTTGGGATCATTCGTTGCAAAATTCAGAGCGCTTGTTGGTCCGTCCGGAACATCCACCCTCACCATTTGATGTGTATTGCACGAGGTTGACTCGAGTCAACACAACCACCGACAAAAAACCCGCGGAGTCACCGCATCCCCCGATCGTCCGAAACGGACTGCCCTTCTTCGGAGCCTACTCAACCTATCGGTGGCAGTGCTTATTTACTTATACACCTGTCACGCGGGACACTTCAAATCACTGCGAAGCGAGTTCCCTTTTCTCTCTTGCTCCTTTACTACTACCTACTACTCGGAACATACCTCACACAACTCTCTCTCTATTTGTTTTCGAGAACTACATTAGCGTATTATAACATATTACATGTCTATTGCTACGCAATTCGACTACGGATTCTCTCATCCCCACTCTCGTCCTCGTTATGTCGAATCGCCAACTACAACAACCACTCCAACGCTCTCAGTATCACCAGCAGCCATGTTCCTATCCACATTCGCCGCTGCCTCTCAAAAACCCTCTGCTTTACCCGACGACCAAGGCCAAATCGTCCAAGGATACACATTGGGCCCAGTCATAGGCTACGGCGCAACCTCCATCATCCGCCAAGCCACCCAATCCTCCTCAACGGCAGCCGTCAAAATCATCCGCCGCTCCACCCTCGTCAAAGCAGGAAACGCACCTCTCGCTCGTAAACGTCTCCAACACGAAGCTTCCGTCTGGGCTTCTCTGTCTCACGAACACATCCTCCCGCTCTTCTCAGCCCACCATACAGAGTATGCGGATTTCTTCTTCACGCTGTATTGTCCCGCTGGAAGCTTGTTTGATATACTCAAGCGAGATGGGAGGCCGATGTTGGAGCAGGACGATGCGGGGATGATGTTTAGACAGGTGGTGAGGGGGTTGAGGTATCTGCATACAGAGGCGCGCTTCGTGCATCGCGATATCAAGTTGGAGAATATTATGGTGGATGAGATGGGGGTGTGTAGGATTGGTGATTTCGGGATGGCCAAACGTATTGGAGGGGGCGGTGTTTTGGAGATGGGGAGTGAGGAGGACGATGAAGAGTCGTTTGATGATTCGTTTGATGAAGAGGAGGATGAGGATGTTGGGATGTTGCATGGACTTGGACATCATCATCCACAGATGCATGTACAGAGAGCGAGTTCGTTCACAGCTACCAAACGACCTCTTCGGTCGTCTATGCATCCACACCCTCTTTCACAGACCCAATCACACGTCTCGAACCATGCTTTTCATCGATACAACACTGTTCGTGCATCTCGTCCGAGACACTCGTCGACTGTATCTCCGCATCCGTCCACTCTAGCTTCTCTGGCACACCAACCCAACCCAAGTCTGTCGGGCGACAACACCTCTGGATCTCTGCCGTACGCAGCTCCTGAACTCTTACTCCCTCATACGAGTCAGGCGTTGAGGAAGAATCCGCATCCTGGTCAGGATATTTGGGCGCTTGGTGTGGTGCTCTACACCCTTTTGGCGGGTCATTTACCGTGGAGAGATGCGTTTGAACCAAGGTTGAGGATGAAGATTTTGGATGGTGAGTTTAGGTTTTCTTTTTGTTTGGATTTTGCAGGGAGCAAGTCTGCTCGTCGATGAGCACGACGACCGGATCTTGCATGTTCCTCGTGCGAGACAGCACCGCAACACACCGTTTCCTCGCTTCTCTCGTGCATTCTGTCTATTCTTCATTCTCTCTTTCGTTCACCCCTTCAACCCTTCACATTGCTTCTTTCTTGATTCGGCCAATGGGTTCATTGGACCCTTCACGCGGGCGAATCTATTCCGTTTCGACCCTTCACTTTCAACCCTGCCCCCCATTTTCCATTTTTCATTTCGGATCTCATCCATATTCACGACCACTTAATTGGCTCGTTTCGAGGATCGCCTCGATTAAGCGATTGCTCTTTATCGCCTCTTTAAACCCCTGCGCTTGGTTAAACAGAGACGACCGCGTGGACAGTGGACTAGGATCCCATTGCTCCGCGTGGTTTTCGGGCTTGGGATTCCTTTTTTGGATGACTTGGCGCTTGTTTTGGGAGACTTGGCGCCTTTTTTGGAGGCTTGAGAGCTTCTTGGAGGGAGAGAGATGCGTCGAGAGGAGAGTGGGGGCTTCGATTGACGACAGGGTGGTGCGTCGATCGTGCTTCGAAAGGAGGGGGATGCTTCGATTGACGTTTCTGGGTTCCTTGGTGCTCCTTCGGATTCTTCGGATTGGATGAATTTGGAGGGATGGGGTGCTTGATCGCCTCTTCTCTCTTTCTTTGATTCAATATCTTCTATTCTTATCTTATCTTTTTCTCTCTCTTCCTGCTTCCTCTCCATCCTTCTCATCTCCCGGATCTACCCATACTCACCCTCTTCTTTCTGATTTAGGCACATACACCGCACCCCCCTCCATCGGCTTAGGCGCCGAACGTATCCTATCCGGATGTCTCGACAAGAACATGCAATCCCGATGGACGATCGAGAGGGTTGATCAGGTGGCGTGGGGTGTTGGGTGGGGCAGTGAAGGCGATGGTGTTGCTGTTGAGGATGACGAAGAGGAGGATGTGATCTCTTCCAAGCCTACGTCGAAGTCGGGCACGCATACGCACACTGCTGTACCGAGCGCGGAGGTGTCGAAAGTGCCTTCGAGGGAGGGGTCGAGGTCTAGACAGGTTCCTGTTAACCTCAATCTCAACTTGAACCTGAACACGCTGGAAGTTCGAGATTGGCATTCTTCGTCTCATTCGCCCGCCGATTTCACCCACTCCCCAGCGGATTTTGAACACGAGTATTCACCTACGAAATCCCGAGCGAGTTTGGAGAGTGCTTCGAGGAGGTCTAGTTCAAGAGTGAAGAGGAGCTTGAGTCGGGCACCTGTATTGGGTGAACGACCGAGGAGGGGTGTTAGTCCTGGTGCGAGTCCGGTGTCGCCTGTTTCACCGACGGGCGTTGGTGCTGCTTCAGGCAGTGTATCGGCGAGTGCGGCGCAGACGGTGTTCCAGGAACGGGGAAGAAGACGGCGTGAGCGCGGTCAGACTCGTCCGCATCCTCAGCATGCGTATCTGTCCCCTTCATCTGCTTCTGGATCCCGCTCATCTTCTCAATCTCATTCGAGGAGTGCAAGTCCGAGTATGGTGCCTCAGACACCGAGAGATGGGGTTGTTGGTCTTCCGTCTGGTGCTGGTATACGAAGCGCAGGAATGGGTGTGGGTGTTGAAGCGCTCTTGGAACATCCAGATGAAGTTGATGCTTCTGAAGATGCGGATGACGAACGTGCCGACGTCAATGCTAATGCTCATGGACAGGGAGAAGAGAGGAGGGGAAGACCTATGTTGAGACATCAACAACAGTTGCAGTTGGCGAATATCACGAATATATCGATGAGAGACCATGTCCGCGTTGCGTCTGGGAAAGATTCAGCTGAAGATGGAGGTGTGAGTTATGGTCCTTTCAATATCTACGGGGTTGTTGAGAGTGGTGTTGAAGAGAGGGTGGTGAGAGGGTTTGAGGATGATGTGGGAGGTCATGAGGTGCAGGAAGAATCTTCAAGAGATGGTGGGGTTGATGGTGTAGGCAAGAGTATCAATCTGAATGTTGGTGAACTGGGATTGGGGTGGCCTTCGAGGAGAGTTTATGTCGATGAGCAAGACCAGGAGGAACCGCTGTCGCCTTTATCGCCACTCCCTCTTGATGGCGTAGCGGACACTGAAGGGAAAGCGTTGGCATCGGGAACGGTGTTATCAGCTGTATCCCCTGGGTGGCGCTCGACTGTCAATTCGAGACCGAGTAGTTCGCCGCCTGTGGCGAGGTCCTCTGCCACTGCTAGCGCCAGTAGTGGTGTTGGTGCAGGAGTGGCAGGCGCGACGCCCTCGAGCGGTGCTACGCACGCGCATACGCCCGTTGGATCGTCTACACCTGCTTTAGGGTATACATCCTTCTCCGCCTCTGCTACCTCCAGCGTTGCGCGTTCTGACGCCGCGACTGCTATTTCCACAACCACAACCACATCTACGACGTCAAACCCAACGCCGATGCCCATGCCGATGTCAATGCCGCTTTCGATTCCAGCTGCGCTACCTGCTTCGCCGGCTGTATCGTTTCTTAACTCGTTTTGGGGTGGTGCGCCTGCTCCTGCGTTGAGTGTGAGGAGTCGGAGTGGACATTAGTGCTAGGTGGTGATGATGAGGTGAAGATGGGCAAGGGGGAGAGAGATGGGGAAGGGCAAGTAGTGGTTGAGCAAAGGGCAAAGGGCAAAGGAGGGAGGACGGAAACGAACACGAAAAAAATCGATTTCCTATCTTTCAACATATCCTCATTTCATTTTCCGGATGGACGTTTTTTCAACTTTTCGGCGCTCGGGATTGGCGGTGCTTGATCTGTTCATTGGGCTCGTGGTTGCTTGTGAATTGCGGAAAAGGCCGCCCGGATACGAACCTGTTGCTGTTGCCTCAGTCAGTCAGTTATTAATTACTTGCGAGGGAGGCGAACGTGCGAGATAAGGATTGGTGGGATTGGGGGGTGGGATGTGATTGGTTGGATAAGTGTCGTATTGCGTTGCGGTGCGGTGCGTTTTAGTTTGGTTGGTTGGCGTGAATGGGTGGCCCTGCGTTATTCATTTGGCGTTGGATGGTGGCGGCGAAGTGGAAGATGATGGTCTAGCGTTGGGTGGCTTCATCATTCAACGTTGGATGGTGAACGTTCGTATCTTTCCGATCCTTTCATGACTTTCATGCCTTTCTTCTCATTTCTATCCTATTTTCTCGTTTCTTTTCTCATCTGTTCGTGTATGATTCCCCATTCTGTTGTTTCTTGGTACCTTCTCTGCATCTGCATCGGTCGACCTTGTACATATAACTATCTATCTCTCAGTCTCCAGTCTCTTCATCCTCCTCTGTTTTTTCTTTCTTTCTTGTGGCTATATCTCTTCTGGCTTCATCATCATGGTCATCTTTTCTTGTTCGACGTAACCTCAACTCAGTCATTCATTCTTCATACTATCTATTTCTCCTCAATCCTCAATCCTCACACTCTCCCCACATCCTCATGTTGTATTTTCACATCACTATACCCTCCCGTTGTTCGAGGCATCCTGGATTCAGATACTGGAAGTTTCGTACAACACACATATGCATCCACAGTCCACTCAAGTTCTCGAGTTTCCTTTCCACATCGTACATCGTATACTACGTACAACATTGTCAACCAGACTACACACAGTATACTAGTAGCTTACTTACATTACCCCCGCGTCGCTATCATTACCTACTCATCCTACCACTACAGTACCACCTCCTACGATATCGATGTTTACGTCTGATGTGTTGATACGAAGTGAATGCATTTTATTTGTGCATTTGGACTTTTCGGTGGTAAAAGATCTGGAAATCGAAAGATACTGGTTGACTCTCTTTCGGGGTATGCCACCCAGTACCTCTGGGTTTGCAAAGCTGATTTAAAATACTCGAAGTTATGAACGAGTCTTGAATTAAATCCCTGAATCTTCATACAAGCAGGCGCCAAAGACCTTCACCACAAATCATTCGTCATCCGTGATTTATCCTCTCATGCAATTCAGTGTATTTTCGAGAAATGTTTTTGGTCAGAAAGAACATTGCTGAACAAAAGACGTAAATAGACGTTACCAAACCTTGGCATGGACATGCCGTCAACGTCTTCTCTAGTCAAACACCCACTGTTGTCCACCACTCAACATGGCCGTTCTCCACGGTATAGGTATGTTGTCGATCAGCCAACGGAAATCGTTTCGGATGACGAAATCGAGTACCTCGCCGATTTTGAAAGTCAGCTTTATAAAAAGGCTCGGGGGCGAAAGAGCTGGAAATTGAGGTCAAAGGACACTTTTGAAGAAGTGGCTAATAGCATCAGCGAGGTTGTTTGTGAAGTATTGAATCTCGACGGTATGTGTTCGTTATCTGTGGCCAATTCTGTGCTCAATGTACCTAGACAAGATCGTATTCTACCATACAAGGAGCAGGTCCCCGCGAGATCATCCCGTTGGCAGTGATTGTAAACCTGACATTGTAGCGACATTGCAATCCAACTATTCTGACCTGGTAGGTACCTCCCCGCTGTGGTCCGCCATTGAGGTGGCCATAGCAGTCCACTCCAAGAGCCACTCTAGGATGGAAGGGCTACACCAATCTGCTTCGTACGCTCTTGCTTTGCTTGAATCACGGCCCGATCGTCAAGCCGTACCAGGTCTCTACGTTGATCAAATGGGTATCTGTTTCTTCTCTGCGAGTACTAAAGGCATTACCAGGACGAAACCTATCAAGTGGGAGGAAAAGTCGCTTTTCAAACAGCTTACTGCATTCATCGCGCGTCTGTACATTCCGCTTCTAATGGCAGTTGATGCGACAATATCGAGGAATTTTCAAGGAGGGAGATGTTCCTGGAATATCACTTTGTCGCGTGTAATTCAACCTGGACCCGACGCAACCACGACGAAAGTGATGTGCAAAGGCTATAGTATAACCTTCACTATGCCAGCCGACCTATTGGTCGCAGAACCAATGTTTTCATAAACAGGTCAGATCCAGCGGTCATCGACGGTCTGCCAATACGAGTTATAAAGGATCAATATTCAAGAGAGCATCGATTTGCGGAATCCGATGTTTTGGAGCACGTTCAGTCGAGGAGTCCAGCACCAGAAGGGCTCGTAGTAATGGTTTACCATGCGAAGGTGCCTGGGCCTGATGGGGAGCCGCTCCTTCTTCATGACCGCTATAAATTTCGGCTCGGGCTAAAACAAGTCGGTGAGCCTTTCATGAAAGCCAAGACGCCACGGGTAGCCTTGACAGTTATTTATGACCTTCTCGAAAGTACGTCGCAAGATTTAACCTCTTTGCTGTACTCAATTTCATTTCTTCAGCCACCAGAGACCTTTATACTCGATACAACGTTCTACATCGCGATATTAGCAAAGATAATGTTTTGATCCTGCACAACTCCTCTGCGGTATCGGATACTTCAGATTCGACGGTTGACAATACTTCAGCGCCAGGAGCTGCTGAAGAAGGGTTCAAATCTACTGATGCGTTGGGCCTGGTGTCCCCTGGGTCTCGACAAATTTTTTTGAGAGAAATTCTGGGAGTGACTTTGTGGGTTCATGTCTTTGACTCGGATGTCAGTCGAGGCTTTTAAGCTGATCTATCATCTAGTAACACTCTTCAAACCCAGTGCCTTCTTATTGATCTGGACTGCGCTGAAATTCTAAACGATGAACAGCGAGGAGGCAGAACAGTCAGTAAACATGCTTTTTCGATATTCTGCCTTGATTCACATTTGGCAGGGAACTCCCATCTTCATGTCAAGAGCAGTGCAACAATCCGGGCCACTGCGTTGGAAGAAAAATCTAACCCTGGAGGGCATGCCATCGCCACCTCCAGCATATGAGCACACTTTCTCGCATCGTGTTACCAAGTTCCCCAAGAGCGAAGATGTCTGCCTCAGACAAAACACTCAAAATGGCACACTCTCCTGGCAGCACGCTCTTCGCCATGATGCAGAGTCCATCTATCTACTTCTGGTGTACTGGGCACTACATATCAAGTCAGAAGGCGCCCCTCCTGACACGTTCCTGCCAACTTTATGGGGTGCTCTGATCTCGAACGATATCTCGCAGAGGCAATTTTTATTTGATATACAACCGCAACACCTACATCCGGAGTTCAAGCCACTTTCCTCCCTATTCTCTCTCCTTGGCCCCCAACTCGAATCCGACTGTCATTGGGCTACCGATGAAATTATGCGGGATGATGAATTCATTCACGAGGCCCTTCAACGCCATATTGCAGCATTTATGATCGAGAATCGCTATTCGAAGTTCATGGACATCGAGATTGACATCGACCAGTTCCGCCAACCCGAGCAACTTATGCCTTAGATTGATTCCCACTAAATGCTCAAGCAGCAAGCGCCTAAGGTAACAACTTGTAAATTGTCTTTGCAGCATATGAAAACGCGAATTTGTCTGATTCAGCTGAACATATCAAAAGGGAAGGTTGGACGGTCTTCCCTCGAGTTACCATATTAACTACCAGTAGCCGTCTTGTTATTGTTTGAATCAAAATTTGAAAGCTTCATAGGAACAGTAATCACCCACAAACATGAGTATCGAGCCTAGGAAAACGATAATTATTGAGCTCCAATCACGTTTGGCGTAAAACTTTGCCAAGGTCAAGATCAAGTAGCATGCATAGTAATTGTCTGCACCGCCCTACGCCGGCGCCCCTCCAAGTCTCTAGAGTATATCACGCCAAGGGACGCATAAACCCGCAGCTCTTTTCCAATTTCAAACCACCATGCCCTTCAAATGCCCAGCTCTTCTCTCCTTGACTCCGAGGACTCTCTTGATCATTCGACTAGTCTCGATTTTGCTTTGCATCGGCAGCCTACTTGCCACAGGTCTTTCTTTCCTAATCTATGACCATGTCTATACCGATGGGATGGGAAATGTCACCGCTTTTGTTGCTATATTTCCAGGAGGTCTCATCCTTCTTTGGAATTGCATCTACCTTGGGCTTACATCGTTTCCACATGTCCGACATGTCAAAATCCCTCTTCCGGTGGTGATCACTCTTGAGCTGATGTGGTGGATGTACGCTGCTGCGATTGGGGGTTTTGTGGGTGGTATGACGTATTGGGATCATACCATACCTTGTCGCTACTACCGGTATTCAGAATGTGAGTGGTGGATGAGGGCGCATGTGGCTGCTGGGTTTACAATTGCCTTCTCATTCGGATTGATGTGAGTTATCAATTCCTTTTTCTTGAGGTTTGGTTTCAAGATTTAATGCCATTGATCAGGTTCATACATTTCGTGTTTTTCTTGAGAGCGATTAGAGAAGCGCAACAGATTAAACGGGTGCCGAAGAATTACGAGGAGTTGGGTTTGAGAAAGCAAATGCCGGCGGTATCTGCATCGAAGAGCTAAAATGAGCAGCGAACACTGGGGAACATATTCGTACATCTGAGATAAACGGATCTCTGAAAGCAACAAGGATGCTGGGTAGGATTATCACGGCGGATTATCATATGGTTCTTGACCGCTAAATGGATTGTAAATCTAGATAAAATTAAGAAATTTGAACACGGAAGATTCCAACAGTCTAAGATAAAAGTTGATTGGTATTGTGAGCTGCAAAATCACTCGAAAAATTGCAAGATAAAGTTTTGGAGAAGTGCAGCACTGTAGTCAGGACGAAAGCTTCAGCGGAAAGGCCCACGCTCACGGGTCTCTCATGACTCTGAACCACTTTTCACGTTTGACGGCAATCTTTCAACGTCCTTCTGCTAGTAGGCTCAAGTTGAAGAAACTCTGATTCGTCGATAAAGTGTTCACCAAAGCGACAAGCCCGTATTCTTTTGCTTGCCTTGATTTGAGTGCGATGAAACTAGCAGGTCAATTACCAGTCAACATGCTTAGGTTATAGCCAACTTGGATTCGGACCCACAACCATGCAAACCAGTGCAAACCTTCCGGAAATCCTAACGCTTTACCACGGGAGCGCTGCAGCAAACCGACTGAACTCGCACAATCTCGATGTCCTTGTACGGTCAGTACAATACATGTATATAGGCTAACGCGCTTTAAAACCTGCTGGTCTGCGTGACGGCTCTCCTCTGGAAAAATGCTCAAAAACATCGTACGTCCTACTTTACCCCGGGTCTCTGCTAAGCACAAAGCTAAAAATAAATTAATACTCGTTCCATTCGTGGACCATGCAGAAGCTTCCTTGGCACGCTCTGCGGGTTGACATATATCCTAATCTACCCACCCCGTTCCCGACCATTTCTCCAAACCCTCTGTCCAATTCACGGGGAGCTTATATTCAACGGCAATGGTCTTGCAAAATCATTTGAATTCGTTCTTGTAATGCTCTTGAGCGTGGTTACGTCTTCGTATACCGCCAAAAATTCGAGGTGTACAAATACGTATGGGTATTGTTTTGGATTTGCCAAGTTAGCAGTCCAAGCATCCGTCCTTCCAAGTCGAATTTGAAGGTGGGTAGAAACCCCTCTCGGGGTGGCCTGCCTGCCCCTGCAGCCTGCCACATTGTCAGCGGTCAACAAAGGATGTTCTTCAACTTCTTTTATCCATCATCAAAACTCGCCACTTACTTACATCTCCGTCTTACACCCCACCAGCTAGACGAACTTTGAATACTTCAAAGCGATCCTGTGTATTTAAAGGGGTCCGCGAGTTAAGCGGCCGCCTTTTTCAATCCATGAGGACAAAAATGGTGCGAGCTAATTGTGATGTACAACGGGAATTATGTTCAAACTAACTAAAAAATAATCATGTTAAAAGGTTGTTTAATACCCCCAAAAGAAGTGATCTTGTGTATCTCAATTGATACATGTAAAGCTAACTAAAGTCCATGTTGAAAGGCCATATGGTACATCACATCCATTTGAGTACTTTGAAACCTAGCGCTTGATCATCCATCCATCGTTCCAGCTTGCGGTACACCTTCCGGAGGAGCAAGATGTTGCGTTTGGTATCCTCGTCATTGGGCCCATACATCCTCTCAAGGCGTTCCACGAGATCTTCCAGAAGCAAAGCGGTGTTTTTCCAGCGCTCCGTGTGCGTGTGGACCATGGCCAGTTGTTCGACCCAGTACAAGGTATTGACATGATCTGGACCTCGAGCACTCCATGTCATCAACTTATCCACCACAGGTACCAAAATCTCTTCAGCACCTCTCCAATTTTGTTGTGCAATAAGGATTTCAGCCATTTCCGTACAATGATACACCCAGTCGGCATCCGGGTCCACATGCAATACCTGAAGACCTGCTGTGAGGAGCAAATCCTTAGCTTCTAGTTGCCTTCCCTGCCCAAAGTAAGCCTCGGCCAACGACCTGATCAACAACACTCGAAGGTAGCCCCAATCAGGTCGCCCAAAATCATCAGATTCTGGCAATAACAATCTTTGTTCCCATGCCTTCCAACTGCAACCTATCAAAATCTTGACCAAGATGTCTTCAGCACTTCTCCAGTTCTCGAGTTTGAGAGAAACTCTTCCCAAGAGATATAAACTTCGGTAGGTCCACCAAAGGTTCATTCTGCATTCTGGATGTGTTTTTGCTTTCTCAATCATCCTGTAGACCATGGATTCCGCTTCCGCCCACCTCGATTGATCAATATACATTTTGACCAATCGGTACATCACTCCTAGCAGGTCATCAAATGCTATAGCATCCAGGTTCGTCTCTGCAAAATCCAAGAGTCGTAAAAACACACACTGGGCTTCTTCGTATTTGTGATGATATATATATGTGCCCGTTAACGATTTCATCATTTTGATTGTGAGTTGGTGTCCCAGTCCAAGAGTTTCTTTTGCCTGAGGCAATACCTGCGCGAGTAAGACTCCAGCAATCAACATGTTCTTGTCTCCTACAGGGTGTTCTGCTAACAACTCGTAAAGACTTTCCCAGAAAGAATAATCTTTTAGGTTGAAGACTACACTCCCTGGACCAGCAGTCGATAACATGATCTCCGCAACGGTCATGATTTCCTGTCCTGCATTAATGAATTGTTTCTGCAGTAGATAGACATGACCTATGCATCGCATCACCTTCTGGCACATAAGACTCTCTTTACCCAGCCTTTTGATTGTGTTGGTCTTGACGCATCTTAGAAATGGAAGGAGAGGTGACAGCTCTGACTCAGAGGCAGCAAGCTCGTAGGCAAATAGCTGGAATGTTGAGAGGGAGGCGTCGACGGCAGAGATTAGGAGCTCCTGAGGTGAGGGTTGATTTGGCACAGAATACAACGTAGAAGAAATATCACAGTTGTTTGGGATCATATAAGAATCCAGCTGGGTGCAATTATCCATGAGTTTTGCGAGGAGATCAAAGACACGAGGGATAGCGCGCTGCCGGGCCTTATTTTCAACTGTTAGCGTTTGGAGGCCTAAGGAGTTCGGGCTTTTCTGGCGAAGTAGGGACACCGCGAGATGCACTTGCTGAAGGGACTTCGAGGTGTCGTGAAGTTTTTTAAACCAGTCCGGACCCTCAACTTGGATGTAGTTTTGCTAAAAATTGATTAAGCGTGCAGTATGCACCACATGTCTTTGATAAATACATAGATGAAACGTACAAGGGTTTCTGAGCTCTTCTGCATCACGCTTGGGGAGATTTCACAGACGTAAAAGATGGGGAAGGTATAAGTTGAGAGAAGCTCGACTAATGCTTACCGCAATGTCACCCATCTAAGCGCGCAGCGGCTGCTAATGATCACACGGCGGGCGCTGTTCGTCGATAGTTACGATTGCCGCCACGAAGGCCGAAGCGCCAAAGTTGCAACAACAATTTCAGACGATCGCAAGACGATACTTATTGCTTGTTCTTTACGGATGTAATACTAGGGGGAAGGTAAGTCTCCACCGAATTGGGTTCCACGAAACGCCTGTGAAAACATCAGCAAACGAGACCAGACCATGTATGAGAATACTACGGTGCTCAGTAATGACCATCAAAGGCCACAAAGTCCACAAGCTTTGTAAGCCCTGATATAAAGCCATACATCAACATTGAAAAAGTGTAAATATACATAACTTATTTATATACAACCAGCGCTTCGTGGTCCCCCGTAGCCAGACAAACAACCTAATGTAAGTTGAACATATGCGCGCAGCTGAAAATTTTGTTGATAGGTTACTAGAGGGCTCCTATATTTAATGAGTGTCTGTTACCAATCTACGAAAACTTTCAAAGCAATCCCTCTGAAAACCAATCTTGTACGAGTCGTTGGGAGTGTAGCGGGTAGTCATCCGGAATTAGTAATCACGTCGTAAGTCATGATGTAGGTTTTACAAGCTGTCGCTTGACCCGTCGCTTCGCGACGGGCGGAGGGCGTGGCTTTGCCACAGAAAAAACTACTACAGTACATATTTTTGTGGAAAATCAAATTTGTAAGTGAAATCATTAGCGGCAGCAGCTCCGCTCCGCTTGGCAGCTGCCCATCTCAACATCCTCAGGTTCTGACTTCTAAGATTTTGT
>MU157828.1:885033-901741 GCA_015657495.1 Crepidotus variabilis | reverse complement strand
ATCATTGATGAAGCCGTGATGGAGAAGCTTCCTGAAGATAAGAAGAATGACCGTAATGCGTACTTTGCATTATATCAGAAAACATTGTCCGAGGTGATGGCAACTCTTTCCAAAAAGGAAAAGAGGCAGATGGAGGCGACAAGAGACGAATGGCAAGCTGAGGGGCCACCAGAGGAAGTGCAAATCAAGTGTGTCATTATTTTTTGTCATATGTCTCCGACTGATCCGCTTTTTGCCAGAAACGCTCAACGATTTGGATATCGAGGAATTGAAGAAATGCATAAGGTTGCAAACAAGCAATTTGGAATGATAGTTGTTACTTTTAGCGCTCGTCGAAAGAGGAGTGGTGGATGGGAGTATTTCAGGTAAATTAAATTCCTAATTTAGACACTGTCCGACAAAGACTGACTTTCACAATTAGCCATGATTACAACCCAAGTCTGAATGGTCCTGGAGAGCCAGTCTTACCAATGTCGGAATGGGCAAAAGCTGAATGCAAAGTGTTTGGAAGGGCATTTGCAAAATATGTTGCCTATACCGACGAGGCGAAAGCGGGTCACGTTAACAGCGACAACAGCCAGTCGGCAAACACGCGCCAGGGAACGGTATTTAAGCTTGAAGTCACTGACAGTGGACTTCCGCTGTTGCCTGATCCAATTTCGACAGCTGCTGGAGGAGAAAACTATGGAATCAAAAGAGAGATTCTCCGAGATTTTTTTGTTTCCCACTATCGTACGTTTTTATCGGCCATTGGCAGAAATTTAGAAAAAGGGTCCGGACTAAATGTGTTTTTCAGGACTTGCAACTGGCAAATCTGGAGCCCGAGTTCCATGGCTCGCAATGAGTCAGGATGCACACAAGTTTATCAAGGAAGATTACATTCCACCATCGGTGGCTCTCAATGACCCTGGCCGTATGGATAGATCTCATGTTTCCCTGCTTTTGGAACACCTTAGAGATCGGCAGAAGACAGACGGAGTCCCAACGTTTTTGTTTCATCATCAAAGGCGTCATGATGAAAGTGTAGGCCCTGTCAACTATCCTGCTGATGCTCTGGCAGACAACAAGAAAGGTTTTGCAGGCCGGGGTGTTAACGATAAGACAGATGAAGCAAATCAGTCGCCGGAGGAAGAGCCTGAACCACCCAAAAACACTACACTGGGGAATCAGGACGAGCAGACACATTTGCTGACATCCAAAGAGTTGGAATATGGACAAGTAAGATTATTGCAATTTTGTACGATTTGTGTCAGTTTTGACAGTACTTCGCAGACAGTGAAAGGAAAAAATCGAGCCACCAGCCCCGATAACATTCAGAATTCCGACAAAGGCCTTGAAGTACAATTGGCCGATGATCAACAACTTGGGCCAGTGACTAGAGAAATTCCCAAGGACAACACGTTGAAATGTTCAACACAGAGCGAGTCTGCTTTTGCCAATTTGCAGTATGCTGCTGGGACGACTTTGCGTGTTGATGGCAATGAATTTGCCCCATTGGCCAACATCAATCAACTTTCCAGCCACATTGTCCAAACAGCCAGTGTTCTACCAGCTGGGTACGTTGAACGCAGCAAACTAATTCCCCAGCCCAGCTCAGACACCCCAAGCTCCTTCGCCCAAGCAGGCCAGGGATCATTCAATTTCCCAAATGTTCATCCCTTTCCTTATTACTACAGCCATCCTGTTGTTGGTGCTCCTGGCCCTCAACCTTTAATCCCGATGGTGCAGGCAAGACCTTTGCCGAATCAAGAAGGATCCTCATTTACTGGACATTTTCATCCGCAGCACTTCCCTCCAGGGCCATTTTTTAGTGGATATCATCCACAGTACGCAGGTTATTTTGGACTTGGCCAGCCAGGTTCTACCAGTCAATCTACAATCCATATGCCTGGTCAGATCAACGACTCTGCCTCATCTGTTACCCCAGCAAGCCCAGGTATTTCACATTGTTTGTACTCTGTTAGATGATTCAGAGCTCAAATGTCTGTTGCAATCAGGAGCTATTGCTGGCAGCCAGATTTCACCCGCCAATCAGGATGTAGAGAAGACAAGAGATGCGACGGAGCGAAAACGAAAGCGAGCCGATAGTACAAATCAGAAAGAGTTAGACACCTCGGATCAGAACAAGTCGCCGCGAGTGACACGAAGCAGGACTGGAGCGATTGGGTCAGCCAAAAAGAAAACTGAACCGTTTAACTCAGGACCAAGAAGAAAACTGTGCGTCCAATTTTCTGTATTATTTTATAACTGTTCATTGACAAGAGTAGGCATGAGAGATGGGACTGGGTACAAGACAATGATAACCCCCATGAGGCGGAATGAGAAACATTGGAGGATAGAGCAATTGAGTAGTTGTGCATTCATCCGTCGATTTTGAGAGCCCCGTTCAGAATCTCAAACCCCATTCTCTTTCGAAAATATGGCATATTTGATTGATCAAAAATGAGATCGTCTTCTCCTCGAGCAAGTGCCTCTAGAGTCACACAAGTGAAAACTCCACAATCGCAACCATTGTTCTGCAAAGGCTGGTTCTAATCACTGCCCATCAGAATAAAAGACTCTTCAACTCAATTCATAAATTGACCGACCGGATGAGTGTAGTTTGTCCAACCTTCAAAGTCGAAAGGTTGAAACCTCTTGTCCCAATGTTCGGCGTCGAGATACTGGCGCAGAATCTTGAACTCTCACATTAGCTCAGATACTGCCGGATAAGAAACGAATAAACCTTGAAAACTCTGGCATGGTAGGTATTGTCCGAACTATCATAGGATTCTATTCTTTTCTCAACAAAATTGATGCTTGCTGCTGTCCAATGAACATTAGAGTGATTAATTGGGAACAGAAGACGATCGAGACTGAAAATATTGTGCTGGCAAACATCAGAACAGCGTTCTTTCACTGATAATACTCTAGAGGCTCACATTTTTCGTCCAAGAACGCAATTTTCCCTCTGCATAGCCAAGCGCAATGAGCTTCTGGATGACAAAGCTGCTGAGGCATAAAATGTTGTGCTTGAACTCTGTTGGTCGAAGAGGAGAGATTCGGAATCCAAAGTCATAAGGTCTTGATGCACTGTCTGCACGCGTTTGAATGAGCTGCATATATGCATTGATCAGTTCATCATTTAGCCATTTTCCTGGTTTAAGACGACGAAAGTCGGCTCTTTGGATGGGGATTTTGTTGACCGTAGTGATAATCCCTTTCTGCTCAAAGCTTTTTTCAACAAGCGCTTCTTCCGCTTCTGGTAGCTTTGCCGGAAATCCATTTGCACCAGAAGTTTCTGTATTCATTTGAGACAATTCTCCAATTGTCGTCATTTCCGCTCGTAAGCATGATCCCCCAGACTCAGCCTGTAACTCAGAGTGTGCAATCGGGAAAATTCCATGATACTCACCACATTATCTGCAATCCAAATGTCTGCTAAGGTGTGATATAAACTCAGGCGTTGTTGAAAGGTAGTTGAATGTAGCTTATGACTAGTTTTTGTCTGGGGCACGAATTGAGCAAATCCTGGATATCTTGTTTTAGTGTGACATTCGCAGAACTGGCAGTTGGACTGTACCTTGCAGATAATGAGGAGGCTTTGTAGATGGATTGGCTGGTTGTATAGTACTCGTGTAACGCCGGAACATTGCTTCTTGAGTCCATAAAAGATTTGTAGTCATGATACTTTGCCTTTCAATTGCTGGTGATGATTGATCAGTTGGTGACGCTCGATTGTCGATTTTTTTTTTTCACGTTGACTGATGCTGACTACAGCCGATTTAAATAGACTGAATCTAGATTGTCAGCAAAATGTCCGCAGCAGCATGTGTTGTCCAGATTGACGCAGACTCAAACAGAGAGTTGAACGAGATTTTCCGACTGAGCCTCAGCGTCAGCAGGCACACCTTGAAGCTAGAGATATATCACTGTGATAAGCAGAGTCTAGGGAATACATATATTGCTACAAACAATCCTATGGGCAATCAGAGTGTCCCAGAATAATATGACATTCAGAGAATCAAAGCAGACTCAACGCCCCACGCCCACGTTCTACCCAAACAACACCTCGGGTAGTAAGAGCGGTGAGGGGTTATGTTGCGCGCAAAAGGGAGGTGACAAAAGTGATGTTGATGTCGATGAAAGTGTTGAGCGCTCGCTCTGCCCCGAATTCTACCCAAACGGCATTGTGATAGGATTGGTGAGAAAAGTACATTGTGGGCAAAGACAATGGGATGGAAGTGATGTTGACGTTGAAAAAATCGTCGAATGTGCCGGCTCTGCTGCGATGCTACAGGCGTCTTCTCCATTGAGTTCCGTGTGTGTATATTCGTCAGTAACTTGGATTGTTTTGACAAGATCTTTGCAAGGCGAGAATGGTTGAGTCGCTTCAAATTTGGACAGTTCCTGATTGAGCCGGAGTTCTGCCTCGGTGGCGGGCAGGATGGCAGAGTCAGGCAGAAAATAGGACTTGATGCCCATATGATCGTCGCGTCGGATCTCCGGAATCTTGACGCAAGCAGCCTCCAGATAGCATAGTGCCGTCTGCAGGAAGCAGCCTGATGTTCACGACCTCTTGAGAACTTCATGAATAAAGTTACGAAGAGGTAAAAGCGGAGCATCTGTTTCTGATCCCGTCGAGACAAGGATGGGTGCTTGTTGAGCGTTCGAGGCTGTATCGGGCATCGAGGTACCAGACGATTGTCCTTGTGGCCCAAGAAACACGGCTGGAATTTCATGTGACCGCCAGACTTCGGAGAGAGGGTCTTCACTGCTTGATCTACAGGAAAGCGAGCGTCAAACGTCAGATTGATGGGCATCTGGATGAGCGCTAATCTATACCACGTACCGATCAAAGTGAGAGTGAACTTCTGCTTAGAAGCGTCTCGTTGTAGAGCCTCCTTGGATGAAATTGGGGTTGTAGCGGAGAGAGGAGTTGGGATTGCTTTGCAAGATGTGGCATTAACAGGGGAGGTGATGTGGAGATACAATAGACGGCTTCTTGGGGGTATTTGGCTGCAATGGTGCAGGCGAGCGAGACGAAATACAGTTAGATTAAGGAACAGGAGTTGGGCCAGGCAGAGAGCGTGGAGGAGAGCTGTCGAGGGACGCTCCATGAAGAAGAATCCATGTGAACGGGTAACGAAGATGAGAAGGCTGACTCCAAATTTGCGTTGGAAGAAGTTGGTCTCCTTGATGATGACGATGAGAGCGATACTGTAGAAAAAAAGTGTTAGTAAGTTTCAGTGGCAGTTAATAGAGTGCCAACATACATGGATCCAGTGAGGCATAGACCGTAAGCCAATGCGTAGGCAAAAATTTCCATAAGATCTCAACTCTCCGGGGTATTCGAGGGCAAGACACGATCGACGGAGAGAGTCATGATAGTACCATCGTTCAAGCGAGCGATGATAGGAACCATGAAGGGAGGGAAATTGAACTTGTAGGTGCGTTGGCACCATCGCCAGTCATGGCGCAAAGATGTCCAAGACCCTGGAGACGCTTGACGATCTCGTACTTGTGCTTGGGGAAGACTCCAGGGAAACCATTGGCATCCAAAATCATAGCGTTGAGCGAAGCGTTGAGCGAAGCGTTGAGCGAAGCGTTGAGCGAAGCGTTGAGCGAAGCGTTGAGCGAAGCGTGCTTTCCACCTGGGGGAGGTCCGTCCTTGAGAACCTTGGCGGGGTACATCTGGTCACCCTATCCAAGATGACGACCGGTTTCCTTTGCAATAGCAAGCTGATCACCAGTGACCGTCTTGATGCAAACACCGAGAGAGACGGCGTCATCTATCGCCTGCTCGGGATTGTCGCGAGGAGGATTGCAGATAGAGAGGAGACCAATGAGTTCAAAGCCATCGCCTTCAGCCTCATGATCCTCACTGTCAAGTTCTTCGAAAGCGACAGCGAGAGCACGGAGACCCACAAGCAGCGAATTCCTCGACATCCGCTTCAAGACGGTTCTCGATATGATCGGTCTTGTTGCGTGTGCAAAGTTCAATGATGATGCCAGTCATACCCTTGGTGACGCACTTGAGTTTGCTAGTGGCTTCCTCGCGGTAGGTGATTTCGGTACGTTTGTCGACGGGATTGAAAGGCTTGAAGTCAAGGAGCTTCATACCAGCACGAGCGTGGCCAACATCTCCGAGAGCACCAACGACGGAAGTGTCAATAGTGTCCTGATTCTCAGCATGAGAAGCATAGGCAGCCAGGAGGATGACATCGTCGGCCAAGAATGGACCGTAAGTCTTGATGGTCGAACGATCAATGGTGAGCTTATTGGTGGTAAGAGTACCAGTCTTGTCAGAGCACAAGATGGTGACACCAGCCAATTCTTCAATGGCGGTAATACAAGTGACGATGGCCTTGTACTTGGCGAGCTGCTGAGCACCGGCGGCGAGGGTGAGTATAAGCTCGTTGGTCTCCGATGGGCCACAATTTGGATGGTTGTTGACATGGTTTACTGGTTTAAAGATGGTTTGTAGAGGGGTGGTTTGCAGAGTTGGGGTGGGCTATTATGATGATTATAGGGACGATTAAAATAATGGATGGGCGAGCATTAGAGGGGGACGGGGTAAAATCAACAGAAAAAGCTCGGCCGAAGAGTTTTGGTTGAAAAGCAAGTAGCAGCGGGGTTCCGCCACTGGGAGACAAAAGACTTGGATTTGTATGGATATTCATTGCTGAAGGTTGAGGTTATGGGTGAATGTCCAAGAGTCAACGACTTTGGACGATCATGACTACACAACCACCCGTGGGAATGCATAAACACTGACGGAACACATCGAATCTCCAGTAAGCCTGCGTCCAATAATCTGAGTCGGCCCACTCTATAATTGTCTTGTACTACCAACAGCGGTGAAAGATACTAATTCACTCCCTATTCTTTGCCTTGGTTTTATAAGAGGAAATAACTTCTTGTAAATTGCGTGTTGTTGAGACCTCAACTGTTCTCTACTTCAAAATGATCGGCAACAACTCTCCTGTCCTTAAATGAGTATACCAGCGCCTATCAGCCCAGGGAGCTCTCTTGCTGGTCACCCGGACTGCACATCATTCAGGGTCACTCAGGTCTTAAAGCCTTCTACTGGGTTGTTAGCTTCGGCCCTCGAGCTTCTTGCCACTATGATTTCCCCTCTCCTTTTATCGCAGCTTGGAACCTCTGGGACTAGTCAGCTTGCTGCATATCTGCGAACCTCCTTCCTATCTCACAAAGCAGGGACATTACCCCCTCACATTCCAAGCAAGATAAAGTTGGAAGATGTCATTGCATGTGACTGGATTGCGCTTTTGCTTTGGGAGGCAGTAAACAATATAAGTGAGTTCTATCTGATATCCTCAATGCAGACAAAGGTTACCTTGGCCAATTAGAGAGAACGACTTGGTCTGCAAAAGACTACCGCAACTACTTACGTGACAAGAGTCCTTGTAGCACAGGACGCAACGAAACATTCGAACGGAACTTACAGCGACAGTTTCCTCCCATCAACAAAATTATCGAAGACGTATCTGATCCTTGTGTGGTCGTTGATAACGAAGGTTCAATCTTACTTTGGTATCTACCGGGTGTAATAAAGGACGAGGACAATGTAAGTCAAATTTTATAGTAATTGACATAGAATGCTAATAGTTATATCCACCAGCTTCAAATGTGGCAAAGTGTTCGCTTGATGCAGCCGCACATGGATTTGCGACATAACTCTACCAGCTGGAGAAACGATTCCAAGAATTTCTTACCTGCGGAGAAGAGCCAGATCCGACCCGGCACATTTAGCATTGCTCCATTTTGGTTTCAACAGGCTCACGCAGTAAGATCTCTCAGAGTCTGGAATTATCTTGTTCCTCATCGATGTTATAGAACACCAACAACCTAGAAGTATCTGCAAAGCTGAGGACAATTGAGGGATTGGCCTGGATACAAGATGTCCAACGTACATCAGCCTTACTGGGGGCCATCCTGTCAGTTGCACATCCGGCCCAATATCAAGCTGGAATGGACTGTCTCGATGCCGTGGCGTCAAATCCGCAACTAATTGAAAAGTCGCAGGATTTGCAATTCGTTCTCGAAAGTTGGTCGGCTCCATTCACAGGTGTTTCTGTAATGAACAATCGGCAGACTCCGGCCCACAGGGACAATGGTGGTTTTTACGAAACCTTCGATTTATTGGCTTCGGTCGGGCCTTACCACAGTGCTACCATGAGTCTGACCTCGCTTGGTATCAACTTAAATTATCCATCGGGGACTGTCATTCTGATTGCTAGTCGGTTAATATCTCATGCAGCAGAGGCCAAAGGCGAGAGGGCGGTTTTCTCGTATTATGTCAAGAATCCTGTGGTGAAGCTGCTAACAAAGGCAGAAATTGATTTCGCTTCTCTCCATGATTTAGTTTAGTGTTACCGCGTTGATATTTAATTATACATGGATTATTACATTTTAATGAATTTCTCCACCGGGTTACAAACGACCAATTCCGGCAGCAGTCCTAAAGATAGTCAGAACCAAGCAAATGTGTACCATTGAACATTACCTGGTATGAATGATCGGCTCTCCATCACTGTCTAAATGACCATCCAATGACCTGTCATGGATACCAGTACTTGCACTCCCAAAGCTGTCATTGTCTCCATCGTCGCTGCCTTCAGCCTATGAGTAAACACTGTCAGTTGGAACGCACTTCTCCTGGCTTTGAGAACAACTGACACTAACAGACTCACTGGAGGAGGATGGAGGGGCTGAAGTAGCAGGACTGATTGGTCGATCTTTCGGCAATGAGAAGAGAGGGTGAGAGTGGTTGATTCTTAATTCGCGTTTGAGGAGGGCGGCACATCCATCTCGAAGGGCACAACTAGCAGCGAGATCTCGCTGGTGTTTGTGAACTAACCCATGAACAAGTTTTGATATGCCGGCAACTGTAATCAAAGTTCGGCGAATTTTTTCGCGACTGACAACATGATCGCTTTGGGCAGTGACCTTGCGCTCACACTTCCAACAAAGCCGTCCTTGGCCAACCAGTCCAACCATGAAGAACGACAAAAATTCGGCATATGTTGTTGCATTGAGAGCATTGGCATCGTCACGGAAGAACATGCCAGGGGGTTCTTCGGGGTTGACAGACCTGTCCGCGGATGCTTTGTCGGCAACTGATGCTACCTTACGATTAGGACCGACAAAGCTCGACTTTGTCGGTTTCTTGCTGCCACTTGGTTTTGGCTGGGTGAACGGAAATGACCATGTCAGTCGAAGTGTGAGCCGACATAAGTCAGACCAGTACTTTCCTGGGACATGGGTGGCTTTGGGTGTGGGTCACTGATTTCCATTTCATCGTCATCGTCCTGGCCTCTGGCTGAACAATGTGTAAGTGTAAATAGCTACCGTCAAATGTTCTTGGAAATACCATTTTGTTTCAACATGTCCGATTTCTCTTTCGTGTCAACCTGTCAAACGGGTATATGCCTGCCAATAGCTGTAGCTTACTGTGTTTCCCCTGGGCCCCCTGTTTTGGACGATTACGAATTGGCTTGGTTGGCTCTTGTCCACCTGAACAATCAGCTGTAGTCTAGTGGTAGATATGAAACATACCTGATGAGGTAAAATCCTCTTCGTCGGTCGAAATGTCGATAACTTCATTGGGAAGAACCAGAGACTTGGATGTTTGTCTGTGCGAAGCGTCGGAGACATTCACATGTTCAGCGTTTGAGCTCCTTTCGGAAACAGGTTCACTATAGAATCCTGCTCTAATGTCCTCAAAATCACGAAGACCTGGTGCTGTTCCAGAAAGTGGGTAACGATCTAGCAAGATATACTGGAATAAATCAGCAACGTGCAGATAAGCACACAAAGACACGTACTCGTTGCAGAAGGGCCACAAATTGACCATGAAGAATCTCAGGAGTCGGGTAGGTCGGATCTGAATGAATCCCCATCTCAATATCCACCCCGCTTGCGACATCAGACTCTATTCCACATTTCCACCAACAATACTGTCCTTTGGGATCAGCGTCGTTAATCGTTTCGATTTGGGCTCCGATGCTCTGCTCAGCAAAAAGATCGAAATATAGTTGTAACAAAATACGGTGGTCTTGGCCGAAAGAGAGATCCTTCTCCCAGAACCCTCGCAGCACATCTTGCAACAAATAAGTAGGTCTGAGGTTTATGCCTATGAGAGCAGACCAGCCTGCATGGTGAAAGAGACAACTCTGAAATATTTTAGTATCCAGGGGCACTCTCAGAACACGCGGGAGTACTTGCCAGTTCTGCAAGAATTCCTGATTCCTTCGCCTGTGACGATAGCACCTCATTTTCCGCGACAGCCAAAACTGCTATCCTCAGTCGGGCAAGTAGGAAATTCGTTTTAATTTCTGCAAGCTGCTCTATCCGCTTCCATGCTCTCTCGGTGCTGTATTTAACGTCAGCCAGTAAGTCTCACCTATAGTTTGTTGTTGGGCTTACTCTGGATCCATTGTGATCAAGGTGGATTCAACCGATCATGACGGGATTATTGTTGATCACACGATTCTCACGAGTCAATTGGCGGATCGGCCGGAGTGGATCAGTGAACCTTATGTTCGAATCGATTGACATTGTCTACACACTCCTGTAGCTAGTCAGCCATCTAGCTGAGTCCATCCTTCAAGGCACTCTGCCGGCCATTCAGCTGAGCCCTTGTTTGGTGGCCGCCCAATTATCAGTCAGCTGAGTGGCGGAAGCCTTCTTCTATGGCGTTAAGGGAGCCTCAGCTAGACCATTATTTATAGCAGGGTACCGCTGTTGTATATGCTCAAAGAGGAGGATGCACTGATCATCAACTTGACTGTCTCTCCCAAAAACCTCTGCGTCGTTGCTGCTCTCAAAGAAGATTGGCTAAAAAGGTTCGGGGCTGCTCTGCATGGCGAGTAAATTACTTTTTTTGAATCAACTGGTGGCAAAGTAAGTTGCTAGATCGCGCTTTGGTTGTGCAACTTTTATCAACTGAATGATCCTCAGCTGGGATAAAATAATCGAGTCCGATGTAAATAAAATTCAGCAGTCAAGCAGTCACGGTGGTGGGTTTCTGGAAAGTGAATCAGGGCAAAACTCCTGTGATCATATACATTCAAGATCACAGAGTAGCGAAAGAAAAAATAAAAGTTTTGAAAAGCCAGCCTTGTGCAAGCAAGACGTAGGTTTGTAGGTAACATCACTGTACGCTACGCCTCGTATACGTAGTCTCCAGAGTCTAGAGCCCTAGTTATCTCCTAAAAGGTCTAACCCAAGTACACAAAAAAAGTTCGGCAGATGCCGGGGTGGTTACAGCCCACTTGATTCGGCCAATTCCATAACGATGCCGCTGCCAACAGAATAACGTAGCGCCTACTTGAAGTCTATCTTGAATGCGGAAAAACGTCAGATTACTGCATCTCTTTCGACCCCTGATATCTCTCAGTCAAATATCACTCTGTCAACAGGCACGCTGTCTCGTTTGCAAAGCGACCGCTTCGCGCTCTGCTAGCTCTTATTTCTAATGATAAATACTGAAGCAGTTCTTCCAAAGCAACCTAAAATCTGCTAGGCAGTCTTGAGTCTGGAGGAGAAAGCTGGATAATCTCAACCCTTTTCTGGCCATGGCATGGCGTCATATACCTATCGTCGATATATACTCTCTGTTCTTCGGTTGGTGCCTGTCTGATTGACTTCTGTTTGTCTTATCCACGGGCTTCTCGGGCTCTTCTACACTCAGAGTGATATGACAATGAGCGGAGTCCTCGACACATCAGGACGATCGAGGGTGATCACCAGGTCTTCGATCATGCTGAGAAGTGACACCTCTCCGAGTAAGTAGCATTCGCCATAGGTCGCCATTCTGGCGTCTTTTATCGGCACAACATATTTAGCCAGTTAAATTTGCTCTCTTTACCAGCAAAAGTTCCAAGATCTCGCTACTTCCCCCCAGTTCTTCAAATTTTTCGAAAATGACATACGCAATCAATTTCGAAGCCAATAACGCTAAATTCCAAAAGGAAGGTTTTCCAGGCAAACAGCCTCTTCCACCCTCGAAGCACGTTACGATTGTGTCTTGCGTAAGTAAACTTGGTCTGATCTGGTCCACTGCTTGATATATGATGCATCATCCAGATGGATGCAAGAATCGACGTTCACAAAGCGTTGGGAGTGGGCATAGGAGAAGCTCACTTGATTCAGAATGGTTCGTCCCAACATATCCCTGCATCTCGAAATAAAAATCCTTAAGAATACACAAACAGCTGGAGGACGCAGTGCGGAAGCTCTCAGAAGCGTTGTGATTTCTCAACAACTGTTGGGCACAAAAGAAGTCCATGTCGTGCGTGCTTCTGTTTCTCGTAAATTCGATCTTCGACTTGCATACTGACACTTTATATTCCTTTTCTAAATTTGATCGCAGATCCATCACACAGATTGTGGCATGCTTACTTTCTCCAACGCCGACATTCGAAGCAAGATTGAGAAAGATCTTGGGACCAGTGCTGCAAATGTCGCAGGTGCTATCGATTTTCTGCCGTTTGCTGATCTTGACAAGGTAAGTCAACTCATTAGCGCTTGGAAAAAACAAAGCTGACTCGCAATATAGAGTGTTCGCGAGGATGTCAAGTTTCTCAAAGATTCTCCCCTCGTATTGGACGTTCCGATCCATGGTTGGGTGTACCAAATTGAAGATGGTAAAATCAGAAAGGTCAAGTAAGCGAATTCGAGCAACATTACGGAATATATCAACTGTATTCAAAAAATCCTAGTTTGCTCTGGAGTCAACTATGAGCTGCTTGAGAATCGCTGCTGATTAAGCAAAAATCAAAGTCAATGAGAAAAATAAGTTGAATTCTGTACCACCTGGATGAGGCTAAATCGCTTCTCGGATCTGCGTTCTACCTCATTTGATAAAAAGGTGAGATTTGCTTGCGATATGGCACCTGGCTCTCTCACAACGTCTTCGGCCAGATGGATCAGACACAGATTATCTCTGGATCTCTTTCTTTAGTCCCATACGAGCTTTTGTGCGAGATCTTTGGTCATTTACCACGCCAGGATCTAGACACTGTTGCATTGTTGTGTCGATGGCTTCGGGCTCCAGCCCAAGCTTTACTCTTCGAAAATCTTTACTTCGGGTATTCGTTTCTGTACAGAAAGCTCCAACGAATACATTTAGCAAGGGAAGAGGTAAAAGGGCTTGTAAAGTACGTGCCGCCATGGTCTCACGGCTCACTTTTTAGCGTCACTAATTAAATTTTAGAGGTCTCGAGATTAAAGGAGGAATTCGAGATGGGTGGGATGGAGGCGATGAGACAATTCTTTTTGAGTTGCTACCAACTCTACCCAATCTTCGGCGGTTTGGCTTCTCTCAGTTATACCCTCTCATCAGCGATTTATCTTCCAACCGACAAAAATTATTCGACTCTCTCCAAAACGCTCCTCTGGAGGCGATTTCTCTAGATCTAAACGATTATCTTCATTCTGTCCCTCCTGGGCGGCCACCCGAAGGCTTCCCAAACCTTACAAGCATTGCAATAAAGTGGAGTCGTTCTGATTATTCTAAAGGCGACGGAAGCAGTCTAGAGCACCTTCATGAATTCATTCGACCATCGTTGGGAACTCTCGTTGTTTTAAAGCTGCATTGCACCCCTCCAAGTGGATTCGACTTGCGCTTCTTGATTCCCGCCGCAAAAATTTTGCGGACTTTGGATTACGCTTTGCCGTCGTTTGACGAATCCGTTCTCGATACTATCCCTGACCTCTTCCCCGATCTCACAACCCTCGCCCTTGAATGGCGTCAAGGCAGTCAACGATTCTCGCTTCCTTGGAAGGTATGAAGGTTGAGTCAAAAAGGAGGAATATGATATTTTTATTAACATTGATACTGTATCTCTAGGACGAGTATATCAGCTCTCTTATGAAAAACAGAAACTTGGCGGAGCTTACGCTCTCATGCGACTTCGAGCAAGCGACTGGAGACCCCGTTGAGATGGATGAACATGTTGCATGGTTCCTTCGTTCTTATATCCGCCGCTTAGAGGCTTCGCGCATCGTCTGCGCGTCTCTCACATGGTTACAGAGATGTAACTGGCTTCAAGTCTGCATTGGGAAAAGTCCATTTACGACAATGTTGCACCCGTTTATTGTTGAAGAGCGACAGGGTAATGGAACATCGGAAAAGGTAGTAAGAGGTGTTCAGCAATCTTGGATGGGGAAGAACTACATGGAGCGCGTTCCAGTGGGAGGGCATAGAGGATTTGCCTTGACCAGGGCCAAGCTTGAATTTATTCCTGGAGAAGTGATTGGCGAAAATATCGATGATCCAAATTGGGATGAAGAAGCTGCCTTTTATGATTCGGAGTGATAGTGCGTTCTGGAATTATAGTCCTAGTTCATTTTTATACGAGACTTAAGTTGCCTCAGTTAAGCTTAAAATAAAGGAATGACTTATGGCTCTTCTCGCCAAATGCCTACGTTGACTGCGATCAGCCAATTATGCTTGCATCTCAACTGGACCTTCGTACCATTCTGGCGCAGAGAAACGTATTAATGTTTTTGGAAACACGCGACCGTGAAGGTAAGGAGAAACGCGAAGCCCAAACAACTGATGGATTAACAGACGAATACTGAATAAGATATCTAAAAGAGTGAATATTTCTGCGAATGCAGAGCGATCTCAGACTTCAATCAACCGCTTAGATGTTAACGTTGATGGGGGAGCAGCCAACAGCAACCAGTCCTTCTAGATAGGATGTCAGAAATAAGCCGGATAAACGCTAAGATAGACTTACTGAAGCTGTTGTTAGAGCAGCAAACTGGCTGGCTCTGGCAGGAAGAGCCTCCGCCGACACCAATAATAGAGAGGGGCGAGCAGTTGGCACCAACAAGAGCATCGACGGGGATATCAATGCCGATGAGCTGCTTGATAACATTGACCTCCGACGAGTCAGACTTGTAGAGAGAGTTGCCTAAACAACTGTTAGAATATATCGACAATGAAAAGGACGAGACATACAGCACTGAACGGGACCAGTGTTGCAAGAGTTGTTGATGCCACCAGGAGCAGCAGCGACGAACGCGGCGATGGAGGCAACAAAGACAACGGCGAGCTTGGAGAACATCTTGAAAGGTGGTAGTTGAAGAGAGTGTGGGTAGTTGGTTTGAGAGTGTAGTTAGAAGACGACGAAAGCGACTGAACTGGAGTTGACTGATACTCCACCCAGCTTTTATAGAATTGGAAGACCCTTCTGTGATATTGGAATTCGCTATTTTCCGATCTGTTATGTTTTCCGGATTACGAAGTCTGTTTTTGCGCGGCATTCATGGCGAGCTAGAAGCTTTGAATTTTTAACCGTGGGTGTCGGGTTGGTAAGTAGTTGAGTCGGAGGCTAATCGCCTATACACCTAAGACGTAGCAACGATCGTAAATAGCAGGCAGGCGCTTGAGAAGTTCCCGTATTTGGAATAGTATCAACCGAGCTCATAGGCTTCTTGAAGCTCTGATCCATTGCTTCAGTCATCTCCTATATGACATAGAGAACGCTAAGACAGAGAAAGGTGTCAAATGTCGAACACATCGCACATAAGTTCAATTGGATACTCACAGACACTATGGAAGTAGAAGTACATATCAGTGAACAGTAGTGGCCTGCCGAGGACGCAGGATAGTCTGGACAAATATCTTTGTCGAACCTGCGCACGGCCCATCACTCCAGACCTGAAACTTGGAGCTAAAGGACCTCGAGCGCGCTTTTGACCAATGGGATTCCCGGGACAGGCCGCAGTTTATGCGATGCTTCTTCCTTGGATTAACTCGGCATGAGGGAAGCTACACGGCAAACGGTGTTCTCGACACCCCTGTTGTAACATTTCTCTCGGCCAATGTTTAATAATTCCTCGAAATATGCTTCTATAGATCTACCTTCAAGTCATGGTCCAACGTGGTGGATAAGTACCGTCCAAAGTCCAGCCTGAGTTTCTTGGCTTTCGGTATGTCTCCGGCGAGGCATAAAAGCAAGTCGTCAGCGTGTTCGAGTCTCCGCATATTCAGTAATTACCATTCGTCGTTTAAGATTGTGACTAGGCTCGACGGAGATTGGTAGCAGCGAAATTTGGCCCATAGGACTGAGTCTTGTCTGAAGAGAGGAACGACATGGTGTAGTCAGTGAGATCAATCCCATGTCGGTGAGTGGAGCCGTGGCACTGAGAGTTGTCTCCAATCGATGCTTTCAGAGAAAGAGGTCGGAGTCGACTCGTATAATGAGGTGCAGCGTTGGGATGGAATTGCCGCATAAGCACGAAGCCACATCTCAATGTTCGCGACAGGGCTGGAAAGTTCACTACAAGGTTTGAACTAGCAATAAGAGTTGCGCCGTCCTCTTGGTTCGACGGGATTCATAGATGGTGGCAAAATAGCATTCATACGCAAAACCGGACTGATTCAACAGGTAATAGCACAAAACAGAGGGGTCCTAATCCAAGGTAGATATTCGAGTTGGCAAGAGAGCTAGAGAAAGTTGGCCTGTCAGGCTAATATTACATAATAATACAGGATAGCTACAGCCGTTTCACAAATTCTTGCGCCATCAATTTTTTCGTGTTCCGAAAATAGAGATAATTCACAAAAATCAAGGAAAGAGAAAAAAATGCTAGAGCTTTATTTTCGCTCTGTTCCGGTACTTTCGACTCACAAGAATCAGTGCTGGTGTAACTGCTTGAAAGGTCTATAAGAAATTTTGAGCCGACA
>MU157828.1:676299-883243 GCA_015657495.1 Crepidotus variabilis | reverse complement strand
TCGTATCTGACAACATCTGCCCCAATCTGAAGTAACTAATATAACGACAACTTCTTGTCTAAGTGAATGTCCCATCCATAGCGAACCACTCCCGCACCCCTTCTGGTCACTTCGACTCCATAAAGCAGATTTGTTTCGAGACTCAGAGATTGGGACGAGCGACGTTGGTTTCCAGCTTAAGCCAAAATGATGAGAATGCAGTCATAAGCAAAGGGAAAAGTACGAACTAGCTTGTGAGTCTCCTCTTTGCTGTGCTTCGAGATGTGACTCCGAGTTTTGATCGCTTGAAAATCTTCGAGACAGCCTGTTTACGACGGCCGTAAGTTAACAATGTTCCTCTAAAAATGAAGAAAGAGACACTTACAGAATCATGGCATGACATATCTGCAAAGAACAACACGCATATATTCAGCAATACACGGTAGCAGCGGTAGATGCTAATTGGTGCTGACCTTATTCCTTCCTAGGCATTGAATGGGCCTTTTAGGCATGTCACGCACTGTTAGAAATCATGAGGAAAGGAGCGGGTATAGTTAACTGTTATGAGGACTTGGGAGAAATAGACAGTGGCAAAGGATGGAGGTGGTAGGAGGAAAGGAAGAGTCGTTCGGAGGGTGTCAAGGAACTTCAATGCATTGAAGTCGATAAGTCGATGATATCATTGAGACCTAAAGTAGATACGTTTTCGCCAGAAATTTCAGCTGTTGCCAGAACGGCAAAAATCGGCGGCAGTTTTCTCCCAAAAAGCGGACCGCGCCAGAAGAGGTCAGAACCGGTTTTCACTGGGCCTGAACCTGCATCCCCTTCTACTAGACTACCTCTCCAAAATGACCGTGCAGAGAAAGCTCTTCCTCCGAGTCGTCAGTCACGACTAGACAAAGTGGCCGTACCAACCGAAATTTATTCGGATGACAACCAAGATGGAAAAAAGAAAAGATAAGTGGGGTAAGATTGAAGATATAGAGCCAAGTTCCCACAAGTGAGAACTAGAGAAGGAGCGAAACGAGAGTTTTGCCAGAGTTGAGATCGATATTGTATCGGGTGTCGCGAAACGCAAGCTCTGCGATGCTAAACGACTGGCATCATTCCCTTTCCGTCAAAACTTGCGGGAAAACGACGCTCCAATGCAGTCTAGAAACGTACCACTGAATCAAAAACAAGAAGTGTTCCAAGACTCAAGTTGCCAGGGGTGTGTTTGGCTCTTTTCGTTCTCCGCTTCACGGTGTAGCCAAATATATAAGTCCCTTCCCATTGCTTGATTTCCACTCAAGTCATGTTTATCCCTCAAGAGTCAAGATGCATATTCATTATGTTCCAATTTGATTAAGAGTGCAGTTTCGATTGATAATTATAGGGCCATCGAGTCCGAACCCATCTGAAGACTCTGAACAATACGCCATCAGCCGTCTTGCCACCATCCGCCGTTGCGCTCTTTTTTTCCAACGCTTCCGTCGCCTTTTGCAGTATGGTCGAACCTTGTTTCCAAGAGGCTTTAAGAGCTGGATACTCGAATTGAAGTGAAGTATCTACCGTGCATTTATTTCCTGGCTGCCAGAACATGACTCGGAACAACCAGCAGGATACCTCTACTGTCGAACGATACCCCATCCCCGCCAGTTTCCACCGATTCCATAGAGCAGGAGAATACTTCCTCTATGAGCGTTGAGGATTTAGACAGAAGAACCAGTGACGACGGTCGTCATTTAACGACCTTCGTGCAGCTAATATCCTATCAATAATGTTCAATAATCTAGGAGCCAAATTTCAAGGAAGGTATACAATATAACCATCTGGATAGGTGGCAGAACCCTACGCCATATGGAAGATGCTGACTTAATCAGCGCAGTGCAACAACGGTGACATATTGGCGGCGTTTGAGTATTCCTCGCTCAGTTCATTTACTGTTACAACTGAAGTTTTGCACTCCGTCGTACTAATCAGGTTTACCGGTGTGTCTTCGGACTCTTTGGGCCTACCCACTGTGGATTCATGTCATTGTTGACGCGGGATAATCACGGATTTCGAGCTCAGTAATCCAACATCCACAGAGTCAGCTGTCATTGCGTCCCATCCAAAAGAGTTTCTTGTTGATACAATTTGCGTTGGTGCACGCCTCAGAATTCATAGTACAAACTTCGCGCCTTCATATTGGAGTTATAGCTACAATCAACCTGGAACATGAATGGTGTATGTTGCTTGCAATTCGGTCCATTGTGGGTCGGGTGTTGATCGCATAGTAGTAACAGATTTCCTCCTGAGAGCCCACATGACAATCTCAATCAACTGAATATAAATATGGTCCGTCATCGTGTGTGCGCATTAACCATTCCTCTCATTCGACATGTACCAACCCGAGTTTACCGAAGCTTTCCCCAACTGCGAGCAAATAATGCTTGATGCTTTCAACAGCCCAGATCCAGTGCCAGCTGTGCTTGGCCTCATACAAGCTTATCCCTCAGTCCAAACAGTTGAGGAGGTAGTCATAGCCTATCGCACGGCATTTCACTCTGCGCCCACTCGGGCATACCATTTTGCGAAGGCGCTCTCCGACATCTGCGAATCTCCAGATGCTCCTTTGATTTACGACGCACATTCAATTTCTGATCTGATCGATGGACAACTAAGCGAATTCCATAACCTTTCGTTCACGTTCGTCTCACAATGCAGGAGAAACCCGGAGTCATTTGATCAGGGTGCCAAAATCTACGGCCCAACAAACCGATACCTCATCAACTCTCTTCTTTCCGGATTCTCCTTCAAATATAACTTGGGTGACTCTCCCAGTCAGTCCGGAGCTGTCGGCGACGGACTAGGCGGCAGCAGATTCAGTGTTAGTGTCGAGGACGATCCGAGTCTATGCCAACTGCAAGTAGTTGGTACATGCATCCAACTGCTCACAAGTGGCTCAGAGATAGTAGCCAAAAAACCGTCAAGCATACGACCAGTCGAAGAGATGGCAACCAAACTCAGAGCGCAGAAAGCCGCAGGAGCGGTGACCGATCCAGAGGCTTTAAAAGTCCTGGAGGTGGGTTTGGACTGTCGTTGACCGATTTTTTATCTCAATCCTTTAAAGTTAGCTATCCTGCATGCCGAAAGCGGGTTCAAAGAAGAGAATGACATCACCAACGTCTGGGATCTCCTCTTTCCGACAACAGTCTAAGTTCTAAGGGCTGGTGGGCCTCGGCAACCTGCTGCCAACGCCACGATGCTGAACGAACGAGGTTGTAGAATCGCGAAGTCTTTTCTCGATTTCTCTAGATCTCCCCACCTTCACATCTACAGCTTCTTTCACGCCATAGTAAGTCATGAGCGTGTAAAGGCCCAGACAGTGCGTGAACTAGTTGCGGAGATCCTAGAAGGCTCATGGTGTAGTCATGGAGTAGGAAAAGGAGAGGGGACGAAGAGGATGGGGATGTATTATTGTATGCAGTCCGGATGAAAAGCTTCATCAGGGTGATGAGGTTGAAAACGGTAAACAGGCAGTGGTAGGAGTGAAGTGATAGATCCACGATTTATTTTCTTCGCCTTGACTGGCTGTTCTTTCATATCGTTTAAACAAGTCTAATCCTCTTCGTCTGCCACACTCACACCGTGGCCATATCCTGAGAATTACTGTACGAACGAATCGTCGCCAAAGCCGAAAACCCCAGGCGATTATCCAGCTCTTCTTGTCTTGGACGAATTTGAATTTTTTTTTTCATGCCTCGTGTCGACATCATTTCTCTCTCACCACATAGCCTCTTGCACCACCAATTTCCCGTTAACAGTCTGCCTCCAACTCAAGCCTCCGAATTTAGTCTTTGCCCAGAGATTCTTGCGTTTTCAGACTTCCAGCTTGACTGGTTCGCAGTGGATGTCGAATAGGCAGAAGAGAGAGAAAGAGCATTGTTACCCCAAAGCCAAGGTATCACAATCAGCGAGTATGGTTGATCCCTATGTGCTGAGTTGGCGGACAACGATGCAGACAAAAATCAGAGAGCGTACGTATCTCGAATGAGATATTTGCGCTCTCTTTCTCCCGTTTGCTAATTTTTTGACTCTCCGTCACTCCTGACGATGTCGCCATCGGTATCAACAACAACAGCGCTCAAATTTGTCTTGATAACCTCCATCTCATTCTCCATCGATTAACTGAGTAAATTTGAGGGTGAGGTTGGATTTGGGTTCGTGCACAAGTCGACGACCTCGATTATGTCGCGATTCACTTGATGCGCGAGGATAAAAGCACTTTGTGGTGCTTCGTTTGCCCACTCCATCTTGTCCTGCGTCATCCTCCTCTCTTCTTCGATTCCAGAACTAAGCAACATCGACTCTTAACCGACACGCAGCCTTCCGGAGGGCCATAGACATGCGAATATGCAGATCCGTTTGTGAGGAATATGCTCGGCAGTTTCCACCAAAGCCGCCAATGGGCGTAACTTGTCCGAGTAGGGATTGGGGTGTAGTGGTGTGGGTATGAGAGGAGAGCGGAGAGAGGAAGGGAAGGGCTCTGAGAGAGAGAGGAGGGAGAGGGGAAGGTGGTGGGGGAGGTGGGAGCCTGTGGTACGGTCGAAGAGCCCGATCCCGACGGTGTCTGTTGGGCTTGTTGCAAGGTTGGCAAATTTTTAGGCATATGCATCGGCAGTAGACTCATTTTTTTGACCCTTTCACTCTTCTTCTTTAGAATACCTGTTATTCTGAAGGGCCAACCACTCAACTTTCCATTCCCACAACTTCGCTGATGATCGTTCGGCCCTTCTACTAGCAGTCGAGGACTTGGTACTCCGATGGACATAACCATGAAGACGCGGAAGTATAAATCACAGAATGTTAGATAGCGTTCGGTTAAAATTTATCACGAAGAGCAATAGAATGGTGCATGCAGTGACGATGACCACAGAAACCAGGTAGATGAGGCAGAATGACAGCTTGTTGCAAACTGACCGCGAGTCGGTCAAGGGCCCCAGAAAGAAGTTTCATCTCTTAAGCAGGCTTCGTTTGTCATGAAAGCCCTATAGCGCCGATATGCAGTTTCACTTTTGCGTTTCGAACAAAAATCGTTCTGCGTGTTTGACCGCCCGTTTTCTCGAGAAGGTGGCATGATGCAATGATGTCGAATCTGACTGGCTCAGGATGAGTATCACTTATTCGTCAACTTGAAGAATCCCAGGTATTGTACGCCAATGTTGCCCAGTACTGAAAGCCAAGAGACAGAAGTTGACCCCGCATCCCGAACGTTGGGCAAAGTTGAGGTCGTGGGAATCCCGATTCGGACGAACGCTGAACTCGAGCTTGAACTTCTGCTTTGCCCCGTCCTGATAGGCTCTGCGTACTTTCATATACATAAACTGGTTTCCTCTTCTGTGCCAGACTTGACTCTATAACTCAGTCCCAAGACTGACTTCTTATTTCCACCTTGCTTAAATCTTGTGTTGGTTAGCTTTATCAACTGGACCAATCAACGCGAAGCTCATCTCAGCAATGTAAGCATGGTCCACTCGCACTTGACATCTTTTACGAGCTTCACTAACTTGAAGATTTTGTTAGCCATATAACTTCTCGTAGTGGCGTCGAAAGCATCGAACATGGCAGTGATATGAGAGGTCTCGGGGCGTTCCTTCACATATAAGGACTGCCGGTTCGCTGGGGTCACGCAGTGAACAGGCTTCGAGGTAAGTTGAGTTTAATATGTATCATGTTCATATAGCTAAACTCGTCATTCACTTAACAGACGCTCGAAAGGCTACTGTCTGCCATGATACACGAGAGGTGCCCAGCTCACTTCGATTTTGGATCCAGATTTCGCTACCAGACACCTCATAACAAACTCCAACTGATCAAACCTCAGAGGTTTTCTTGAATAGCTGGTCATTTTTCCAAGATCCGTAAAGCTGGGCTTCATGTTAGTGAACTTTCGACAGCATGAAATTATAATTCGCTTACATGCTATGCTTTGACAGCAGTCGCTGCCTACCACAGTCCATGAGGCAGCAGGCTAGGATGCCTTTCCCTGGGTCGTTTCGCTTTGCTCTCACGCACACCATTTTGCGCTTCAGGAGGGACGAGGCATTGTCCCAGTGTATCCAAACATCCTTCCCACCCACTTTACGTTCAAGCGCCCATCACTACACTCACATCCGAGCCAATGTCCAACGACTCAGAAACCTCATCACAGTCAACGACCGCCTATTCGTCTAGCTCGACAGCTTCATCCACTGTGAGGCGTCGTCCCCTCCAGGACCTCAGGAAAGGGCACAATGTTGACAATCCACTTGTTCACCAAACCTCGTCGCTACCAATGCCCGACCCAACCTCGTCATATTCACTGTTCAGCAATATTGAAGGAGCCAAATTTCAAGGAGGGACATACAACATGACTATCAACGACCAGCTCAGTAAGTCCTCGCCGAGTATTGTCCAATAGTACATACGTCAGTTAACTGATTATCTCCAGCAGAAGTTATTGACATCGCCATCGAGAAGCTCACTGCTAAAGCTTCACCTCACGCCGCTCACGACTCGCTAGAACCTACCGTCAGGCCGAGGTGTCATCCCAACACCCGCATACCTGTACTACAACGACTGGAAGCGTGGCAAAGTTGCATGCCTGACGCCGATCCAAAGACGTTTTTGCTGTGGCTCAAGGGCGACGAAGCTACCGGCAAATCTGCGATTGCAGAGATTTGCGCATCTCGCGGACAGCTCCTAGCGAGCTTTTCGTTTGATTCTGCGGATCCAACTCGGAACCACGTCGGGACAGTGGTGGCTTCGATCGCACATCAACTTTCAGTTGTACTACCACCTACTCGAAACACGATTGCACAAGCTGTTTGAAAGAACGAGCTGGTGTTTCAACGATCGCTTGAGAGACAGTTGGATGAGCTAGTCGCTCAACCGCTTCTGCAAGCCGTACGTGTCTCTACATGTCCCCCACCACATGTTATCATCCTCGACGGGCTTGATCATTGCGTTGAACAAGTCGCTCAATTGCGCTTGCTCAATGCTTTTCAATTCTTTGCATCGTCGTTAAACGAGCAGAATATCCCAATCCGAATCCTCATCACCAGCCGCCCAACACCTCACCTTGGCATGGGTTTCTCTCAAATCACTTACGGTATGCTCTCAAGCATAGCATTAGAGGACTACGATGCAAGTGCAGACACCCGTCATTTCTTACAAGATAAACTTGAAGAACTTCGACAGTACCATCCATTGAGGTCACAAATCCCGCCATCTTGGCCCGAGCAAGCTGTACTTGACCAAGTCATGAGCAGGGTGAATGGCCGGTTTGGCGGTGCATCTGCAATCGTTTTGTTTGTGTCCGTCTTCGACCACGATCCAACTACGCAGCTTCAGATTGTAATAGGGTGTAGATCTCGAGTACTAGTTATCGTCTTTTTTTTTTAGACCTGTGCTGAGGCAACGAGGATTTTGCAGGCGCCTAAATACGAAAATAATCATCTGCTAACGCCGTATCACACAACGTGATCGTACATAATTTAAATGATACTGTACTCATGGTGGCCCCTGGGCATGATTTATTCGGCTTTGGAGAAAAGACGTGGTCGTAGACTCATATGTATTCGATTCAAGGAACTGACAAGTGTACAAAGGAGGCACGCTGACTAAATGCAGAAGGGACACCAAATACATAGACGAACAGGAGAGGTGGTGCTTCGCATACAGTCTAAGTCGAAAACATAAAACCCTAACAAAATGGCTTGCAATTGCCTTCCGCTCGTCCGCTCTTCCCTTTTGACCGGGACCATTCTATTATTGATCCACTGTTATTAACTTTTTTAAATCTACACTTGCGTTGATTCCTAGACTATTGAAAATAGACAGTTCAAAAAGCCTTGATCTTTTTGTCATAGCTATATATGTTTTGTAATCTAGCTTCTTTCATGAAGAATTATCCCTCACCCTGACACGGTCATCGACCGGTCAAACGCCTGCTTTTTGCTCTGCGTTTTCAACTGACACGCTCCATTTTCTGGCAACATAATCCTGGAAACAACCACACAGCTTAGATGAAATATCTGGCGCAGAATTTAATTGGCCTATTCAACTAGTTGTTGCAAAACGAACAACCAACCCCAGTTGCAACTTGCAAGGATTCCAGTTTTCATCAAGGCGTTCCGCCAGCTGTGCATTCACCGTCACAATCTCCGCCGCTACTAAGCTGTAAGAAAAGTAGCAGAGACTCAGGTTGACCGCTGAGCGAAGAGACGAATAAGTAGGCTCGGATAGTTATCTTTCCGCTGTGGCCAGTGTTTGGGTTTTTGAACGTTGAGGATGCTCGTCGATTAGTGTTCAATGAATCAATGATCACATCGATCACAGGCATGCAGTGCAGCCTATCACAAAACTATGTTTTGCATGTACCGATATCCTATGCCACTGCCACGATTGGATTTACTCTTAACTTAACTGACAGCAATGCACAGAACTCGGAGATATTGATCCCAATAGGTAAAAAGGTGCACAGAAGAGACTGGTAGGTTGCTGTGCCAGCGTTCGATCGATTCAGTTACTGTAGAGTGAGAAAATAAACACGAGGCAGGGGAGCCTTTATTATAAAGACGCTCATAGAGTCACTTTCTACTGCTGATCACTCACTCGCCACTACCCGCATGGTTCCACCAGCGGTGGGGCTGCCTTCGGGTGGCTCTACCATTGATGACATGGAAGCCATCGGAGTGGTTATCGATGTATGTAAAGATATCAAGCAACTCACTGCACATTATTCGGAGGTAACTACTCTTCGCATCTTGGCCTGGTCTATTTGACACTGACTCTACTTTAAATTCATAGATATCCTGCGAGGATGCGAACACCACCGCCGTACAAGAAACAAGCGATCAGGTATTGAGAGTACTACTGCTCCCTGCGGCATCTCTGCCTTCAATCGCACCTCTTCTGCACAAGTATTACCGGTATGTCTTATTATGTGTCGCATTCACGAATATGTACTAATCTTCGAATTCTCTATTAGAATTCTACTAAGGATGGAACGTAAACTTCAATCGGGCTCAACCACTGTCAACTTCACTAAAGAGTTTCATCAACCTACTGCTCGCATTCTCGAAGAGCTCAAGGTACGTTTGATACTCCTGCTATTATGTATATTGAAAGCTGACGTGTTTTAAGCAGAGATTTTCTGAAATTCCATTTCCTGTCCCACCTTCCCAGTCCCAGTCCCCTAATTCAATGAGTATGTACACATTGAAATAGTACCGTTTTTGAGATCTCTTTCTCAAGCTTTTTCAAGGTCTTTTCAACAACTCACATCAAGTCTCTATGTCAAATGTGAACATCCAAATGAATCAGAGTTATCTTGATGCCAAACCGTTGCAGGAACAACTAGTGAGTGAACTCGTTGTCGCTCAAGTCCCGTCAGTCAACTCACATTTGCGGTCAGAATCTAGTTCTCCGGACTCAACGAGTGCAAACCAGCGTTTTATTTGCGTATTCAGGTCACAAATAGTGGATTAACAAGTTGTGTGTTTTACTTGCTGGGGCGGATGACTCATGGCTGTCTCCACCATGACTTCCTACCTTTGTGGGTTAGGCGCTAGATTTGTCCTCTATCCCTGTGTTCCTGTGTCAGTCTAAACGCTGTTTTGAACTTGTCTCTCTTTTCTCTTCTCTTTACATCGCGCTTATTTTTCCCACTGCAGATTTGGAGGCACTTTGCAAACGTGGGGTTTCAATCACACTCTTGGCATTATGAATCACACCTTGTATATTAGATGAGGGCGGTATAGATATATAAACAACACAACAACGAAAAAAGAAAAGAAAAAAGAAACAGACATCTGTACTCTAATGTAAATCAAGGACTTTCTGTGTAGATATGTATATTAACCACTTTCGTCTACATTTTTCTCTTATTCCACCGCTACCAGCGTCCGTTCTCCATGACATTGAGTGTGGAACTGAGTAGTAAGCCAGTTTAGGCGCTGTCCGACTCTGCCGGGTGATAACTGAAACTTAAAGCTTAAATACTATGGCCATAATCCAGTGATACTGGTAAGACACCTGCGCAGCTTCGAAGATCAGAGAATTAGAAAGTTCAAGTTATAAAGGCTCGGGTCGCTGAGGAGTAAACTGGCCCAAAATAATTGCAAGAGATGAATAAGACGATTTTGGGGTTATGGTGCAACGCTTCTTCATTCGCAACCGTGACTGGCAAGAGGGTCCAGGTGGTAGCGTGAAAATTCCAAGTGGGCAGCTGCTGGTGCTTCCTCGGGCTGGCGGTTTCTTGTGTTGAAACTCACTACACCGCAGAAGTGATTCTTGAGGCTGGAGAAGTATGAACCATAAGCCATGTGGGGAAGAACTGTTGGGTTTCAGTAAGTTATTCGAGTCCAGTGCAGCAAGTGAAACTGGATCAATGGAGAAGTACGAGTGTACTGTACCGTAAGCCAGGTCCAGGCCGGGAAGAAAGCCTCAGCGCTCGACAGAGTATTGCAAATGATACGTTACCGTAGGCACTAGAGTGACGCTATTTTTGTCAGACTCACGCAATCCATAGCGTAGAGGGTGGAGCTGGAGCAGTACTAGTGTAACAGGAAGCCGTTGGGAGTTGGGAGGTCGGGAAGAAGCCAGCCAGCGCTCGATAGATACACGCGCTGTTTGAATACGAATCCTGAACGGTTGAACGGGTTGAACTTTTTAATTTCGGGGGGAAAGCACCAGATATGCGCAGGGCGGCCAATCTTCCAGTGAAACGGCAGCAGACTGTTAATAGCAGGCCAAATACGTTTGTGAGCAGCCATCCTCCGATCTTCCGACTCTCCGACGCTCCGTGGTGTGAAAATAAAAATGAGTTTTTACTTTGAAAAACCCTCGAGAGTCGAGAAACGTACGGTCATGATAGTCACTCTGGCTATCACATCATGGTATCCCGTTTTGTCGCTTTGTCGCTTTGTTGATTACGAATCCCAATTACAAGTTTCTGAAGTACTGTATACTCCGTGTCTGGGGCAAAGTTCAAAACACAGATAACTTGATTTAATAATACTGTACTGTTTTGCGCAGTTCTGTCGATTCCGAATTTCCTTCGGGTGGTGAAAGACTCGGATACGTGAGGTGGCTAGAAAGATAGTCCAGTGTTCCAGGTATGAATAAGCGAAATGTGAAAAGACGGGGACTGAACGCCGTTCTGTGCTTAGGCAGGTAACTTGCCGTTTGCCGAGAGGCAGTTGTGGGTTGTGATAAAGGAGACAGGTGAAGGTGGAGACAGTGAGAGACCCTAAGAACAGAGCGCAAACATCACATCTGAAGCAACGAAGGTTGAGAAAAACAAAAGAGGTATCCACACTTTGAGCGCTCATATCCGCAGAGCGTAACCCCTATCTCCGAAGTCCAAAAGGGAGCAAGCTGACATAAGCCATAAAATGTGAGGTTGTGGTACGACTCGTTGGGTTACTTATGACC
This sequence comes from Crepidotus variabilis, assembly GCA_015657495.1. NCBI lineage: Eukaryota > Fungi > Basidiomycota > Agaricomycetes > Agaricales > Crepidotaceae > Crepidotus > Crepidotus variabilis. The sequence goes on along the minus strand of MU157828.1, from coordinate 871,822 downwards.
TCACCGTCGATGTGCTTCTCTTTCTTCTCCGTCTCCGTCTGATTTGTGCTTTGCTGCTACACTGGGTTCTGCCTGCCTGACTAGTCCTACTACACAACCCAAATGCCTCAAATCCCACACGTCTCCCCACTCACATCCACACCCGTGCACCCGTCCTACATCCACACATCCCACCTGTCCTTCATCGACAACCACGGTCGCACGCTCCTCCTGCGCGGTGTCAACCTCAGCGGGGCGTCAAAAGCACCACCGGGGCAGCTGAGCCACGAACATGAGGATTTCTGGGAACAAGCTGAGAGAGGCGATGTTAGTTTTGTGGGGAGACCGTTGAGGTTGGATGATGGGAGTGCGGATACGCATCTTGCGAGACTGAGAGGGTGGGGGTTTAATTTGTTGAGGGTGCCGTTTACGTGGGAGGCGTTGGAGCATGAAGGCCCGTGAGTGGTTTTATTTTAAATGTGTGATATTGGGAGAGACAACTGACGATTGGGATAGTGGCATATATGATTATGAATATATGGATTATCTCATTCAAGTACTCGTTAAATGTAGAGAGTATGGGTTTAGAGTATACATGGATCCACATCAAGACTGCGTACGTCCCTCCCCTACCCTCTTACTCTCTTACTCACCCCCCACACCTAACAGTGGTCCCGTTTCTCCGGCGGCTCCGGCGCACCCTTCTGGACCCTCCCCGCCTGCTCCCTAAACCCCGCCGGCATAACAGCCACCCAATCCGCCATCCTGCACTCCGAATACCCATCCCTCCACACTCCCAAACCCGAAAGCCTCCCCGCCATGATATGGAGCACCAACTACGGCCGCCTCCTCTCCCAAACCCTCTTCACACTCTTCTTCGCCGGCCGAGATTTCGCCCCCGAGTGTATATTAGACGGCATGAATATCCAAGATTGGCTACAATCCCATTTCTTACGCGCTTGTTCGCAACTTGCCCAGCGCATCGCGGGATTCGAAGGGGGCTCGTTGTGGGAGGAATGTATCATTGGGTGGGATTCATTGAATGAACCGTTTGAAGGTCTGATTGGGTGGCTTGATGTTTCTGTTAACCCCACGGCGCAGGGATCGACGCTGAAGAAGGGGACACATCCTACACCGGCCCAGTCGATGCGGTTGGGGATGGGTCAAAAGCAGAATGTGGAGAATTGGGTGTTTGGGGGGATGGGTCCGAGGAGGGATGGGTGGGTCGAGGTGGATCCGAAGGGGTGGAAGGTCTGGGCGAGTCGGGAAGAGCTGGGAGAGATCGAACTGGCCAATGGAGAGAGTCGAAATGAGAGATGGGGCTGGATTAGAGGGAAAGAATGGACAAAGGGAGTAGGAACGTGTGTTTGGGCGAACCATGGTGTTTGGGATGTGGAGAGTGGGTTTATACTGAGACCTGATTATTTTCGGTATAGGCCTGTTCGTTCGGATGCGCCACGCCAGAGCGAGAGCGATGTGGACGTAGACCTCATCCAAGTCGAATTTTTAACAGACTACTACAAACCCTTCTACCTCTCTCTCACATCGCACATCCGGCCCTCCCACCCCGAATCCATCATATTCATCCAACCCCCCGTATTCGCTCCCCCTCCTCCTTTCTCCGCTACAGAACTCCGCGGCCGCGCAGCGTACAGTCCACACTACTACGACGGCCTCACGCTCGTGAGTCGACATTGGAACTGGTTTAATGCGGATGCGTTGGGGATGTTGAGGGGGAGGTATGAGGGTGTGATTGGCGGGAAGGGCAGAGCGGTCAAGGTGGGAGAAGCAGCGATTAGGAGGAGTTTGAGAGAGCAGATTGGGTATTTGGCGGATGATGTTGGTGTTTTGGGGATGGAGGGTACGGAGGGAGGGGATGTGGATGTGGATGGAGAGACTCAGAGGGAAGAGTTGGAAGCTGAGGCTGATGAGAGGCTCGCTCAAAGTACAGCGAGCGCGACTTACCCCGGTGTATTACCAGGGCACCTATCTCTCAGTGCAGCTATACCTTCCGCAGCAGCCGGTATCGCTCCCTCTTCCACTCCTCACACCTCGTCCTCCTCTCCCCAATCTAAACCCACCACGGGTATCTACCCAACTCTCATTGGCGAAATCGGGACACCGTTCGATATGGATTCTAAACGGTCGTATGGGTGGACTGATCATGGGAGGTATGTGGGTGATTATGGGAGGCAGGAAAAGGCGCTGGATGCGAGTTTGAATGCGTGTGATGGAGGGGTTGGGTATTTGAGGGGGGTTGGGGTGGGTGGGTGCGAAGGCGAAGGCGGAGCTTGTGTAGGTGGGGGAACTGGAGGTGGGAAGGGAGTGGAAAAAAGGAAAGAAGAGAAACCAAAACCGACAGAACGTCCAGTGAACTATACGATATGGACGTATGTCCCTGATGATCATTCATGGGAATGGGGGGATGGATGGAATCTTGAAGATTTGAGTTTGTGGAGTTGGGGGGATTGGGTGGATGAGTGTGTGGGTGAAGGAGGGAGATCGGAGGAGGAGGAGGGGAAGAGGTTGATATGTCCAACGGCCAAGTTGAAGGTGAAGAAGAGTGAAAACGCGACGACGACGCTGGCTAAATCTACATCCAAACGAGCGTCGATGAAGATGCCGAGACGAGACTCGAAGAAGATCGTTCAAGAGGAAGAAGGATTGGATAGTCGGGCTGGGTTGTTGGTCTTGGGGAATGATTCGTTTGAGTCTCAAGTTTCTGAAGATGAAGATGGAGAGGATTGCGATGAACTGCGTGGTCGTTCAACGACGAACGCAAAGACGAAACAACAAGAAAGACTTCGACCTGTACAGATGAGAATAGGGATGGACGGGAGTGAGTTGAGTTTGGATACGCTTGGAGATGATAGGGATAGAGAAGTGAGGACGAAGAGGAGTAGTGCGACTATGGCGTCTACATCCACTACCTCTTCTGTCAGTTCAAGTTCAAGTTCATCATCATCATCATCGCCATCCCACCTCTTACCCACCTCTCCCACCTCTCCCACCTCTCCTCCCATCACACCCACCGCAAAAGGCTACACCCCCAACCCCTACACGTTCCTCACCAACGGTGCCCGCGCAGTCCGCGCCTTCGCTCGTCCGTGGCCTACCAAAGTGGTCGGACAAGCTGTTGATGTGAGGTTTGAGCTTGAGAAGGGCGTGTTTTGGTTAGGTGTGGATGTGAGAAGGGGTGATTGGGTTGAGTATCCTGTGGGAGGTAGAGGGGGTGGTGGGAATAACCACCCGGGAGGAGGAGGAGGAGGAGGAGGAGAGGATGGGGGTGAAGAGGAGGATGGGGATGGGGATGGAGATGGGGAGGGAGAGTGGGACGAACGGAAAGCTACTGAGATTTTTTTGCCGCTTGTGCATTATGCGAGTCGGGAGTTGGTGGAGGATGCGTTGAGTATGTGGGGTCGGCGACGTATTGGAAGTTCGAGGACAAGTTCGGGTTCGAGTTCGGGTTCGGGTTCTAAATCAAAGTCTATATCAAACTCGAATTCGAATTCGCTCAGCTCGTCGACGACGGAGAACGAGATGGATTCAGAAGTGACAGAGACGGATTCGAGTACGGTCGTCGTTGATTCGGAGCCTGACGTTGATGTTGAGGGTGAGGGTGTTGGAAACGACGAAGAGAGGAGTACTCGAAATCGAAATCGAAAACAGGAGAGAGAACAAAAAGCGAAGCTTCTCATTCGGGATACGTATACTCCTTTACCCCATCCTCAATCCCAATCGTCTTTATTCGCCCACGCCCACGTCCACAACGAGAACCAAGGCTTTGCTGAGGCTGAGGCTGATGCGGACCACACCACCGCTCCTAACGATCCTAACGGACCCGACGCAACCGAACCCCACTCGATCCCTCTCATCGATGTGGAAGTGAAAATCTCAACAGGACGATATAAGATTAATGGACAGAGGTTGTTGTGGTGGTATGATGTTCCCTCGTCGTCGACATCCCAAGCCCAAGCGCCATCGGGTTCAGAACCAGAACCGGAACCGGAACCGGTGAGGGTAGAGCTGCAAGTCCGAAGACGCGAGGGACCGTTGAAGGCGCTCGTTGATTGGAGGATGCTGTCTGGTGCGTTGGCGCAATCCCAGTCCCAATCTCGATCTCGAGGGAAGTGTGGGGAAGGAGATATGGATGCGGATGCGGATGCAGACGCAGAAGCGAGAGAAGAAGCGAGAGAAGAAGTGTTGATGAAGGAGTATACGAGGGTGTTAGGTGCCAGACCCAGACCCGGTTCTGGTTCTGGTTCTGGACATGCAGTTGGAGGAAGGTGGTTGGCGGGACATGGGTGGTGTGAGAGGATATGTGGTGAAGATGGGGTTTGTGTTGTTATGTGAGCCATGAGGAGGGGAGGGATTGGAGAGGGGTAGAGGATTGGAGGGTATGTTGGACGTTTTGGACTAGAGGATTTTTTTTTATTCGTCGTACATAGTGTATCACATATTTTCTTTTATCAGTTTATACTCGTACAAAGCTTGTCCTCGTTTAGGTTCGGGTTTTGTGAGTTTATAAACGAATTCATGCATACTTGGAGCTCGAAAGAGGGATCCATTGTCCGGGAGAGAGAAATCAACGAAAGGTCATTCAGATTCCAGAAATCATCCACTGTCGAGCGAACATCGCAGACAAGATTGATATGTTTCTGGATCTCTCGTACGGTAGTACGAATTACATCTGTTTCTGCATGCATCGTAAATGAGGAAAACAAGAATACACTCCAGTAATCAGCGAGCGCTAAACCGGTTGACCTAGACAAGCTGTGCTTGTCAGCCGTTCACACCCAAATTAGTAAGCTCCTCAGATCTCCTGTCGCCTCGTATTTTTGACAAAAAAAAAACAACCACGAGATTTGACTCCGATCACGATCTGGAGCTGTGTAGTTGGATTTTTGCTCGAGGACAGAAATAGACAACATGAGCGCAGAAGCATGGCCAAATTGTCCATCCACCTGGCTTCTACAATCTCGTCAAGCACAGCTCGCTCTGGCCAAGATGGCGGAAATCTGTGACTTCAGCGGGTGATAGAGTCGCAGTTCTTCGAGTTTCTCCTCCAAGAAATGATGAATGTCGTTACTTGCATCATGATCTTCCAACACCACGCAAGAGAGTTTGCTGAGAGAAGTTCGAGAGAATGTCATGGTAAGATGAGGAGTTGGGCGACCTGTAATGAGGATTCGGATTGGAATGTTGTGTTCGTTCATTAATGATGCGAAAGGTAGTAGCGCATGAACTAAGCGCGATTGGGCGTTGGGATCGATACAGTGGTCAAGTGCATCGATTACGATGATGTGTGGTGTGGAGGAATTTGCGACTTGTAGAAGAGGCTGAGCGACAAGTTCGTGCAGCTGTTTCTCAAGCGATCGTTGATAAATTTGATTGTTCAGCCGAACTGCATTTGCAACCGCAGTGCGAGTTGTCGGTTGTACAACAGAGAGTTGATGCGCAATTGAAGCCACTATCGTTCCAACATGGTTCCGCGTTGGATCCTCAGAGTCAAACGAAAAGCTCGCCAGGAGCAGTCCGTGAGAGGCACAGTTTCTGCAATAGCGGATTTGCCCGTTCCTTCGTCACCTTTGAGCCAGAGTAGAACTGCTTCTGGGTCGGCATCAGCCATGCGGTTCTGCCATGCTTCCAGTCGATGCAGTACGCCCTGACGAGTGTTAGGATGGCATCTCGGTCTAATGGTAGGTTTGAGGGAGTCGTGGACTGCACGAGGCGAGACATTGGCAGCGATTGCATTGAATAGCCTGATCGTCGAGGTAGACAAAATATCTCCTATCCACCCGGTTATATCGTCCAGAACTTCAGATATTCATTTCCTTGAGCGAGGAAACTGTGAGAGATGCAGTAAGACACAAATATTTGACCTAGGAGAGACAGGAGTCAGCGCTGTCATTCGCTGGGCGGATTTGAAGCGCCACCTTGGTAGCTTTCTCCAGAGATGAATCCAAGCTGTGTGAAAGTCGAGATGGAGTCGAATTAGGACCTAATTCTGGTGAAGACAGTACTTGGATCAGATAGTCCATATATTCATTGTCACATATCTCTCTGTACCAATCATCAGATTCTCTCTCCTTCACAAAGATTAAAAAAATAACTCACGGCCATTCATGCTCTAACGCCCCGCACTTAAACGGCACCCTCAACAAATTAAACCCCCAGCCTCTCTGTCTCGTTAAATGCGTATCCGCACTCGCATCATCCAACCTCACAGACCGCCCTAGAAGACTGACATCGCCTCTCAGCTTGTTCCCAGAAATCCTCATGTTCGTGGCTTAGTTGGTGAGGGGGTGCCTTTGAAGCACCGCTGAGGTTGACGCCGCATAAGAGGAGAGTACGACCAGTGTTGTCAATGAAGGAGAGGTGTGTACGGGGTGTGAGGTTAGCGGGGATGAATGTGAAATTTGAGGCATGATTGGAGCCTCAAAATTGAGTACGGTTTAGTGTGGTAGGACAGAGTCGTCAGGCAATACCCAGTATAACAGCGTAGCAATGAAGAAAGCACATCAACCGTGACGTCATAAGGTTGGGCGGTTGGCCTCGTTGAAATCAGAAAGTTTTTGACTCCATCCTCCCAACATCCAAGCATCGTGTCCCTCGAATGTTTGACTTTTCCAGTTCACGAATGCGACGAAGTATACAGTACGGAGCAGACGTCTCCAGATTACTCGCCACTGCGTAACATGAAAACTTGACGTGAGCCAGAGTGCGGAGATATGGACCTACGTATACGCAAGTAAACGTAGCAGGTACAAACCTGGGGAAATTGCCGCTCAGATATCACCGCGTTAGTCTGCAACAGTTTAATAAAAACCTCGTTTCACTAGAATTTCCGGGAACGTGGTTCTAACTACGAGAGCCCCTATTTCTCAGATTTTCTCTGCTCTTTCGTTTTTTTAAACATGATGTCAAGTGACTTCGGTCCAGCATGGACCAGAGACTCTTTCTAGGCCAGATTCTCGGAAAGAGTCTGAGGAAACTATCTTCGTTCCTTGGTCATTGCAATGAATGGCCCTTAACCGTTGGAAGATTCAAGATACTCTTGCCTATACCAGAGGGTAGCAGACGGCGTCTTTTGCTTCTTGATATCACCATAACCATAACCGCCTTCAAACCGAGAACTTTCTGGTGATGAATAACGGCCGGATCATTCTGGACTTGTTTTCAAAGAACGAGTTAACTGATTTTATGCTCTCCTCCGTCTGGACCTGTGGCCGTCGGGGATAGACTCTCAATAACTGGATTTGGATTGCCCGCCGTGGTAATTTTCAGTAACTCGGTAAGGTGCCTAATTTTGTATGAATATCATTTTTAAAACTCTTACAAAACTATTCCCGATGTAGAGTTCTGGACTTTTTCAACGTATCAAACCGTTACTATTATGCCAGTCCCAGTCTCAATCGGAGTATCCTGCAATGTCTACGCAAACTCGGACTCGGTCCGATTCTTTCAAAGATAACACCTTTTACCTATGGTTGTTCAATCGACCTATTTGGACAATTACCCGTCATAGTAGCCCTTCCGACCTACTGCTGCGGGTTGGCCGAAGCTCGTACAACAACGCGTATAAAAGCCAAGTTAGAAAGAAATCTAAGCCCAACAGCTTCTGTTCTGTCTTCTGGCTCTCGTCTTCTAACCAGAGCCCCACCAGCCACACAACTCTTAACAGTTCAGCAAAAGACCGGTACACTTCTCAAGATGATCAGCGTCGCATCCTGCTACCTCGCCCTCTTGCTTTCCTCTACTGCTTTTGCTGCACCTGTTGCAGACTTGTTCGATGCCGCTTCTCTTAGTAGTTCTGCTACTCCCGCCTCTGTTCTCGCGCCTTCTTCGACCAGTTCTGCTGCGTCTTCGACGGCAACCGTGCCATACATCAGCCTCAACCCCAACTTCCCGATGTGGGGCCCTAACGATCCAACAACGCCCGAGGCTGAGAGGGGCACCTTGGGAGCTAGCGTCATCGGTCCAACTGACACTGACACAGTTCTACAGAACCCCGATCTGTTAGCTCCACCAACAACTGACGGGGGTAGCGTGTAAGTGTTTTTGCGCAATGTACTCTGTCAATAGCACCTTCAAGCTGACCTGTTTTCGGCAGTCCGAACGCCAAATGGCCATACAGTCTAAGCTCCAATCGACTGCAAACAGGTGGCTGGGCTAGGCAGCAGAATGGTAAGCCTTCGGTTGAAGTACACAGATTTATCAAGTTCACGAACGATCTGTGCAGTTAACGTGATGCCATTCGCTGAAAATCTCGCTGGTGTTAACATGAGGTTGGAAGCAGGAGCGATTCGGTAAATGATAACTCTATTTAGGCCAGATCGTTTGCTAACACCAATTTTAGAGAATTGCACTGGCACAAAACGGCAGAATGGGCTTATATCCTCCAGGGTACAACTCAAGTCACTTCTGTGAATGCAGACGGTCAAAACTATGTTGCCAACGTGGTACGTTTATTCATGGACTCATCCTCGAAAATAATGATTCACAGTCACACAGGGCGCTGGTGATTTATGGTACTTCCCTCCCGGTGTCCCGCATTCACTCCAAGCTACCAATGACGATCCTGCTGGCACCGAATTCCTTTTGGTCTTCCCAACTGGCGACTTCAACGAAGACGATACATTCCTTGTATGATTGAACGATTTCATAACGTTCTTGCATCGCTGATAATCCGTTTTCTAGTTGACCGATTGGATGGCTCATGTACCAGCCGAAGTTCTAGCTAAAAATTTCCAGACGTGAGTGTTCATTTGTGTGACTCGGGCACTATTTTGACGATACTATGTAGCGATATCTCGACCTTTTCCCAGGTACCGGCAAAGGAGCTCTACATCTTCCCTTCGAACTCTCCAGCGCCGCCAAGTGACGCACCGATCAGCCCTAATGGCGTGGTTCCTCAGCCTTTCACTTTCAACTTTTCCTCCGTCGCCCCCATCTCTGTCCCTGGAGGGACCTACAAGATTGTTGATTCGACCACGTTCAATATCTCAACTCAAGTTGCTGCTGCCGAAATTACCCTCGAGCCTGGCGCGATGCGTGAGCTTCATGTAAGAGCTTGCTTTAATATCGTTTTCTGCAGTATCCGCTGATACGCGTCAACCATATAGTGGCACCCAACTCAAGATGAATGGGGTTTCTTCCTCGAAGGAACAGCTCGCGTGACTATTTTCGCGTCTTCGGGAAATGCTAGAACATTTGATTATCAAGCTGGAGATATCAGTTAGTACCTCGTATATTTTGCTTTGTCCACTACCGCTGACGCACTCCAACAGGCTATGTTCCTGCCACTTACGGTCATTACGTCGAAAATACTGGCAACTCCACCCTCAAGTTCCTTGAGATCTTCAACACCGATAAGTTTGCTGATATTGGTTTGAGCAATGTGAGTTCTTCGTCATTTTTACTGGTTAGATTGATTAACCTGTGGGATATAGTGGCTTGCTCTGATCCCCCCTGCGCTGGTACAAGCCCACCTCGGCTTCAATGAAACAACGATCAATAGTCTCCCCAAGACAAAACGGGTTCTTACTGCCCCGTACAATGTAACATTATCTGCGTGATATTAAATCAGTAGTGAGATAATAGCGCTGCACTTAGAATAATAATGAGCTCTCTTTCGAAAAAATAAAGTCCAGTTCGAATCAGACATACAGTACTTCTGCAAATTTAAGAGTTTGAACTTTCTCAGAACTAACTCGTGTCATCCGACTTTTGATTTTGATTTTATGCATATAGATCCGTGAAATGTTTTGCTGGACGTTTGGAAAGATCAGAGTTGATTTAATAGCCGCACGCAAACTTAAGATATCTAAGTCATCTCGCTTTAAATGGAATACCTACGACACGGATCGTACAGGCGGGATAAAAATGCCTACGGCTCTTTACTTGTGTAAACAGAATTTCCTGCGCAATCTGTCCTCTGGCATCTGAAGGACTTGGATATGACCTGCTCATAGGAGCCATCTGAAACCTCACAGAAGTGATAATTTGACCATGAGAATGGCTTGACACTTTGCCCAATAGTCCTGGCTGTCCTAGTTCGAATTTCGGTAACTTTTAGTTGCCACGATGCTGACAACCACCGTATTTGATGTGTCCAAGTAGCAAAGTATGAGTTGCGCTAATGATCCGTATGTTGACCTTTGGAAGGCGAAGAAGCAGGCGATCTCTGAAAATTTGACACAAACGATCTTAGAATATTTATAGATTACAAAGTAATAGTACTGTGGATAAAAGGCATTCATCGCTGAGCGTTTTGCTGACCGATATACACTCAACCCCAAGATAATGGTGGAGTCTAATATCCCTGCTGGGGTCGGTGCAACCCAAGCCGGTGTGTCGGGATTAGGGAGATGCGGGTAGTCAAGGCCAGAACCCATTCCCGCCTCGAGAGGACTGAGTGGTAGTTTGCCACTTGGTTTTGTCCTTACTCTTTTTATGCAACAATATAGTTACTTGTGGGTTTTGGTTCGACATATCAATACTACAGGCGTGCTAGACTGTGTGTTGCTTGTTGATGCCAGCACACTGGAAGCTTGTGAGTCCTGATCCAAGGATGTCGAAATGCTCTGCGGTGAATGGTCACTCAGACGATATCAGCAGAGATGACAGCTTAATCGATTCGTGTAATTATATATAATGCCTTACTGTTTTGCGATGCTCGTATATGTATGCCACCACGGTCCTGAAGTAGTTAAGAAACTGGACAGATAATAGTGATGAGATCAGAGCAAGGGCTAAAGGCATCTCTGAATGTAGGAGTACAGAATGGTCGAAGATATTGATACCTTCCAGTTTGGAAACGTACATACGGGATCCACAGTCACTATCTTCGCTTGCAGGTCGTGGGTAGTTTTACATCAATGCGGTTTGATCAAAACCTGCTTCCGACTGTATCCATCGAACTTGTGTTGAAAGATGGGTTCAAGAAGCTTCTACTTCAGTCTTGAGACAGATTCTCAAAATTTTCAATCAACTCGCCTGGCTCATTTATATCGAAAACTTGGGTTTCCCTGCTTCGAAACTAGTGGTTGATTTTTATTTTTAATGCTGTACGGGTAGATGAGAATGTAGCTGACTGCTCCCATGCAAACGTGGAGAATTCTGCGGTGGTCGAGTCCCAGAAGAGCCACCAATGTCGGTCCTACTAAAATGGCCAGTCTCGAACCACAATACCCTCTTGGCGCCGGTCATTTCTGTTTGATGACCTCCATCCAATAAGCCCGGTCGTCCAAGTTTGAGTTGGCGGTAGATTTTGGTTGCGAGAATACTGACAATGACGGTATCCGGAAATACTAGCAGAAGTTGTGCCTGGGATCCCTTCGATGATTTTGCAAAAGCAAAAAAGCAAACAATCTCTGGGATCTTTACACAGATGATTATCCTGTCGTATTGCAGAATTAGCGATAATCCAATAAAAATCTATGAACCGGAAATGGACTTACAGAAAGTAAATCTGACTATCCTGCATAAATCTCTGACCGAGCATCGCCGTTCTTTGTGTCCATGCTAACCAGCCACATGTTACCCTCCACCTCGCGATAAGTCCAATCCTCGTCGTCCCAGCCCCCCCATTCGCGACACCCAGCCTATTCGCGAGATTTAACTTATACGTGATAAACCCACACACCAAAAGGTCAAAAAACGTCTGCGCTAATGCAGAGCCAACCGGATATCGAGCTTTCTGCACCGAATCTGAAATTTCCACCACGCACGTCCGAGTCAGTGTAATATGTTTGTATGTTATACCCAAAGGCCCCGTAATCGTCCCTGCCACGGCACCTAACCAGCAGATCCGGAAGAAATTAATGATGTAGCGATTGTGGAGGTACACCGCTGAGACACGGAAGTAGAAGAGAAGGGCTATTGAGCAGTGCGTGGCTATGTAAGCGGTTGAGTTGATTATGCCCCATGGGATGCAGTTGTCGAGGTCAGTCACTGAACGAGTTGGGAGGGTGTCAGTCTGGCTCTGGTGCGAAAGGTTTTAAACGTTACTTACTGAGAAAAAATCCCGTTGATAGAAAGAATATAAAGGTTGAAATTCTAAATACGTTAAAAATCATCAATAATGAAGACTCGAGTGCCAGATCTTTGGAATAGACTTGCCGAATTGCTAGAAATACAACTGTCTGCAAGCAAAACGTTCTCTTGAAAACGACGGCGTAGTCGTCCGGCAGAGATTGGAGCATATCCCAGAGATATACCTGTGAGGACAGTTTTGCGTAAGTCTTGATATCACTTCTATCAGCGAACTCTTTCACATACTGTTATGCACCCAATGGCCAGATAATGTTGAAATCGAAGGACTGATGCCAGTTCAGAAGGAATCCATGCCTCGGGAGCGTAGGGGTTACGAAGGTGAGTATAGTCCACCCCACCGAGTTTGGTGCTCGCATTATTGAAATCCATATTGAAGAAAATGGCGAGCAATTGAATGCCACCATTTGTACCGCAGTATGTTCTATAAAAGCACCAAACGACAAATCATATTCGGTAAGATAATTCGCTCCAGCAAATCCAATGCACTGTGAAAGAAAGTCGTGAAACACTGAGAACAACAACCCGAGTACTGAATCGGGTACCCATCGGCTTTAAAATTTAAGCATGGGGGATATCGCGAGGTTAGCATAATGAGCTTGATACTGGAGTGGTTATTGAGATAGCCGGTGCTGCAGCGCTTGTATTTTGAAACAAGAACACCAACATATGAAAATGTTCCTCGGTTGCGAAGGCTCGTCCATTTATCTCGCCCAGAAGTTCCACATGAACACAAATCATAGCACGTTGGAAAATAAAATGCTGTGGAAAGGAAGGCGGGCTTGGTGGAGAAATAAACGGTAGGCCGGCTCTGTACATGGGATGTAACCTTTGAGCAGCATCTGATAATGTGGGTGTTGAAGGTTGAACATGGAACATCGAGGGCAATCAAGATTCAGATTCAACATGAAGAAGTGACCGCTGCCACGCGATGGCATGATGCATCTTACTCCCACGATCCATACGTGGACGCCTGAGCTCCTAACTTTTTAAAGACGCGTCGTGTCGCATACAACAATTTGAACAAACAGTACAGATAACTAGCCCTTGTTGATAAACCGTGTTCATTGAATATTTTAATAGTTTGGTTAAGGAGACTTGAGGCCCAACTCTACCATTTAGGATCTTTCAATGTCATGATCAATCACATTTTGTTTATCTTTTCCTGATCCCATCACGTTATTCCAGCGCTCCACTCTAGTCTCTTTCCATCACTTCGTGATTGAAGTTTGTTACAGGAACATGAAGAACTCGTATGGCCAAGGGAAATAGATCAGGGCTGGTGTCCGACATATCGGCGGCCAACATTTCGGCAGTCAGCCAACGGCACTCACATAGTACGATTGTAGAACTTTACGTCTTCAAGAGCGTTTGCGTTTACACTCAACCGTGAAGCCCGTTTATCCCATGCTTTATTGTGAGCGAGCTTTGTGGATTTCATGGTTCATGGTTCATTGATACATCAAGCCCAAACCTATACCTGGCTTCTTGGCGACGTATATTAAGGAACGCCCACCAAATGGATGATCTTTGCCAGTCCGTGTACTCTTCCTTCTCTCAGCATGGCTTATAACAACGCCACCCTAGGAGGACAAGACAACTCCCAACTCCCTAATCCCTATGCTCCAGAGGCATGGATTCCATCAACGTTAGCAGAGATCTTTCGACTTCACCATTGTCTTGGGGTTGGGTGTATGTCGGTCGGTGAAAGCAATAGGAATTGGTATCAATATCTGTTGGGCTAATGTCATCATTCACAGATATTTCTCTGGGACGTCCTTTCATCACTAGTCCAAGACTACATCGTCGTATTTCGAAGAAAATTTACCTTTCAGACGGCCGTGTTCTTGACAATCAGGTATATTAATTTCTGTGCCGCTGAGCTCGTCATCTGACGAATCTCCAGAATAGCAACGTTCCTTTTCCTCCTCGGAAGCGCTTTCGTCTTTAGTCAGTCATTTAAATCATGTCCTGAAAGCACACTAAGTCTCATATGTCTGATTCATCTAGTGACCGACCTTGACGACTGCTTGCCCTGGAGCATCGTCAACTCGATAGGATATATAACGACCCACTGTGCAACCGGACTCCTCTTTTACTTCCGTGTTGCCGCAGTGTATCGCGGGAACCCCTACATCATCAACTTCTTCCGAATATGTTGGCTCAGTCTCGTCGCTGGTACGATCATGGGCCCCGCAACCGTCACATACATTCATATTCCACCCACTCGGACATGCGTAATTCAGGTATTGCCGTCAAAAGCTCAGTATCCTGTCGTCGCGGCGTTGGCTCAGGGGTTTTACGATTTGTTGGTCTGTGGATTCATCACATATAAGTTAAGCTCAGGGAAGGAGACGGAGTCGAGGAGTGGCACGATGGGTAGACGAGCAACGCGGAGCTGGTTGGGGTGGAAGCAGAAAACCGCGATGTTCACTCGTCGGTTTCTGCAGGACAGCCAACTTTATTTTTTGTGAGTTTTTCTTATCCGTGTTACCTATTGAGGTGCTAATATAAATGAAACCAAAGGCTTATCGCTTGCGTCAAAATACCCGAGATTATCTGCTTCTTTGCGTTCCAAGGCTCGACATATGGATCATTGGCGCAACTCATGCTGTCCTTCTTGGACACGGTTGTCGTCAGCATATTAGCAACCAAAGTGTACCGAAAGCTCAAATTAGGGCAACCTGGATTGCTGGACCAGGCATCAAGCCACACTCAAAATATCTCATTTTTGAGAAAGGACACATCGGGTGGGACCCATCTAAATTCTTCAAATTCCGGAACTCAAGTTACACATGGCACATCTGGCTCAAATAAGAAGAGCAGTAGACACTCGTATCCGCCTGTACAATCTGGGTCGTAGTTGTTTAAACAGAAAATATTAAATCGATTCAAATAGGCAACGCCAAGCGCTATTGTGCAGGGTTTAGGCGCCTTGAGAATTATTTCCACGCCGTGCGAAGCCGATGAGATCCCACATCACACAGCCCCATCAAAGTAATAAATACCCGGCGCGACAGAGACAATGGTCGGTTTTGGCCTTTTCGCTCCCCTCTTCCTCGCCGCTCCCTCTTTGTGGGTTTTTTTTTTCAAGCTTGCTCTGTATCAATTCTATCGAAACGTTGACGTTTCTCAATCTCTCAACAATCTTCTGAAAACCACTTCCCGAGAAAGATCAAAGTTAACCAGCCCTTAAAAAACCCTACCAAAAAAACTCTTTTAAATCTCTCAAAACCAAACCTTATATTTAACCTAACACTCTCGTGCCGTGCACGTACCGAACCACCCTCTCTACTATCATCGCCCGCACGCATAACCAACAAACCTCATCAACAATGTTCGCCCGCTCATCATCCATTGTTCTCTTCTTTGTCCTCACCTTCCTCGCATTGTTCACACCAATCACACTCGCTGCTCCTGTTCCAGTGGCAGCACCAGAAGCACTTGCATCGCTTCCAGTTCGTGCGGATGCACCAGCAAGCCTAATGGGTCGCTTCTACCAGCGCAGCCACGTTCTTGTGGCGCGTTCCGCGGAGGCAGCTGCCGCGCCCATCGCGGACTCCGAATTCGAGCCCCTCCTACGCTCCGAGCGGTTCATGCTCAAGGTCAAGAGGAACCAGGAGGTCGTGGCCTAAGCTACTTTCTTTGCTCAGGCTGCTCGCAAGCGAGCAGTGTTTACGACATTCACGACCCCCTATCTCAGAATTCGCATTCGCATCTTCTTTATTTCTCAGGTACTAGTACCATAACACGATGGACATCGTTCAGTGAACGCAGGCGCCCATCTATTTATTTCTCCCCTATATACATCTGATAGATTCGGATATTTACCGCCTCGACGGCACACCCTCCTTCCTTATGGCTAGCCCTGTCGTTTACCTTTTACCATCTTAGATAGATGTAGCTACATGTATCAATGTAGGCTGTATTTGTACTCAAACATGTTTTACAACATCTGTACTGTTATTCAAACGCTTTCAGTTGCATGACTGAACCAAAATCTTACTTGAAGGAACGAGCAGTGGTATATTCCCCGCTTCTGTGCACTTGCGCATTAAATAATGTAGGTGCTAGTAATGTAGTGACATTCCGAAGTTTATGTCGACTTCCCCGCTGTTTGCACTATGATTTTTCATCATCTGCTTGGGTGTTCGTTGAAGGCGCCTCCGAGCTCTTCTCTCGAGTTGAAGGTAAGCTACTCGAAGATGAGGACGTCGAAGTAGAAGATATTGACGACGAAGAGGTAGTATCCAAGGGTGAATCAGAAGCGTTTGGCCGCAGGTCAACCAGAGGAAACTCTATTGGATGATTCTTGAACTCGGCCCAACCACCTCGCAGGCCAATTTCCACAACACGTTGTAAAACTCTTTCGAGTTCGTCGTTCCTAGGAATGGTGTCAAAATTACTCAGGAATCTTCCAAAGGTTAAGACGTACCTTCTTCGAACGCCTTCCCAACCTTCCTCACCATCACTTCCCTCTTCTAGTTGCTGTACTTTCTCGAGTACTTTCCCCAGCCGACCTTCCAGACTAACCACTCTCTCCAGTAACGTCTCTATTGAGTCCGTTACGCCTTCTCTCCGTTTATCTTCTTTCCGGGAAGAACGATACGTTTCTCCCAGTATTAGACCAAGAGCAACTAGGAATAGGAAGCCTTCAGCTAGAGCGTTTGCTCCGCTGTCTATGGCTCTGACAGTTGAATATGTAGGTTAAAGGGCAGTCATGGACGTGTAGATTAACAGATACACATACTTGGCTTCCGATAAAGGTCTCAGGTGCTTAGCTGCAGGTGATTCGCCGAGGATATTCGTGCGTAGCTTCACTTCATAACGATACATGAACTGGGCGAGCGATACACAGACGCTGCGAAATGTTTCATGACTGTCATGAGATTACTGTCAGTAATACATTCTCTGTTAATTCAAGACGAATTGTGCTTACTCTCTGGCTTGGTTCTTAAGCTTGGCCGAAATGGGTTTGGCAATTGTCTACCACGACATAACACTACCGTCAACTCAACGCTACTCTTCCTTCAGCCAAATTGTTGTGATGCGTACCCTAATTAGCAACGTTGCGATCTTCGTGGTGGCCATAACGCTTGGCAAGTTTTATCGGACTTTAGTGGGTTTGTAATAGTCTTGGGCACTGTTAGCCCGTCACGGTTCCGTTCACAATCGTAACAAGTGAGTGTTGGTGAACCAGAATATACAAGATAGAAAATAAGGATGATAAAGAGGCAAGAATAAGCAGTGCGTAAGCTTATAAAGTCCCGTCTGGTTGAGGGGTTCCGGAGAGCAACTGTTTAGCAATAGAAACAAGCGAGCATCAGGATCAAGACTAACGGAAGCCAAAGGACAACGATGCCGTGGGCGCGTTTGAGAGTCGGCAAAGCTGGTTCCCACGAATAATTCTGTCGAAATATATGAACGACTTACTGTAAACTTGGCCTCGGTGATCTCAAAGGACCCTTCTGGGTAACATCCGCGAACAAAATCTCCGACCATCTTCTGGGCGATGCAATGCTCTTGTCCGAACAGTACTATTGATGGAATTACTTTCACAACAAACATGTTGGGGACAAGGTAGAGTGGCAATCAACAAGCATGAAAACAGCTTCTTGGGACGAGACAAGTTATATCGCTTAAATTTTTGGTTGTAGAGAGATATCGTGACAAACTTACGATTTATTGCAACCTTCCAGGGGAGGATAGTCCCCTTTCGGTGTTTGACCACAAGTTTGACTGTTCAAGTCAATTTACGATGACCTCATCTACTTCGTTGACTTGGACTTCTTCTTGGAGAAAGCAAGACCCATACCATGGCGTCGTGAAAGCAAAGGAAGGCAGTCTAAATAACCTAGCTTTATGCCCGTAGTGCTGGCAGAACATTCTGTGAATACCTCGCAGATAAACAGGGCATTGTACCTGACTGTTTAATTCCTCTACATCACTCGTCTCCACAAGCTGAGAAAAGGGACTTCGGCTATAAATAAACTACGATACATTATGTCCAAATCCCGATTGAGCTGATTAACGAATATATTCGCGCCATTTCACCAATAGCTCCTCGACTATTTTTGGTGGAATTCGCTGAACATTCTGAGGGGGAGTTATGAATCTGTTATGAACATGGAGAAGTCAGCCATCTCAACTAGGTTTGATCTAAACTCTGTTACCTCAAACATTGGAGAAAATCGACAACTTCATGAGCAAACACGCCGATACTGAATTCCAATTCACAAATGTCTCCTATCTTCGCCACTTGGTGCGTCCAAAGCAGGAGGGCAATTAAATCGTGGCGGTAAAGAATGTCTCTTGGTTTTCGGAGTAACGCCTGAAGCAGTAGTGTACATGCGCTGACGTGAGGCTTCCCAGAAAGCGGCGTGATAGGTCTTGGTGGTTGCAAATTTGTAGTGAGCCAGGTCACTAAGCAAGTCACAGACTTTTCTCCAGCGGCGCAAATCCCATCTATGACCAAGTTGGCCATTTGTTGTAGATACAGCATGTGTTCTGACTGAAAGCGGTTTGAGAACTGAAGTAAGATCAGCACGGTGGACTTACGTTGGTCATCAGCACAACTATTATCTCTTCTACGTTGTAGGTAGACCTGAGTAAATCACGTATTTGACGAATATATGGCTGGAATTTGGAGGTACGTTCATCCTGCTGGGGCGGGTGATCAATAAGTTCAAAATTCGACTTTGCGAAGTAGAGCGCTTACATTCAGCAGTATCCTTGTCATGTTATCTCCGATAGCATATATATCAAGAACCAACTTATCAGATAAATACGCTAGTGATGCGTGACGGAGGAAACAATCAAAGGTAACATTGTTTAACTCGGAAGATTCTGCCGAACGAACATTAGAAAAGTCAAATAACGAAAGAAGAGGGGTTAACCTTGATGTGCCCATGATTTTGACTTCTCTGCTTCATTGAAAATCCACTGGGCAATAGCGGTATGAACATTGTTGAACGGCATGGTTAATTCTTCTGAACGGGCAGGATCGCGGAGATAGTCGAAAAATGATGCATGTAGCATCGTAATTGACTGCGTTGGATATTCGGGTAGGGCGAGAATAGAAACGAGTGGATCCAAGAGGCGAGGAACATCACCCATCTTCAGGTCAAGAAACTGTTCGAGAGAATGGGGTGATGCATGTAGGTTGAGGTAAGGGAACTCTCCCGCTCCAGCCATATAGACGAGTGTTAAAATGACTAGAACGACGGGAAGGTCGGCCTCATCGACTGTCAGGAGAACAATTCGATATAACATGTCCAACTCGAGGAATGGTCGATCTTCTCGAGGCGTGAGGGTCAGCCCAAGGACTATGCCAAGTCTATCAACGGGGTGACTGCGTCTGTACGAGATGTAGTTCATGACAGTGCTGGCGAAAATAAATTGAGTCGACGATTTGGCGACGAGTACATCGATATTTTCTCTAGAAGGCCATGCAACGTAGGCTGGTTGGCCTATCAGCGATGGATGGGTTTTGCGGATTTCATCAAAGCGGTCGGTATAGTACTCCTCTAGGTCTGTTCGAGTGTCTTGATCTTCGTCAAGGTTGATCCGACCCAGAGTAATATGGCAAAATACACGGTGGATCGTGGTACGTATGTGCGTTTCGGGGCGACTGACAATGAGAAATCGGATAGGAATGGGAAGTTTTGGGATAACGCGGGCTATTGCTTCGAGGATGTGAGCCTGCTTGTCGAGGGAGCTACATTCGTCGAGGCCGTCGATGATGATGAGTCGTGGACGATGTTTGCGTACAGTGTTGGGGCGATGTCTGCAATTTATGTAATCAGGATGTGTTAGCATAGTGGAATGTACTCACTGGTCCATTCCAAGAAATCTCTTGAGCATTTTTCGAAATGAAAAACGTTGCTCGAGCGGTGGACTAGATGGGAACGCAAGGAGCAAAGGACGTAGAAAGAGCTCTTGCAGGATACCATCAAGTTGAAAGTCGAACACGGCGATATTGGTTTTGATTATACTTTCAACCAGTGGAAGGGTCTCGGGGAAGACGCAGATCATTTGCTGAACCAGGTTTGGCACCCAGCAATCACCATCGCTCCGTTTCCCATCTCTGGATGTTCGACTGAAGAAATGACAAGCCAGAAGAACTCCTTCAACGTCCTCTTTCAGCTCCTCGGCCGTAGTTTGAGCTATAGCCGTTTTCCCAGAGCCGGCCGACCCAACAAGCCACATCGCGGAAGACGACTGCTCTTCGGATATCGCAAAGCCTTTGATATCTCCAATGAGTTTTCGCCGGGTTTTGGCATTGCACCTCGGGGCTGCAATGCGTTCATCTGAGTTTACAAACGCGCCAGGCGCACAACGATCGTAGAGTTTTCTTGATTCTTAATAGGAAAGTTGACAAATAGTTAGCAAGTGTGGGGGTGCAACGTACCAGCAGAACCGACAGAATGCTGATGGTTGTGGATAGTCTGAACGCTAGTAATTTGGCCACCAGTGATGACTACACGATTAGCTGAACGGAAAAATTCAATTCTCGGACTTGAGGACATGAGGACAGGAATGAGGGCAGAAAGAGGACACACCTGGAACCCTGGGCTTCGTTGGATACCTTTAAGACGACAGGAGACTTGCAGCCGGCTAGTTGACTTGTGTGAACAGTATTGAATGTCCTCGAGGCTCGAGCAGTTTCCCACGATGCAGACCCTAACCCTGAGCTATGGGATCCACGTCCGGGATCTGCAGCGCGCACCTAGCTCGCATACAGTACTGTACATTTTCGACCGAGTGTTCGAGTCACACGTCACAGACCTCCCCGGGGCCCGAACCGAACACTTTTGGCCCTTGTCCCGTGTAGTGTTGCCGCAAGTCTGAGTCAACTCGAGTCGAGTTCGACTTGACGTGATGGGAACCCCCAAATCGGGAACTCGACTTGACTCGACTCGAGTTTCTGCTCCCAAGCGAGAGGAGGGCAGAATTTACAAGTTCCCCGTTGTTTTAGATATCTGGTGCTTATCTTGTTTACGTCATTGCTAAAATATTAATGACACTAAGCTCTGTACATGTGTTTGAGCTTTGTGAGGGCAAGGGAGAAAAAAAAAGACAAAAATTTGTCCTGCGTTGAACTTGTGCACCCAGCGACGCTTAACCGCTAGGCTATGTGTCTTTAAATATCATACCCAACCAACCCCTTATAAACACTATTAGCGTGAGGCGAGCTAGCCCCAGAGAAAGCCCCACCGAGCTCCACCTTCAGGCACCCCAACTCGAGTTGGCCTCGAGTCAAGTCAAACTCGAGTCGTCGGAGTCTGAAATGCCATCAACTCGAGTTTGACTCGAACTTGACTTGCGGCAACACTAGTCCCGTGTCACAATCGCCTTCAAACAGAGTGACAAATTATCCATAAAAGGAAATTTATGTGGCCAGCGGTCCCGCTGCGCGGCAGAAGGCCATTTTTTTGCTCTTCGATGCTGCATTTAAACCACTTGTGAACTAATTTTTTGAAAGAAGCTTGGTGTGTTATTTAAAAAATTTCTTTCTAAACAATTTTCCCCAGCCAGTGAACA
Organism: Crepidotus variabilis; assembly: GCA_015657495.1. Lineage (NCBI taxonomy): Eukaryota > Fungi > Basidiomycota > Agaricomycetes > Agaricales > Crepidotaceae > Crepidotus > Crepidotus variabilis. The sequence goes on along the minus strand of MU157828.1, from coordinate 850,246 downwards.
CTTTTTTATGTACGTCACGCTGGTCGGCCGCCATTGAACAGTAAGTCCAACTGTTCGGAGGCGTCACAGCTCACAACGGCCGAACAGCTGGTCGAAATTATACAGTAATGTCCTTACGTGTGTCAAAATCCTGAACTGAGCACCCAATCTAAGAAATTCCGAAGTTTTCTTGGATGCGGTACATTGAGATTAATCACTAGAGAGACAGTTGAGAGGATGTTGCATGTGCCAGTTTAGGCTGGTCTTTCACAACACGAGGAGGCTGTGGTACAGGTACACGCCGTACGTTCTCAATCAAGCCGCAGGTACACGAGTAAACGTCGTGTGGGTGATAGTGAGCATAAATTAGCTTCCAGTGATAGAGGCCGAATCATTCTTGTTTCCCCACCACTTTTAAATATTCTTCCCCCTCCAATGTTGGGCAATCAAGAAAATATCATTGCGTCAGTGGCGTCTTTTCACACAAGTGTATTCCCGCTGAGTATTTTTGCACAGTATCATGGGGCCTTCAGGCTCAGGAAAGAGCAGAGTTAAATCCTGCGCCTTCGTTTAAGTCATCAACCTCAACTCATCTACATATTTAACAGATTATTGACACTCTCGCTCATACAAACTGGTCTGGACCCGGACTTGCAAACGTAACCCAAAAAATACAGAGTGTCAAAACCACACTCAAGAGCAGAAATGGGAAGGGCGTCCAAGTTACCCTCGTCGATACTCCCGGGTTTGGTGATACCCATAAATCAGATTTGCAAATTCTAGAGATGATTGCGGATTGGCTAGAGCAGAAGTAAGTTTTGATTACTACATCGGAGAAAACACATTTAGCGAGTGACAGCTATCGCAAGGGTGTCTGTTTGACTGGAATCATTTACTTGGCACGAATCACAGACAACCGCATTACCGGAGACTCTTTCCGATGCATGAAAATGTTCGGTAAACTCTGCGGCGGTGCAGAGCAGCTAGCGAAGAGAGTGGCTTTCGTCACAACAATGTGGGATAAAATCCAACATAACGTTGGGACGGGGAGAGAAATGGCCCTCAGAGATGTCCTTCGACCTATGCTAGATCGTGGAGCTCGGGTGCTCAGATCCAACAATACGCGAACGAGTAACCAACAAATCGTCCTGGATTTGATTGACCTTACAGCCAGTCAACCTCACCCCGTGCTTATGCAGGAAGAAATGGTCGATCAAGCTCGACCTCTTATCGAAACAGAAGCAGCACAAATGCTTTTTGATCAATTCCAGATTCTTCTCTCCAAACATAAAGCAACTTTGAAGGACCTGGAAGAGATAGCACGAAGGTCCAATGATTCTAATCTACGCGAGGATCTTGAATTGGAGCGACAAAAGATTGAAAAGGAATTGAATGATACATTTGCAGAGGCCAAGAAACTGAAGCTTAGTTGGGCTCAACGCCTCCTCGCGTTCTTCAGAAAATCCGTGCGTTTTTTTGAGTTCGACTCCTCCTGATTTTTACCTGACCGCGAGAAATTGTGATCAGAAGGGTGTAGAACTATCTTTCGGCCGTTAAAATAAGCCTCACATTGTCGGCACCGAGAACGTTTGGAACCCAGCCCCAACCGGCCCCGAGTTGATTAGTGGTGGGGTCGAAGTTCTTCGAGGTTGTCATCTGTCGTTACTAGCGGTGTAGTCCCATAGCGCTATGCACAAGAGTTTGCCATGAGGTCCGGAAAATATCAAGTTGAAGTTTCGGAGGCTTGTAATGAGGGTTGGATTAGACGTCGTGAGCAGTCATTGACGATGCGAAAGATCGTAATGCTTTGACCAAATGCGATTGGGCGTTCTGATCACCACGGTGGTTGAACCCGTCGATTATGATAACAGGCAGTATGGGATTGTTAAAAGAGACGGCTTTGACGAGAGGTTGAGCAACAAGCTCATCTAGCTGGGTCTCGAACGATCTCAAAAATACAAGTGTGTCTCGGCGAACAACCTGTGTGATCTGAGTAGGCGTAGGGACATGCACAACTGAGAGTTGGTACGCTATGGAAGCTACCACAGAGCCGACGAGTTTCGAGTCGAGTCCTCTGCATCGAACGAGAAGCTTGCTGGATCGAGTACAAGATTCTGCAAGACACTGTCACATTTCCACAATCCGCGATATCCCTGCACCGGGAGGGCCAGTGAATAGCGGTCAAGAACGTCTCTTCGTGACAAGATTAACTCTCGAGGATGTTGTGTGTGCATCGTAACTGGAGGGCGCAAGGTTTCTCGAGTGAACTCTTGCATCCTTCCTTGAGGCATGAGTCTGACAACTGTAACCGATAACCAACTGAACTATTAAATAATTCTTGAAAAATAATTTGAAGCTGGACCTACCTCGAGGGATGAAGCACCTGCCGGTCCTTCCATTTTCTGAGCAAAATCGGGTAGGCCAATGACGCCTTCGTGATCTTCTATGTTTTGAATCCGAGATACTTGACGTTGTTGGAGTCGACGAGGAGTTTGATTTCGTCGAAAGTATCGACGATAATGCGGGAAGAGTCTCAATTCGCCGCTCCTACAATCCACATCAAGACAACTGAAATGAGAACAGCAACAGGTAATCACTTCCTTCGAATACTTTCTAGCCCTCATCGCCGGTTGGAGCTGTCAGAGTATCTCAACGGCTTTCTCAAGGCAGCCTTCCGAATCAGCTATTCTCTCCGAGAATACTTCTCCACAGAATTTTCACCCCTTTTCACCATTTATCCTCTTCCCCCAAGGACCAAACAAAACCTTCGGGAGCCAGGCTCGCGATGCAGTTTGTTGTGCTAAAAACAGGACATATGGCTCAATACAAGCCATAGTGCATAGAGTATGAAGTAGACATACTTGACTTCCAGGTGATCTACCAACTATATGCGAGCCAGTGGTAGCTTCTTTGTTCGCTTCGTAACGAAACACGAACAGAACGACAGCGGAAGGCGGCATGGCTATTCAATATTAATGTCAGCGGGATATTTAAACTCACCAGTTACGCTTGAATCATTCTTACCTCTCTTGATAATTGATTGGCTCTTGACCTTGACAAGATGGATTTCGGGTTGACAGGCGAAGCAAGCGAGCCAGAAAACTAGTGTAAGGTAAATCTTGAGGTCCAGTTATAAAGGCACATCCAGCAGAGAAATCTCGAAAATATCAGCAGAAAAGCAGTCCACGAATTGCAAAGTATGTAGACTCTCAGGATATTTCTAAACAGAGGTCGAAGTGCGAACCATGATGGACGCTTCAGCATGTGTTTGGCCGTAAGCATGGTTCCCACGAATCGACCTCTCTCGGAATGTTTGTGAAGGCTTGACCTGTTCTGGGCAACATTGGCGAACAGCCATTGCTGATGAACGCCCAATAAGACTCATTCTGAGCGGCTTGATTTGACTTTATCGCATCATGGCATCTTGAGGAAACGCAACCATACCAATTTTCGCTCAAACAGCGACAATTAAAATGGTTCTAGCCCAAATTGTCAGTAGTACCTCTCCAGCTGCTTTGGGTATGATTTACTGACTTGGGGTCAATGTACGAAGAGCCGACAACAAACTGCCTACTTCGTTGCCCCTGGTCATCTACACCATACAGACCGTTTTATCGCTCTTTGTCACGGCTTCTAACAAAACGCTATATAGCTCTCTGCCTTCCTACATTCCCGCATCCTCGTGGCTATGTCCGACCCAATACGAACTCTCAACTACTAGTCGAAAAGGATATCCCATAATCAAGGGTGTCAGCGAAGTTGTAGGATTGGACAGTGGTGTGGCTCCTTGGCCCCTCCGAATTGTCGCTCGATCTCTGAAAGAATGGCGATGGAGTGAAGGAGGACGAGGAAAGGATATGAAAGGATTGTCCAGACGCGCAAAATGCTCGTCGATGTTGTTGAGTGGAAAAAAGCGAATCGCGAAAACGATCGATAAGGCAAGGAACACTCTTCAGCATCTTCAGCATCAGGATCGGGCCCTTCAAGCGCACCACATAGTCCCTCCTCTCCCTCCCTCCCTCCCTCCCCTCCCATCCACCTTGCTCTTTCCACCCACGGCGCTGCACCTCAATCTGCAAAGTTCAGGCCGCAATTTAAGCAAATTAAGTGCCTTGGTGACCCAAGGAGGATGTCGTCGTCCGACCATTCGCATGTTTATGGCTTTACCAAGGAGATGGACACAGTTGTGGATGTTCGATTCGAACTCGAGCAGACGGTGTTTCGATTATGAGTCGATGTTAAGGGGCTCGGTTGGGTCCCTTCACCTCTGGTGCATTATGGGAGGTTGGTTGCCGAGGTGTTAAGAAAACCCAGCACCAAATTCAATTCAAATTCACCTCGTTCATCAACCCGGTCTTTAATGATGAAATGTTACAAACACGGATTTGAGCGCGATTTTCATTGATTCCGAGAACGATATCGTTGATTAACAAAAGACGGAAATTCGAGAACTAAAACGATATGACAGGATCTATAGGAGAAATAAATATCTCATTCAAAATACCTATCTTCTTCGTCGACATCCTCCAACCCAGGGCCCGAAGACAAACCCAAAAAATACAAGCCCTGACACCAATCCTTCAAGATATCAACGGACGATAGAAGATCAAAAGACAGTGTTTGTTACGGTGACACTCAACATCCTCTTTGGAGCTAGGTGACTGAAAGTCAGGCTGGAACGCGAGAATTCTCAGTTGGAATGATTTGTAGACACGAGCACCAATTACTTTCACATCATTCGATGTAAATATATGTAAGGTGAAAATCAAGCATTTAACCAGGTTCTTATTACAATATTCGTCGAGTCATGGACATAATTACTACTCAGACGAAGATTCGGTACAGTAACCACATCTGATGGACGAGAAAAAGATTGATGACTCTCGTTTCCATAAACGGCTGTGGGTGGCTACTGCGACTGATACACACTCATCTCCTTAGTCAACCTTTCTGATCTTTCCATCCTCGATCTGGTAAACCCAGCCCTGGATCGGAACGTCCATTATGAGGGGAGAATCTTTGAGAAATTTGACATCATCGCGAACACTCTATAGAGCGAGTCAATTTTTGTTATTTCAAATTACTTGTGAGTTGACGTACCTGGTCAACATCCGGGAACGGCAGAAAATCGACAGCGCCTGCGGCATCTGCAGCACTGGTTCCGAGATCTTGCTTGATCTTGTTTCGAAGCTCGGTGTTAGTGAAGATAAGCATGCCACAACCGGTGTGATGAATCTGTAATCAAATTTAGAGAAGAAATGGAGAGTGTCAATATACGTCGAAGACTGAAGGGAAAAGAAGCGGAAGCACGCACGACATGAATTTCTTTGGTGCCCAACAGTTGCTGAGAAACTACAAGGCTTCTGAGAGCTTCAGTAGTGCGTCCTCCAGCTATTTGAACCCGCTTAGGATTCACATTTCGAGATGGGAAGATGTGTTGAGACGAACCATTCTGAATCAAATTAGCTTCTCCGATGGCTACTCCAAGCGCTTTGTGCATGTCGAGTCTTGCATCCATCTAGAAGACAGATCTGTTGATCAAGTAGTTAACTAGATCTAGGATGAATTACTTACGCAGGACACAATCGCAACATGCTTCGAGGGCCGGAGAGGCTGCTGACCTGGAAAGCCTTCTTTTTGGAATTTAGCGTTGTTGGCTTCGAAATCGATTGCGTATTCCATTGTCAAAGAAGTAGAAGAAGAACTGGGGAATTTGGATGCTGAAGAAAGCAGATTCAACTGGGTATTTATGTCGTTGCGATAAAAGACCCCCAAAATGGGGAGTTATGCGAATTCGATTACTGTCTCAAGAGGTGACGGTTGTAAGCACAATTGCAGACCTGGTGATTATCGACGATCGTCCTCAAAGCGGATGTATTGCTGATCCCGCTTATTGCTGGATTGCTTTGCGGGTAGAAAAGGCCGACAAAGTACTAGGTTCAACTGGATTGCCCTCATCGTCAGATTTATTTGCGTGTAGATAGGTCGAGACGGTGGACTCACACTAGACGTTGCTTGTTGTCAGATTGCTTTGAGTTTAGAAAGGCCCGAGAAGTGGCTTTCTAATGGCGAGAATGAATGGCAGCTCCGAACAAGCCCACCTCGGCTTGCTGAATTACCAATGTAAATTTGGTGCCCAAAGCGAATTCATGGTACATGTCTACAGTCAGGGGCTAATCTCGAAAGAGTGTCTCGCCCTGAAAAGAGCCGGTCGCTGATAGCTGATAGCTGATAAACAAAAAATTGCGTGAAATTAAGTGCTATAGCACTTACTCAAAAATCATGGTTCCAACTGCGAGGAGGCAGTGGAAGCAATCAAACGTGCCTGGGGATATATTTGAGGTGTTGGCTTCGCTAAATCTTTCTCGCAGCTTGAATCTCCTAGTTGGATTAGAACCCACTCTACTTCAAGTCATCACCGAGCCAGCGAGAACTAGGATCGGTTTTGCGTCCTAATCATCTTCTCGCCACCGATCTCGGAATGTCTGACGGAAATGATCAGTTAATTCGTACGTGGCTGCGCAAATAGACCTGCCAGCTGGTCGTTGACAATCATATTGTACGTCCCTCCGTGGAACTGAACGCCTTTGAGGTTGTTGAGCATTAAAGGCGACAAGGATAGTCAGAACTTGGCTGCGATGATGACTGATACACTGGCGCACAGTCGCCAATTTTTTTTCCACTGACCCTTCGGACCTGACGTGGCGGGCGCCTCATAGAACAATGAGCTTCCGGGCTGGAATTCCACTGTGATGTGGGGTACCGGTAACTGGTGTGCATTGGTACGATACTGTCAGGAGGCGACGCACTGGCACTCGAACATCGGCTTGTAGTCGTGTTACAAAGTAAAAGTATAGCTTCTTTTGGTGTATCTCGTCCACAATCAAGCCAGTAATTTGGATCTTGAACTGGTTGCAGCCAAGGGTGGTTCTATTGGACGGCTTTTGAACTAGCCCAACCACCTCGTAGACTAATCTTTACTCCGCGATGTAGCGCACTTTCTAGTCCATAATTCCTATGATTGGCGTCAAAACAACTCAAACATATTCCGCAGGCTGGCACATACCTTCTTAGAGCGCCTTCCGAACTCATTCCGTCTTTTAGGCGTTGCCTAAATTCGATAGCTATCACGAGCCAACTTTGGAAGCTGGTGACTCTTTCCAATAACGTTTCAGTAGAATAAGTTGGACTTCCTCTGCGCTTGCACTCTTCCTTCAAAGAACGCCATGTTATTCAGACGACGGCAACTCAACGAACAAAGCATTCGCTCTGCTGCATATTACTCTGACATTGAAGTATGCAGGTCAAAGGCCAGGCGCGGCGCGTAAGATAATGAACACACATACCTGGCTCCAAGAACAGGGTTCTGAAGTGCTTAGCTGCAGTCAAATCGTGGGGAAGTTTGTGAATATATCAATCTCCGTTGATTAAGTGCGAAGCCTGCTTACCGACCTCGTGTAGTTTTGAGTCTGCCGGAGAGGGGTTCCGAGATGGCTACATTCGCACTCCAAAAAAACTGTCGCCAACCCAGCGCAAATCTGAACAACTCAAGGTAGGGGATACCCACATGAATAATGTGGCTCTCTTCGTGGTAGACATATCCCTCCACTGAGTTCTTGCATGATGGAGAGCTTAAATCTCATAGACTCATACTCCATGTTGTGAGTCGCCAGCTAGATAATTTAAAATGACAGTGGTAGATTAACGAGAATAAGAAAACTACGACAAGCATCGTTAAGGTCACAGAGTGGCAGTATCGGAGTCCCAGTCGATCGCAGTTTGTCTGTGGCAGTGCCAATGTGGATCGTTGTTGTTGTTGAGGTACTTTCTATGCCAGTCCCGACCTTTCAGTTGTACCGTAAATGGTATTGTATGGTGCAGTACTACAATGAACCTTTCTGTTTGTGCACCATTTTCGGTTTACCCTCCACTCAGCTGGGTCCTAAACCATTTCAGGCCAACGTTATTCAATAGGCACGCCAGTCTGATAGAACATCCTCTCCGCCTCTCTTGATGACTTGTAACTTTGCACCATGGATCAGAGCCACTTTTTTGCGTCATAATCACCGTGGGCGAACAGGGTCACTCGGAGAAATTGACGAAACCTTTTGCATTCTCAAACCACACGAAAGCCTTCGAATCAAACCAGCGACCTCTAACGCCTCTAACGCTTTTACTCTACGAGTTATACCACAGTTTACTTTCACAATCATTCGCAGAACGCATCGGACTTTAATTTTTACGATTCTACACTTCGACGGGGGCGTTGGTCCCAACTAACACCGACCAAACCATGTCGCTCCTCCCTGCAGCGTCCAACTAGGGTCAGTCTTTAAGAGTCGTCAAATCCCGCTACCCATCGTAACCTACAAGGGCGGTTATGAAAATGATTTCCACCATAGATGATGATTTCTACTGGGCGTAAATTTGGAAAATGCTGACTATTTAGATAGCCCTTACGCCTCGCTTGAGACTCATTGCAATGCGAGAAAGTGGATGCAGTCGGTAGTGCCAACCAATAATGTGCAGGGTCTTGCTGAGCTTTTTACTATGGTCGGGGCCATGATTCCGAAGCCAGAAGCATATGTTGACACACCTTTACTCTTGCTCGAGAAATATAACGACAGGGACCTCTATAACACCGTTTGCCGTGTAGCTTTCCCCGTGCCGTCTCATTTGGATTCCCAACAAAGAAGCATTCCCTAAATGTGCGGTTTGTGCCGGTAATCCCATTGGTCGAAAATGCGCTCGAGAGCTCTTGGTTCGATGTTCCAGACCCGGAGCTGACGGGCTGCCCGCAGGTTCAACGGAGATGCTTGCCTATTTTCGCATATGCGCATCCATTGGACTATTCTATGTGTGCTTCTATTTACATCCAGTATGTGAGTGTTCGACTTGATCGTGTCCTAAGTATGGTATCTCCCTTAACTGATGTTTTTGGATTTCCATAGGGTATCTTTCTCTGCCAAAAAACAGACGGCTGAATTGCCAGATTGGATTACAACTCAAGGAGCCCTTCGAGCGCCGGTTGGTACTATTCCATATACGGGAACTTTTCAAGCGCCCACTAGCTATTTCGATCGTTGCTACGTTCTCCACATACTAGGCGTATACGCGAATTGACTCAGCCGAAGCCTCTTACCAGCCGGACGCACTCACGATTGAAAAATTTATAGCTTCTAGCTCGCAACAAATGCCGCGCTAAACCAGACTTCGTAATCCCCACATCGTTTTGCCAGGTGGTGTGTGAACCTACAGATTTATGCAATCAGCGAAATTCAATATCAGAAAGGGTCTTTGAATGGTATAAAAGCTGGGTGAAGCATCAGTCAACCCCAATCCAGTCGCCTTCGTCGCCTTCTAACTACAATCTCAAACCAACTACCCACAGTCTCTTCAATCACCCACCTTGCAAGATGTTCTCCAAGCTCGTCGTTATCTTCGTTGCCTCCGTCGCTTCTTTCGTCGCTGCTGCGCCTGGTGGCATTAGCAACTCCTGCGACACCGGCCCCGTTCAGTGCTGTATGTTTGATTATTCCGATCTTTTGATGTATCTTAAATTTTTGACAATGGTTTAGGTGACTCTCTCTACAAATCTGACTCTGCAGAGTTCAACGTCATCAAACAGCTCGTGGGTGCCAATGTTCCCATTGGCGCTCTTGTTGGTTCACAGTGCTCTCCTCTCTCCATCATTGGTGTTGGTGGAGGCTCTTCTTGCAAGAGCGAGCCAGTTTGCTGCGACGATAACAAATTTGGTAAGTCAAGGCTCTTCCTTAAATTTTGATCCTGTTCAGTTTCTGATGTTTGAGCAGGTGGTCTCGTTGCTGTTGGCTGCTCTCCTGTCGGCGTTAACGTCTAAATGGTTGATTGAAATCTGAGGTCCCTCTGCATTCGCAGAACTAGTCACTCTTTTAGATATTTTATTCCGTTAATTCGTCTATTAATTCATCATTTTGGGCTTCCCATTTATTCATTCACTTTGTTGGGGGGGGGATGGATTCAAGTTGTCAAACAAATCATCAGCCACATCGACACTCTTTGCGAGACGGGGTTCGTAATTTCAATCAACAGCGAATTGTTTCAAGATCACAACTTCGTTGATATTTCGAAATGATCAGTCATACCAATTTAGATTGGGACCCTTGGATGTGTTCAAGTCATGGGTGCTCGAACGTGTCGACTCTATTTGTCCTCAGTGTTATTGGCAGAATCTGGTACGATTTGACGGAATATAATTTTATTTCGTCAAGTACTCTTCTACAACGTTCAAGGTCAGCGTAAAAGCCTCATACGCGGAAACAGATCTTTCCAGAGTTTTGATGGGATGCAGGTTATAGTGCTGTGAGGTGGGTAAACTTGGATTTGATGTAAACACTGTGAATTTAAACACATACAGTCTTTGACTCCTTTCACTCAACATCAAATAAGATAAGAAAGATTATTCGCAGAGATAAGGAATCTTTGTTGTGATATAAAAAATCTGGAACTATTATCCAATGGGAGATTTTCGACAACTGGTGCGATACGCGATCGAGGTCAAATGTTCAGACTCTACCTCCGACTTCGCTCCTAATGATTGGCTGCCAAGGCTCGCAAGCTGATTTGGGTACAGCACGCGCGACGGAGTCGGGTCATTTTTCCTTCGTGAAGCTTCAAGTAGCACTCTTCTGGAATTCAGCGGTAGCACCTCGCTTCAGTCAGTAAAATTCGTCCAGTGTCCTTGTTCCCAAAGCGTCAATTGAAGTCATTTTTACTCTGGAACTGTCCGTGGGAGGACTCCAGAAGACTTTTCTCACCATGGAATTCGTCTCTTTCCATGAACATTATCTTCACGAAGAAAACCTTTCATTTACCTTCAAGGTTTAAAATCCTCTTACAGCTCTATACCTCATTATCTGTCTTTTTGAACCACATTTGACATTGATAATAGTATAAATACGCTACTTCCGAGAAGTGGCAATAGATCCGTTGATAGAATGCTCCACAACGTGGTTTTAATTGTGCCTCGATTTCGACAGCAACTGTTGATGATAATCCTCAATCAATGGCAGAAGACTTTCATCGGCGCATTATAGGAAACTTGACTCATCCTTCGAGACGCTGTGGCCTCTTGTGTCCTGGGCGATCTTGTACGTCGAAGCGAAGCGAAGCTTCCGTGCCACATGGATGCCACGTGGCATGTGATGTCCGGTACACCGATTGTCATGACCACAAACTTCTTTTCCTTGATCCCATGCGCTGATGAAGCCATAACCAGCATGTCGAAGGCTACTCTTGGTCCTCTAACACTTTTGGAAAACCCATCTGAGACCAAGCGACACTTAGGCTCGGTCCAGCATCGGGTCCACGTCGGTTTTCCAGATCAGCTCGAATTTTTTGAGCCACCTTGCAAGATGTTCGCTACATATGCGATTTCGAATGTCGAGAGCATAAATACTCCAACTGATAGACGTAACTTTAGCTCTATCATTCCATATATTTCCTTTCAAATTGTACACAATGAAAATCTCTGGACTACTGGCTATCGCCAGTCTCTTGCGCGTTGCAACTGCGACGGCTGGACCGAATTGGACTGGCTTTAGTGGATTGCGCTACTTTTTTGTCTAGTAAGCCCTCGTGATGAATTTGTCTCCTGAAAAGAGCTAACTTGAACGCATGGAATTTTAGTGGAGACAGCTATACCACTGTTGGATACAACAGCAAGTCTCCCAACCCTACTGATAAGAATCCCATCGGTGTCAACTATCCAGGTACGCCATCCTTGACAGGAAATGACAACGCGATAAGTCTAACAACGTCCATCGTAGGCCAAACTACTTCTGGTGGACCAAACTGGGTGAGTGTACTCCAGCTCGGACGTCGCATGAGTCCTAATAAATGCTGTTCCCTAAGGTTGACTACACTACGGTCACATACAATCAGAGCAAAGTCCTGACATTTGACTATGCCATCTCTGGAAACACGATTTCCGGCGTTCAGGCTCAGATCAACGACTGGCTCCCTACTGCCGGCAAAAAACCAACATATGCCCCTTGGGCCGCAACAGACTCTTTGTTCGGTAAGAATCATCCATGCTGAAAAATGTTGACCTAACGATGCCTATAGCTACCTGGATTGGTATAAATGACCTCAAGCAAGACTTACTTCATATTGAAGGCTTTTGACTGACAATCTATTATTTTAGCGCCAACGCTCAGCCAGCACCTTCGATGACCAGCTTGTTCGGGCTTATGGACACTCTCTACACCAACGGTGCCAGGAATTTCTTGTTTGTGAACGTTCCTCCTTTCCACCGCGCGCCTTTCGGTATGTGCCTTCGAACCTGTTCGATGCCATATCTAATTAGAATCACTAGCCAACAATAATGCACAACTTGGAACTCGCATCCAAGCGTGGAACACAGCACTCGTTTCTGCTGCTGCGGCATTCCAAACCAAGCACTCAGATGTCTCTACTTTTGTGTATGATTCTTGGTGAGTCTTGCCTTTTATTGAACGAGCTCTCGTCACGAACTTTACATTTTACATTTAGGGCCCTTTACTCTAAGCTCTTGAATAGCCCCTCTCAATACGGCTTTACCGACGTTACCACTACTGGAGGCAGCTTTTGGCAAGATGTCATTCATCCGAAGGCCAAGGTCCATGACTACATGGCTCAGGATCTTGTCGCTTTCCTGAAGGCCCAAACTGCGACATCACCGACTTCTGTCCCTACCCCTACCACCAGTGTCAATGATCCAACCGCTACTCCGCAACCGACGACTACCTTCACTCCAGAGCCGGCCCCAACCCAGCCTGCTGGTCCACTTCAGACCCATTACGGGCAATGTGGCGGACAGGGCTTCAATGGACCAACCGCTTGCGAGACCCCTTACGCTTGCCAGGTTAGCAATCAGTGGTTCTCACAGTGCTTGTAGGAACAAGTAGTGAGGTCTACCTTTCTTTATTACCTTTTATCTTGCTATTACATCCTGTATCAGATTGTATGAATACTGCGTACGGCTTTGGTTACGAAACGTTTAGCCCCTCATGGCCATGTCCCAAAAGCTTTTCTCCAACCACGTACAACGTTCCCATACTGAACGCCATTCTTCGAACCTCGCTTCAGAAGGAGGATCAGTTCTGGCGAGGTCCTCAATTGTTTCTAGACATTTTCAGTTGAATATCTCAAGTATGTAAGTCAAATTACAGAAGAACGTACGCAGGCCCATCTTCACTGCGTCTTGATACTCCTTGTTGCTATACTCTTCAATCCATCTATAGTACACGTTGTCTTCTTTGACTACCCATGCGGCACAACCTGGTGACGAGATAGAATTTTGTTTCAGCCATAGCCCAACCTCACCATACCCCAAAAGACACGCCATTAGGGTTATCGTCAATTTTGCGAAGTCACCTTGCAAGCCCATATTGAGGAGAAAGGCACCATATGCTGTAGTTGCCGGCTCTTCGCGACTTGTCTCCAGTTCAGTTTCCGCTTCTGCGAGTGGTGTATTCGTAAATGAGGCGTAGAGCTCTTTATGATTCCCAATTTCCTGGATGACGTTCAAGACTACCTGATTTGCAGCCGCAATCTGGGGGAAGGTGGTCGATTTCGCGGCCAGTAATCTGGATTAAGTATTGTAAAATTAGTCGTTCTTGGACTTTATATTTTTGCATACGCGTATGCTTGAGCGTAGTATCGCAAATATAGGTAATCCTGCCTGCGACTAAATCAGAAGGCGGTTGTCATGAAGGACTTGGAGCCTACTTGATAAATGCGATAAACTTATGTTTGTCCAGTGTCCCTTTCCCGAGTTGGACCACAAATTCATGTTCAACATATTCTTTCCAGCTTTGTTTTGTGCTATCAATGAGAAGTCGAGTTAAAGGGTATTTGTTTGTGGGTGACGCCCTACGGAAGTGGTTAATTAGCAGCCATAGATCCTGTAGTCAAAGTAGCTCTATACACTGACCTGGGTACAACTTGTGAGGAGAGGTTATGAAAATGATTGAGGGGTCCGTAACCGCGACCGAGATTAGGGCTCGCAGCATAGATTGCCATGTTAGTGTAAAGAGTCGCTTCACGAACTGCTTGTTCCACTGAACAGAAAATTTGGTTTTGAGAAGTTAGGATTTGGGCGAATTCCAAATTATTCACGCACAGTCTAAGCTCTTCGCAAGGCCTGCCGCAATTGCGGAGCTCAAAGTACATCCAGTTCCATGAGTGTTTGAGGAATTTATGCGAGGTCGGACGAAAAGAGTTTTCTGGCCAGATGATTGAGCTAAAACATCCACGACAAGAGGAATTCGATTATAATCCTGTTCGTCGATTATCAAAATATCCATATTTTCTTCAGGGAGATTTTGTTTGAGAATCTCGACGTTCGGATTAGACATAGTTACCCGATTTACATCGGATAATGAAGTGGTAATGTGTCCACCTTTGAGTAGGATTCCAAATTGATCCAGAGGATCCTTTGAAGCGGCCACGACGTTGAAAAGTTCTTGAGAAGCCCGCAACATATCTTCAAGACCTTCAATCTTCCATTCTCTTTGGGAAGAAGAATGATTAAGAAGAACCTCGGCTTCGCTCTTGTTTGGTGTGATGATCGTCGATAGCGGAAAGAGGTCTTGCACGAGAGACCCAAGAGCAGACGTTTGGAGCAAAGTATGTCCCGAAGTAGAGACGCATACCGGATCGCAGACCAAAGGAATCGCCTTTCCTTGGACCGCAAACTGAGATTTCAGTGTACGTACAATGCTTTGAATCGCATCCTTGTCATATAACATGCCGGTTTTGATGGCACGCAGAGGGAGGTCCTCCATAACGGCAACCAGCTAGACTGAGGTGTTATGGATTACACGAATGATGTCTGCATCATGTCCTAACCTGACGCTCTATGAATTCAGGGGGAATGGGATGAACACCCTGCACTCCGGTCGTATTCTGAGCGGTAAGGGCCGTGATAACGCTGGCACCATAACAATTAAGCGCAGCGAAAGTTTTGAGGTCCGCTTGAATGCCTGCACCACCACTAGGATCGGAGCCGGCGATGGTAAGGATAGCTGTATCGTTTCTGTTCGCCATAGTGAGAGATAAGGTGGAAGTTGTCGTCCTTCGAGCGCTTCCAATGCGGGCCGCGAATGTTAATCATTCAAATTTGTACCTACTGTGTGTCGATGAATTCTTCCATTATTTTGTAGACTACATACGGGGCAAACAGATCTAATATCATGCCGTATATTGATATATTTCGCTTGGAATGACTTGACCTTTGAACAAAAGCTTCGGATTTCTTTCAGCTTTTGGCCCCACTTGAAATCGTGCTTCATCTCATGGCATGTTGACACTGGATCGCAGAGTAATAGGCCAAATAGTGACTACGATTCTGAAAATGGAGGCGCCTTCGCGCCTGCGACATACATGTCGTCCAGAATTTCGTCTTTATCTGTACGTTTGTAGGTCCTGATCGTTTCTCCGTAATCCGATATATCATAAACTCGAAATCGTCGATCGAATCTAAGAAGAGTAAGTTTATATCGATACCGAAAGTTGATACTACGCACCCAACTTGGCTATAACCAGCATATCCAGAAGCACCCCCGTAGCAGAACCAGATACCCTGAATGCGACGGCAGTTGTCGTTGACTACGTCACGAAACATAGAAAACCGATTAAGAAGTCTATACTGGGCTAAGAATGCAGTCTAACGCACTGTGATCATGACCATTCCCAACAACCTTGATCTCGGGAATGTTTTTGGACATCCCATGACTGCCCTCTTTAGCTACTAATAATCCTTTCTGAAAGAATCCAGCGTCGAATAACGAATGGGCAGGTGGCTCGAGGTAAGAACCCACATCAAGGACTTTCCCTGTGAGCGGATTAACGTCAGGTTCGTTCTTGAATTGAGGTCTGAAGGTGAACAACGAGGAATGAGATCAGCGCTCAGTTTGCGAATGAGTCTAAACAACATACAGGGGTGTGTGGAAAAACATGATCCCGTTTGGTTTCGCCATCCAGGTAGCTTCCGATGTGGAACGAGGCAGTGAGGAAGCGGGCTTGAATGGGCGTTCTCTCTCGGAGATGGCCGCTATAGATTGCCACGTCAGGTCGGTGGATTCGATGAGACCTCAAAGGAGCTTACCTGATTGATTCAGAAACCAGTCAATCTGACTCTGACGAATGTAATCGTACTTGAACGACCTCAGCTCGTGTATTCTAGTCCAGTCCCATCTTCCTTTGATATAGTCTCCAGAGTCGAGCAAGTATAACGTCAAAAGGTGATCTTTCAGCCTGAATTTTGATCAGCTTCGACAGACAAACATAAAGTAATAAACGGCCTTACGAATCCGGACTGTAAACTTTCAACACATAGTTGCCAATACCATCCACGTCTTTCGGTCCGCTCTGTACCATGTTGTAAGGGAGAGCTTCGTACATTGCCATTTGTGCTTCCTTCGAGACTCCGTCTTCAGCGTCGTGATTCCCGAATATAGCTACCCAGGGGATTCGCCTGTCTACCACTAGCTTTGAGAACTTGGCAATGATGGATTTCGCGTCCCATGCTGTGTATTGACCGTTAAGCTGGTCACCAGAAAAAACGATCAAGTCTGGTTTCTCGATGTCGATTACTCGAGAGGCAAACGAATGGGTGAGGTCGTCTGCCGAAGGACATGGTTGAATAGAGGAATCCCGACAGCTGACACGTGCCACGGAGTAGTGCAGGTCAGCAATTTGAAGAATCTTGAATTTGCCGTCAGGAGAAAAGCGAAGAGGAGGAACATGAGGGAGAACTGTAACATTCACATTCATTCATAAATCGGATTTGAGAGCGAATGGATGTTGCTTGCCTGTGGCACCTCGACGAAATGTTATCCATGTTGCGTCAAATTTGCGGCCAACAGGGAGGACAGGTGTTTTAATTTTCTCAAAGCCATACCAAGGTACGTCTTCTCCGTATAGGACGTCCAGCTCGGCGATTATGTTTGCTTTCTCCTTGGTCGTCATATTGTGGCCTGTCTTTCCCAGCTTGTACCACAGGTACAGGGGAGGTAAGCGTGGCGTGCCCGACCTAACTGAAAGTCCCAACTTAACCCATTCATGGGGGTTTGTGGGTAGTTGGGATCCCTCTAAGAGTAGCAAGTCAGTGATGAGACTGATATCTGCTCTCTGAGTGCGTCGATAATACATGTGCTGAGACAAAGGTCAAATCCTGCTGATACAATGCATACAAGAGGATACACGTACCACCCAACCAGACCAAAACCTTCCCTCGAGATTCAAATCTCTTTCTACCTTAACCCATCGTCCTAGATCTACATCTCGAGCTTGCGTCGAGGGTGGAGAGCATAAGTTGCCTGCAAAAAATGGTGGAAAGTAACACCTATGGAGAGCGAGTTCCGAGACTGTAAGATAGGAGTTAGCCAATGCAAAGCTGAAAGTAAGCTTTGGGACTTACGACCAGTATCTCGGGGTACCAATGGAGCCCACACGTCAAGAGACAAGCTGGGAGACAGCAACGCCGCTGTCGTCTGGGCCTCACTGTGCTTGCGTAACGAATCCCCCGTTAATCCAGAAGTCTTATTACGGTAGCTACGAGTTGAAAGAAAAACCAGGAAAAGGAAAAGGGCAAAGAGATACAAGCGGGTTGTTTTTCTACCAGCGGTGCGTCTGAAAAGAAATCTGGAAACCATTAGCACAACCAAGACGGTGAGGACAAGCCTTTGCGGCCGCCCAGAAGTTGGATATCATGCTCCTGCTGGTGATGCATCATCTGCACATTTGGACGAGAATTGCTGTGTTGATTTGCTGTTGATCCTTGGGCAACCATTGGACCATGCACGAGCGTGAGAGCCTGATGGTCACATCATCTTTTTCGACCGCTATATTTCTCTGATCGATCGATCGCGCGTGAAGTTGCTCAGCGACGAGAGGCGTTTCACGTTCAGAGACCAGCATCGAGACTGGTCCGCAAACAAATGTTGCTAGGAGAGAATCGTCACTTTCGAGTTTTTCTTAACGCGCATGGCCTTGATGGCCTCAATATCTTGGATCCTCTTCAGCTGGCTCTGTCTTTCACTGGCAGCGCCAGTTCACGATTTACTAATACCACTTGGCTCTCCGTTGTCGAAGATGTCTGGACTCCCGATATACGTCAGAGAAGAATCTGGCCTCGCAGATGAAACAACACATCCCACCGTGTCGCCACTACTGAGTAATGCACCAACATCTTTATCCACTTCTGCTGTTACAACTTCCTATGCATCAACAGCGAGCCCACTGCCATCTCTTGGCCTGACCACAACGGTTGACACCCTCACTGAGGATGTCCCCGACACTATCACGATCACTGCGCCTCCTGTAACAGCAACTGAGACTTTCTTTGCACCTTCCACGCGTACTCAGACGCCAGGAACACGCTCGTTTCGGACGTTGACTTCCTCAAGAGGTCTTGGCCCAGCGAAGACAATATGGGCGGCACCCGCGTTATTGACGGATCTCTCCTCCTTCCAAGTCTCTAAGCTGGCAGGAGGTGAAAGAAATATGCGCTTCGTTGCTGATGTTTCTCTTCAAGCTCAAGCGAAGCCTTTGTCCAACTCTCGTGCCAGCTCTCAGAAGGCCAGTTCTTCAGACGATGATGGCGCCGTTGAGCCTTCCTCTCTCATCCAGCTCCTCTTCCCAGCCGGTTCCATCGACCCTGGTCAAACAGAGAAGCCTCAAGGTGGAACCCAGTTCTATGCATCCCCAATCGAACTCTCAAACGCCAAAAACGTAACATTGGAATATAGCGTCTTCTTCCCCGAAGATTTTGATTGGGTGCTGGGAGGCAAGCTACCTGGCCTATATGGCGGTCATACAGGTTGCTCAGGTGGAAATGCAGCGATAGATTGTTTCAGTACAAGGCTGATGTGGAGAGAACGGGGTGCAGGGGAGTTGTACTTGGTAAGTCGACCTGATCACCACGTCAGCGACTAGTGACTCACAACAACAAAATGCAGTACGCACCGAAAGACAAGCAAACAAACAGTTTCTGCAATGCAGAAGGATCAGCTTGTAATGAGGAATACGGTCTCTCGCTTGGTCGCGGTAGTTTCACGTGGAAGCTTGGCTCCTGGACGACGATACGACAGACTGTCGTTCTCAACACGCCTGGAAAGCAAAATGGTGTATTCAAACTTGAGGTCAATACAAAAACACGTATACATCGTGACGATGTCGTCTATAGAGGGGATATAAGTGGTGGAACGGGAAAGGATACAGACGAAACCAATAATCACACGAAAGGGACAAGCAAGACGACTTCAAAGCAATCCACGGCGAAACCAACGATCAAACCACCGTCGAATAGTGCAGGTGGACTTTTGGGTCCTCTTATAGGAGGGTTGCTCGGAAGTCTTGGTTTAAGGGACAAGATGAATGTCAGGGTAGCCGCTTCTGCAACGAGCACGAGATTCGCAGCTTCGACGACTCATCGTTCCAACTTGGAATCGTCGATCATGCAAGCACCAAATCCAATATTGGGTTCAATCGATGTGAAATCTTCGAAAAAGGACAAGACTCAAGAAGAGAATCCAGACAGGAAAGAGGTGAAGTTCGCTGGGATATTCTTCAGGTATGTTCAACATTATGCTCCACAGACAAGAAAGCTAATGGCTTCGCCAATATAAGCACATTCTTCGGAGGTCACGATGAGAAGTATGCTACACCGAAGGATCAGTACATATGGTTAAAAGATTTTGCAGTAGCTTACAATGCGTAATCTTCTTCAATGTGATCAATTAGTCTGGGTGGATCAAAACGTTAATTTGATACAAACCTAACTGAGAAAGTCCGAGTCTTAAATATGTCTACAAATTTATCGGTTAATAGGAAAATGAAGTGGACACAAAGGTTTATTTACCAAATGCATAAAAAAATCAAAACGATAGTCAAACAAATTAGCTATCGGATGCCCATACATATTCCGTCTATCCCAAATAATAACTTAACGAGGTGTAATGGTTACAACGATGTGATGGCCCATCTCGAAATACGCCGAGAACACCATAGAGGAACTGTAATGCTTCATGTCCTCATGCGAACCTTGCCACCAAGCGCTTGAACAATTTCAAAGCATAGCACGAGAAGAAGTTGGCCAATCAGATCCATGAGAGCTGAGTGAATAGGTAAGGCGTAAAAGTCCGGATCTCGATTTTTGGACCACAGAAATTCTGTAAGAAATCGAGCGATTAAGAGAGATGCGAAGACCTGATCGGAAAAACCAAGTCATGAGTGAAGAGTCTCAAGACTGAACAAAAGAAAAGATGGCGTACAGCACAGCAGAAGAACACTATCGAGAATCCAACAAACAATATGGGAAGATTGAGCCATCCCAATGCGTTCAAGATGGCCAAGAATATGACTTCCACAGGGAGTGTGATGACGAGGAGAGTAATCATAGTTAGGAGAGAGCTTGGTTCAGGGTGTTTGGATTTTGATGTGTAGGATGGCAGGGATTGTCGTATGGATAAGGCTGCGGCATGCAGTGAGGTAGATAGACGAGAGATTAGGATTGATCCAGCAGCTCCTGGAAGACCTGCGGAGGTAGTCAGAATGAGTAGAAACCTTCATACGGGAAAGGCATACCGCTAATGACAATAGCGAGAACAGCAAAACCTTCATACCGACTGACAAACATGTCTAAAACAATGCCAGTTCCACTACTAATCGCCATCGCACCAAACAGCGGTGACCATCCTTCTTTCAAGAGCGGCCGTACTTTTTCGTTTTTGAGCGTGTAAACTAGACAGCTGATTGCCAAGCAAACGACCATAGCGCCCACGATAGAGGGTACCGGCGTGCGAAGATATGGCACGAGAAGTGTAGATACAAAGCCAAGGAGGACAAGGGTGAAGAGGTCACCAAGGCACGAAGCGACGGCTGGAGCGATGTTGTCTGGATCACGGTCATATTTTCGGCAGAGGACGACGAGGGTGCACATGAATGAACCGAGGATCAGGCCGGAGAGGGAGGCTGCGGTCATAGCTGAACAAGCAACCATTATTAATCTGTGGATTATAAAGTTTGTTAGGACAGGCGCGAATCGGAAGATGAAGACTTACGTAGGTATACCGGAGTGCCGACCCGTTGTGGCATCTTCTCTGAAATCTAGGGAATACTTTACGAACTCTCGGAGAATATGGGTGGTAACGTTTGTTGAGTTAGAGGGTATCATTGTCGTTGGCGGTGAAGGTCCTGCTTTGGGAACAAATGTTCCAAGAATGAGGGAGATGCAGGCGGCAACGAAAGATATCGATATAGTTTGGACTTGAAGAAGTGCGAGGCCACCAATAAGCATAGAACGACGAATGGCCGGGTCATCAAGTTCGCCGACGTTTGCGGCTGTACTAAGTCGCGCAGAGAGATTCATTTCGAGGTTTCCGTTGAGATTCAACAGCGTTGGTATGATCATGATGAGTTGGTCCACTTCCCGCATGGCGCGCCAGTGCTACAAAGAGTGATTAGCTAAACGCATCAAGAGCAAGTGTTGAAAACGTACAGAGACTCTATCTAGTAGCTTACCAGTAAACAATAGGCTGACTGTTGTCATAAGGAGAGTAGGTGCACTCTAGAAAGGCTCATTAGCCTTGGACTTGGGTACACTGATCAACAGAATGTACCTCAATCACGATGCCCTTTATCTGAGGCCATATTCGTGCAGTGGCCGTTTTTGCTTCTTCGAAATCTCGAGGTACATGTACGCCAGAGCTCAATAAGGCTCTATTAGCATCGTCTAAACCTTGGTCCTCGTCATCTTCTTCTTCGTCAGCGTTTGGACTGAGTGGTGAATATAGTGGTCGTTCGGGATGTTGAGATGAGTTCTGGGCTTCCTGAAAATCTTGAATACCTATCATCTCGATGTCCTCGTCGACAGAGGCATTTCCTGGGGAATGTTGATTCATTGCTGTCGGAGGAACAGAGTCGCGGTCCGAGTTAAAGGCGTAAATAGGCGTGCCGTCAAGTCACGGCAGGTCGTTTGAACCTTCCACAACCTCTCAAAAGCTCGTTAACAGTAAACAATAGAAGAAGATACTGTGCTGCATTTTGTGCAATTTCTGGATTTTTTCTACGCCAAAATTAAAGCCCGATAGCCTTCGTAAAAGTCAAAACTCAAGACAATGTAAAGCAATGTACTCACGTGATCCATTATGAGTTATCGTTCCGCGTGATCGAGACTTGTTCGCACCTTGACACCGACGTCGACTGAGCATTGCCAAAACTCGACAACGGCCAGTCCGACGATCTTAAATAACGTCGGATTCGCAACCAGCGACGTAAATCTGGTCTAAAGCCAACATTTTTGGACTTTCCTAGGAAATAGCTGGTCGCGCCCCGGAGTCATGGCTTCCAAGCTAGCCCCCTTTCCTCAACCCGATCCATTTAGGTCTTCTCTGGTCAAAAACCCGCCGGAAACAGTTCCTAGCATAGATGAACTTGAGCAGCTGCAAGCCGAACTCAAGAAAGTCAGACAACGGGCCGTAGACAGGCGCCGAAAGGCCAATGAAGACCTCAAGACGCTTGAGGAGTCTTTGCGCCGGATGACGGAGAAAGAGAAAGGCAAATCAAAAGCGGTTGACAAAGTAAAGCGCGAACGCGACTGTATGTGCTATTTTATACAGCTTTGGTCTTAGCCGCTTCTGACGATTTCTTGTTTCCCTCACATTACTATTTGACTCACCTTCACGTCGCGTCTTAAATAAATTCTGAATCCAAATCTCGGAAATCTTGCTCCGCGCATATCTCGGAATGCTCAACACACTGATGGTGCTGATATTTCACCGAATTTTTATTGGTTGAAACCGCACTGTGGACGACTACAATGACATCAACCAACGGTATATAACTCTTGGAATGCAAATATCGCGGTAACACAACCTCGATTGTGACTCTGGTAATTTCGATCTTCATGCAAACCACCATAACATGCTTTTTGTCCTCAAATTCTGCCAAATCACGCCCGAAACACGTTCTGTGCCACCCGCATCAAACGACTATCCCTCGCTCATCCCCGCCCAATATGTCTGTTTGGTCGGCTAGATACACCTATGCTGGATGGTGACGACTCTAAATCGACAAGCTCGCAAGTTGGAAGCTCATCGAAGGCTCGGAATCACTCACACCAGCTACATTCTGTGGCATCGTCTTCAAGATCGTCTCTCGATCCGAGGAAGTCGTGAGTCGAGTTAGAACGTTCTACCTTTCCGCGGGAAGCTCAAAGGATTCTCAGATATCTTGATGATAAGAAGAAAAAGAAGAAGCGGAAACGAGAAGGTGGCGACAGTGATGTCGAGCAAGGTGAACTCACTCGGATTGCGCGTAGAGGCAGTCTTAACACTTTTCTGCAGAACACCAAAGACCTCGCAAGATGTCACCGCCTCCTTCACACACTCCCACTCACCCGCAACCTCAAAAAATCCCGAAACCGACCATACCCTCGGTTCCCTCGCATCCAAAGGTTGGTCTGATTCTTCACCTGTGTGGCCCTTTCGTCGTCTAACCGTGCTTTCTAGCCTTCCGCCGGACCCGACTTCACTCTACCAGGACCTCATACAATGTCTTTGCTTCCACCTCGACCTCCAATACCTCAACCTCCCAAACCCGGACCTATGAAGCCTACAGACGTTACAACCGACTTCAGCAATATCAAACCCCCAGGACAAGTCCTCGTAACTACCTTTTACTCAAGTATCGAACCTTACATTCGGCCTATCAAAGAAGAAGACGTCGGATTCCTAGAATACACAGGCGACGAGGTTGAACCTTATATCATGCCTAAACTTGGTCGACATTACTTGGAAGTCTGGGAAGAGCAAGATATGGGAGTCCTACCGGCTCTACTAATAGACCATCCACCGGCGCCTTCTAGCTCATATACAGCGCCTACACCGAAATGGGATCCTTCGACACTAGCGGAGACTGATTTGCTCGTGGAAGAGAAGGGACATGGTCCATTAACGGAAAGAGTGATCAGTGCTCTATTGCCTATTCCGGATATAGGTGGATGGAAGGGCGTCAAAGCGGCTGAGGATGCCATGGAAGGACGACCCGGAGGCAGTGGTGCTGCAGCAGCGAGAAAGGAGAGGCTGAACGTCACGGATCTAGAGGCCAGGATAAGAGATCAAATGAGGCATCATGGCTTGATTGACACTATGGTTGGTTTTATTCCCCTTTTCTAGATCCCAATCATCTATTGACATCTTGCATTTTATTTAGCCTGATTTTACGGAGCGAGTAGACGACCCAATAGCCACTGCCCTGCGAGAAGCTCAGCGCGAGCTGCGGCGAGTAGTTGCGACCAACAAAGCTCGTAAAGCCCGTCTAGCAGCCATCGCCCGCGACAGACTTGGTTATCAAGAGTACATTGAACTCAGGGACTCGATAGACAAGAATATCGCTACCATATACAGCAAACTACAGAAGAAAGACGCGCCAAAACTAAATAAAAAGAAACGGAAACCACTGCAAGGCGCTGCTGCCGCCTCTCATGCAGCCGCTTCCGCTCACTCAGGAAACGGCACTAATGGAGGTTTGAATGGGCACCACAGTATCTCGTCTGGTGGAGATGACTCCTCGTTCAACCCTCTTCTCCTTCCTCCATGTCCAGCCGCTCTTGGCCTCTCTCCAGACGAAGACAATCGCCTGAACGTCCACGACCAGCTTAAGCAACTAATCGAAACACGTCGACAATGGGTAGACACCGTTGGTTCTGTCTTTGAGGAAAAGGAGCAAGAAGATCCAGGCAGAATATATGGGCTTCCGAAGGAGAGTGTATTTAAGGGTATTGATGAGGACATTGAGGAGACGTTGAAAGTTTATTGGGCGAAAGAAGAGAAGAAACCGAATAATTCGGTGTTCACAAAGGGGCCTGGGATGGGGAAAAATGGACATGGCCCCATGAATGGTCAGATGAGGAGTTCCGGGAAGTCGTCAGGGCATAACGGAAGTTCAAGTTCAAAGGGCAAAGAGAAAGTGAGAGGTGATGCAATGGATATTGGCTGACTTTTCTTTTTCTTCTTTCTCTTTCTTTATTCGGATTGCTTTCTCGCTCTCTATATCAGGGCTTTGACATTCTACTGGCTTTGAACCATAATATCCAGGAAGTTTAACACAACATCTTCTCCCTCTGCATCCTTTCCTTTGTATTCTTGACATTACTTTTAGTCACATCGCCACACATCATTTCCTCTCATCCTTAGATCTCACATCGCACCCACCTTCCACTCTGTTGTTGACTTATCACTCTTATCCGTTGTACATTGACGTGCTTCCTTGCTTTCCACATTGGTTGTGGCTCGTACAACAATTCATCATAAATCAGGATCTGTCATGACAGACCTCGCTTTTTTGAACGAATGCTTGGTTATGGTCAGAGATTCAACAAATAAACTCTGCCGTGACGACGTGTGTAAACTATGAAGTTTTAGTTCTTTTTGACCTCTTCACTGGCGCGTGGACAACATCTCCTTTCCGCTTTTTGCCTTTCTTTAGCTCGAGGTCTGGCTCCACTTCCCCGATCGCTTCCTCGTCTTGTTTGACCTTCTTATCCGATGATGGCAGTTCAACCAGGGGCGAATCTTCATCCATCTGAATATCGCTTTCTTCATTAATGAGCTCAGCTTCGCTGCTTTCCCCTTCTTTCTTTCCCCGTGCACCAGTTGGGAGGAACCTGTGCTTCAACACGTTTTTCGGGTATGAGTACCTTGGTGGGTTTTTATATTCGACAGCACCAACATCGCTATCACCGACATCCGTTTCTGGAGGTATTGGGAGTACCGGTTGAGCAGCAAGTACGAAGAAGTTTGTGATCGGTTTGGGAGCTAAGTAATTGGTGAATGAGTGGAAGTTATCAACAGTCAACAGAAAACTCGCCGGGATAAAGTTTTCCTTTCTTTTTCTTACGGGGAAGAAGACAAGATATACTTTTAATTTCTTCCCCAACGGGTAATTCAATATTCTTGTCGTCTGAGGATCCAATAGACCAAATGTCGAAAGAGGCAACTTTTCGTTGTAACGTGCCGACACATGTACTGTGAGTTGTACGCGAGGGAAAATCAATCTTCAAGTTTTCCATGTGTTTTGGCTTTATCTGTAAAAGATAGAGCTCAGCGAAGTGGAAAAATCAATACCTCTTGGACATACCGCGTCGGGCACACGGATTAGGCAGAGCTCCAGATCGTCATCGTCGTTCACTACGTCCCAGTCGAAATTTCCCGCATCTCCTTCTTGATCTTCGACCAAGACGGCACCAAGAGGTGGTTTATAGTCCCAATTCGATTCTTCACCCTCATTCCTCCCTTCCGTGGACGCGACAGCGGTCGCCTTTTTCTTGCCTTTGGGCTTGGGTTTATTAACTGTATATTTCTTTTTCTCAGAAACAGCCGGTGGAGGAGTAGCCGACATTCTAGAAGATGATGCATTAGGACTTGGAGAAACAGAAGGCATCTTATTGCATGAAAGTTCAGGACAAGCACAAGTCTCATCCTCTGAAAGTTTCCTGTGCGCCGTTAACTAGATCGTGGGAATCAGAAGATCTGGTCCAATGACCTCATGCGTTCTTCCAACACAGCCAGTTGTGGTTACTTTGCTGTCAGTCCTACTTTCATGATCAGATATCACACCTCAAAAATCTGTCTGATGCACCGTAGCTCTAATTTCCTTGTACAAATATATGAACTCTGCGTGGGATTGGCCTTAGCTACAGGACGGTGATAGGCTACCTAGACCCAGCAAGAAAAAGGACTAGAGAATTTCAAGTTGTTTAATTGTGAGTCTAAGGAATGATTTCGAAGACTAAAGTTGCTATGCTTGCGACAAGCGGATGAGCTGCTCCAGCGAGAGCTGCTTCTAACCTCGACAACACCACTTGCCGAATGACACCGAAGGCATTTCAAAATCAAGAAGTAGCGATCGCGATTGCCTTGGGCTTGGTTAGATGTTCAGAAATGCATGACACACGGTGCACCTACATATCTTATCTTCCATCACGGTTAGGCCTGCAGGGCAATGCTTCTCAAGACAAAACTACACATCGTTTCACAAAGAATTAGTCAATAATTTTGCTTAAACCAGGGTCATGAAGAATTGCGTTCGTCGGCGAGCTTCTCGCGTACCGAGACAAAGAAGTTCCGCTGTACTGACGACTAGTGCCGCCAATTCATAGGTCGAAATTGCGCTCGGGTACCATCCTCAACCTATGAATGCCCTGGCTGGACAAAAATCAGCCATTTTTGCCCAACTATCTATGTTTTGTTAGATAAAGATAGAAACTCTGAGTTTCTAACGAGATCTCACCAGAATTGGCGAGAATTAGTGAGAATTAGCTAAGATCAGCAAGGCTAGAAGGAGATCTAATGATATCTTATCCGATATCTTCCAATCTAATCAGATTCCAGCATTTCTGAACCATTCTCATTGATAGGCAGCCTTCTGCGTACCACAACATCTCAAAATTGCTTTCTTATTCTGACAGATTCTCAAAATTTCTCTTTGTTTCTCATCTCACCTCAAACTGTCATGTACTGCTCTTGCTGACACAGGACTTCTACAAATGGCTACGTAGCCTATCCTCTATCATGACTTCACTCTGCGGCGGTCTATTGCACATTTCCAACTCTGTGTTTGCCGCTCACTGCTTTGACAACAGCCTCAAGTTTCCTCTTGCTGTGACGGCCTTCCAGAAACATCTTCTATTAGGGCCCTGTGTGCCGTGGTTTGTACGTATTGCCTCCACCTCATCAGCAAAACCTGATTTTTGGGTGTTGTTACAACTGACATCGAGCTAATTTGTTTAAACTAAGTTAAACGGCCTAAAGCGAGATCGGTCGTGGTTCTGTCTTCTAGTCTTCAAGTTCTGTTCTAGCAAACTAGCGGTAACTTAGTCTTTCAAAGTTAGTACAGTAGTTTGGAGCAAGTCGTCTATCCCTTAGATTAGAAAGAGGCTTTCAATATGAAAGTGGTAGATTCTCAAGAACTAGCTAAAGAACAAGTACTGTACGTCGCAGTCTTATATACTAGCTAGGATCTACGAGTCATAATGCGAGTCAGTTATGACTCTAGTCAAAATTAGTCGTTACGAGTTATAAGTATTATAACTGAGTCAATTAACAAGTCAACTATACTATAAATGAGTCAATGAAGTTACTGAGTCAATGACGAGTCAACATAAGTAAAGACGAGTCATATGTGAAGAACGTGAATAGAAATTAGTATACTGCGTTTGTAACACATCAGGAAAAACCAGAAATGAGAATCAGCCCTGATTTTCAGTAATTTACAGGTACCTTGCTAATGATAGTGAATCTGGCCAAATTCATTGAATAAGTAAAGTTTTACTACAAGTTCTCAATAGCTTACAGGGCGGCCACTAATTATGGCCAATTTACTGAGATTTACAGCCAATTTAATGAGATTTACAAAGCCCCTGTCAGCCAGAGAAAATCCTCCCGGACTTGCCAGTCATGTCATAAGCTGCAAATCTGATTAGTGGTACTTATCCTTAATACATTACAGCTGAGAAATTCAACAATAAATAGTAAAGAAAGAAGCGTACTTTCTAAGATTCTGAGTTAGTTCTCCGAAATGCTGGCGAAAGGGTCAAGATTCTCATTCAAGATGGTAACACCAACACAATTTGGGCACATTAAATTACGAACGTGAGACATAAGACATTAAACTAAAAAATTAGCTAAAACAAGATCATGAACACCTAGACCGAGAGCGATCCCCACGCCAGACCATGATTTTGTTGCTTTGGAGAAGGAGATGCAAAGCATCAGATCCCAAAACGATCTGATGCAGTTGAGGCTAGTGGATAAGCGTGTTAGTCAAAGACATTCGAGATAGGTGAATTTTGTCAACCTTTGAGCCATCCAGACTACACGGAGGGATTGCACCCAACCGCGGGGTCAAAACTCACTTTGTTGATAGGTCTTTATTGAGCTCCTGCGTCCAATCATCATGACAGCCTCCATATAATAATCACTTCATCCGCTTAGCCAACGCCAAACACAACCTGGAGGGGAGATAGAGAACTTCAGATCTCTAAGCAGCTCAATACAATCAAAGCTGTAGGGCAGTTTGTTAGATCCCATTTTATTCGTAAAAAGTGGTATCTACTGACTTATTGATTCCATCCAAAGACTCAGTTTTATTGATAGAGGGCGAAGAACCAATGAGATGGGCTACCTGGAGGTAGACTGGAGCAAATGGTGGAATCCTATATCAGAAGCGAGGTTAGTTGTTGTGGGTATGGCGAGCAAAGGATCTGGAACATAGCCAGATTGGCCGGAGAGAAGTCATCATCGCTTGGCGCCAGGAAAGGAGAGCTATGCAATTCTTTGGGGATAGGCCGATGGTATCGCGAATCCATGATCAGTGTTGTTGTCGCAAGGGAGGGATGGAGTGGCTATGTTTGGACGTCGACAAACCGGAGAACGGGCCAAGCAACTTGGAGTGAAAATGGCATTCATTGCGGATGAATAGTAGGTTTGATGCTTGATGAGGTGAGTCCGGAATGAGGGGCAACATATTATAGTAGGATCAAGTTCGAGGGAGTGATGGCAGTTTAGCGGGGAAATCAGAGACCCAGGCCTCTGGCCGGAAACCTCGTTTGGTGGACCATAAAGTCTTCATCAAACAAAAGATGTGGAAGTTGAGTGGGTGGTACCGATAAGGCTACAAGGATGACAAAAGTGGCGGTAATTTATGTTGTTCATCCTCGGGACTCCTGTGATACAGGTGATGTGAGGGTTATTCACTTAGGCAAATTGCTGGTATTCCTGAAATACAGTGAGCAGCTTTGTTGTTCCTTGTCAATGTCGTCCAATGCATTGGTTGAGTCGGGAGAGGAAAACGGAGAGGGAGCAAGACCATCATCAGAATTGCTGTCCTCAGGGAAAGGACTTGCGAAAACAATCTTCCGCTGCCGATCGAGGGTGACAACAATCCCTCGTACTCTCATTTCCCCTGGGCCGGTTGCATAGAGGGTGTTCCGCAACTACAATAGTCTTTGCTGGGAGCGGAAGGTTGAGTTGGTGGGTGCTCAGCGGTTAGTGCAGCACAAAGGGGGTGGTTTATCACCCAGTGGGCTCGGAGATTGTTGCAGATTTCTGAGGTACTGAGGCAAGGGCGGTAGAATTGTCCTCCTTATCGCCTTCTGAAAACATCAATGTGAACTTCGAAGCTGCCATTGCCCATTGTCGCTGGCATATCTTCATGTTCTCGGATGCGTTGTTGAATACAGGCATCAATATAATGTCCCCGCTTGTAGATGATTTGGTGGGTGTGAAGTCCTACTGGCATGGTAGTGGGTGCCAGAAGACGTTGGAGACGAGTGGTAAAATGCTTCGGGTCCATCTCTGCGGGCCACTTGCGTTGGAGGGGTAAATACCTGAGTTGACGCTATCTTCAAGGAAGGACCCCTCGGATGATGGGTCGAGACATCTGGAGGAGCAGCAGGGTCATTGGGCTTGACAGTCCCCTCTCGAAGGATTGCGACAGCCATGGAAGGGGCACTAGGCTCTCCTTTGGCAGTTTTGACATCTGCATCTACGATTTTTGCCTATTGCACGTCGGGACCTTGAAGGGGAATTGCAAGCTGCAACTGGCAACTCCTGTGTCATCAACTGCAAGGCATTCAGTGACGTTGAGCGCTGGAATTGGAAACATTATGGGCCTCGACGTTTCTGGACAGGGATCTTATCGAGGGAAGACCGTTGATAAAGAACCAATGAGCAGCGTCCAATATCATCATAAGTTTAGATAACTGGAGGTAGACCAGCCTTTCAGAACCTGCATTTGAGCTCCAAGTCGTAATCGATGCCGGATACGCTGCTCCTCGAGAGAGAGGCCATGCGTTAACCGAATCTTAATGTATTCCACAAGAATCTGAGTAATGGATGAGAGAAATACTTGAAAAGAGGTGAATACTTACTTGAATCTTGAGTTTTCTCTCGAGCGTTGAGAGATGGCCAACTGGCGAGGAACGAAAGGAGATTGGACAAAAGAAGCGCCGGCTCCAGTTGTGATACTGAGCCGATGTGTCTTGACTAACCCAGATCCCAGGGTTGATCAGAGAACTGCGGGATTGTTTAGATTTCGCCATAGAAAAAGAGGGGGAAAACTTACTTTCTCTTCACTCTAACTCTGCGACACATAGCCGGACACTTTATTCCTTTAGAAGTATCCAAGGCATCTGGTTCCTCCTCGCCGACCTCGTCTATGTTCCATCTCCTTTGTTCCCGCAATGTGAAGGATAAAGTTGGCACAGTTCGGCGCTGTATTGGGGTTATGAATGGGGGTACTTGATTCCACAATAATCGGCTCATTGGCATTCCAAAGCGAATGACGTTGACGTCCACGGGGGAGCTGGAACTTGGTAAGTGCTTGATGCCATAAGGGTCCTGGGCCGATGGACCGTATGATGTGGACTTGAAGAGATTGGAAAGAGCACTACAACATCATTAGAATGGATATTCCGGGAGATAAAAAGACATTGTACTGCTTGCGAATGAATAATATGCTTTGGAGCTCAAGTTGACCTTCGACAAGGAGATGCTCGACAACAAGATAAGTCACCCAATCATAGGTCAAGCTCCTGTAGAGTATACCCTACTCCTTGGCGGAGGGTTTACGAGCAGAGATGAGCTTGGTCCGGTTGAGACGTTTGTCGGAGGCCTCGATGGCTTTCATCATCTTGGTCTCCTTCCCTTTTTCCCCTCCTTGTCTTCGTCAACTTCTTTGATTTGGATTTCTCGCCATTGGGTTCCTTCTCCTTCGCGTCTTGAGCCTGCTGCAAAAAACTCTGAAATTTTTGAACTAGAATTACGAAGTTCTACATACCTTTTGTTATCATGGCGGAACACTGGTCATTACAATGGGGTTGAAAACATGGGCGCAACAGCTGTTGAGTGGGCGCTTCCTACATTGGGGCCTGTAGGTGATTCAATATACCAAGACGTTGAGCTGGGAGGCCATTTTCGTGAGTTTGAGGTCCAAACGACAGTGGTTGATACAATGGATTACGGCCAAAAGCGTGGGTCAAGATATTCAAGTTTTTCATTCTCACAAACAACGCGATCACTGCAATGAGATAAGATTTACAAACATAAAATACATTGTACTAAAACTCGAAAGATTTGAAAAAAGGATCATGGACCGCCCTCAGCCCTGATGTCGACGTTCTCCAGGATTTCTTCAAGCAACATATGGGTTGTAAGGTGCTGGAAACATGGAAGGGGTGTCACCACGTGTCAATCACAGAAGAAGAATGCAATACAGTGGATTTAATTATAAGTCCGCAACGTGTCGAGGGCGCAAATCAGTGATCCGTTGATTGAAAGTAACGCTGGGAGACTCACAGTGCCAGGTTCCGTAGTTGTAGACAGGCGCCGCAACGGTATGGATGGACGTCTCAGTTAGGTTACAGTCGCAAAAGGAGTAGTTGAAGTTGCCGGTCGGGTGCGATTCCCTGGCTTGCAATTCAAGTTTGAACACTTCGATCGCGTTGTTCAACGTCCCGACTGAAGCTTGAAGGACTGTGGAGACTCAGCTCAAGGTAGCGCCCAAGAAAATGGTCAATACCTTCTAGATCAGCAGCACGATCTAAGTTCGGATGAGCCTGGGTTCTCCGCTCTTCACCTTCACCTTCGAAGATTTGTCGAAGAAAGATTGCTACGGCCGTAAGAAACGAATCAAAACATTCTTATAGAGTTGAATACTTACTAGTTAGCATAACAACGATGATTGTGCATATAAAAGCGGTTGTTGAAGCTTCCATTGGTGTAACTGAGAGTGAGTGAGTTTGGTTGAGGATTGGTCACGGTCAAGAGTGAGTTGGCCCACGAACACGTTATGCTGTGCCATGTTGCGCAACTCGGAGTCGCGAGAACGAATTGCTGCCCGGTCAGAAATTTGGAGAAATACTAACAGATAATGGTGACAATCTATTCGTGTAGGAATGTCAGGACATGTTCCCAGATGCAATAATCTATTATTCGACGGCTTTTCAGTGATGCCAATACATAAGGTTCGTTACTAAGCCTAGCATCAGCATTGTATTGATAAGTATAGTATTTCAAATAGACGTACCATTAAATAGACATAAATCTACTCGTTGTAGAGCGTTATGGCTTCTAATATATAGTGGAATAAGGGAATCTATCGGAGAAGCAATTAACATATAGCAAAGGGGCGACCTCCAACACAGTGCTGGATTTCCATTCGGCGGGAGCGACAGGGCCAAATGCAGGTATGACATGGGCGCTTTGTTTGATGAGATTAATTGGAATGACACTAGTGTGTTGTTGTCCATCAATCATTCGTCTGGATATCTTGTATAATCCATGGTTTCTGCCCGGACAAAGTGTGGTGAATGGTGTGAACCATTCCACATAGGCAAGGTGCAAAGGCGATCTTTGTCCCGGGAACCACGTCTTCTGTACTCTGGATGGTAGGACAAATACACAATGTATCTGTCCTACACAATATCCTAAGTAGATCCAGATAGTCAGTATACAGCCCAGTGCGATCTATACTCATTGAACGGACCTTTTACCCCAACTCGTCCACCATTTGCAATGTTGACCATTGCGGTATCAAAGCGCCCAGGAATCAGGTTGTTGTAGCGATCGAAGCGTGCAGGCTCGCAGTGAATAGAGTCAACAACGATAGAAGCCGAAGGGTTAATACTATAGGGGTCATGACTGACAAACTTGATGCGGTGAAAAACGGACACTTTGTAGAATGGGAGTTGAAAATTTGCGGCGGCATCTTCGACTTCACGCTTTGTGAGTTCAGGCTTTTGAGAGTGAATGACGAAGCGAGAGAGGGCGCCTTTGAAGTCCGTAGCCCATATTTTGTTCCGATCTCTTCAAAAGACACACCGTACACTGAGGGTGATGTGGCCATTTTCATTTCTCGTGGTTGGACAAGAGGAGGAATGCGAGGAGGAGGAGGCACATTGTTGGAGTTAGCCTCGAAACGACGCAGAATGAACTTGTCATGTAGCATTACCTTCTCGCGACGGTCGAGCCAGGCTGTCATCTGAGGAAATTTGTCTTTTGAATTGGTCGCACGAAAGGCTTCTTTGGCCAAGTTGATGTGGAGGCGTTCCGTGTACTCGGTATTAAAATTGTCGGTCGTCCCAAATAGCTCGATGAGCTTGCGGTAATGGTTTGAAAAGTGATATTTAGGGAAGTTGAAATCCTGGCGTATACCAAGATTGATAAAGACCTGGCGGTTTTCGTGGTACATTTTCAGTGATTCCTCCATCTGATTGAGAGTCTCCATCGTGTGGACTGGGTACTTTGCCAAGTAGAGGAAGTCAAGAATTCCACGAACTGCTCGAACGAGACAGGCTGTTGCGCCGCGACAGGCATTAGGTACTCGGATATCGATGATAATACCAAGAATAAACCGGCAGATCTGGTCGTGTTCAGTGCCAGTAACACAGCTGAGGTGAGAAATGCCTTTAAGAAACAGTCGAATGTTGTGGTTGGGGGGTAGACGACGGCAACGAGCATCGATTTTGGCTTCACCACAAGCCTTCTTCAGCCAGTTGACAAGGTGTTTGATGTTTCCTTTGTCAGGGGACAACCTGAGTCCCTATCCTAGCATGGTTACACGTACGTATGTTCTCCTTATCTATGACATCGTTAGGTCTGCCCATTGCATCATTATTGCATCATCCCATCTCTCTCCATTGTAGTTATGTCACTCTCCACCTATGACATCATCCCTGATGTCATATAATGTCACTATGCCATACATACCGGTAGATAGTTTATCCGATGTAGTATATAGGCTGGTGGTGGATCATACTGATCCCCCACCTGATTATCAACTTGGCTTCTGGGCTACTCTTCCCCTTACATCCTTGGTATAGTTGATGAAGAACATCGGGAGTGATCGATCGAAAGATATTGACGAACAGAAGGTGTTCCCAGAATGGATGTTGGATGGGTTTAATGCCAGCCTCTCGACACGAACAAGTGAACTCGGTCGGGCCTTCAGTAATTGTACTCAACGCAGTCAAAATCAGCTCCAGTTTGCAAGCCGCTCCGACGGATTTGGGATTGCCCAGCTCGTTTTGTGGTACTGGACATGTCGGACAGTGGGTAGTGCAGGTAACAAGGGTTTGTTCTGGATAATCACCACGATAGGCGGCAAGGATAGGGTGGCAATCACGTACAGCTCCGTCCCCACTCCTCATCAAAAGGCCAGTTTCACCCAGAGTCTTGAGGGGTTTAAGGAGGAAGCCTATGCATGCATGGAAAAGATTTGCTACTGCACGACGACGGGCCAACTTATTTGTGATATGCTTGAGTTTTGAGGTGGGTAGATAGGCCAGTAGGATTTGGCCTTGCCTGGATGGCTTTCGGCGTACGTGTTTGAGAAGATTGCCGATTGTGAGATAAACCGGGTAAGCCAGTTTGTCCCGAAAGACCGTTAGTTGAGTCTTGTCTGATGAGAGTATGATCGGGACAATAGTGATGCCCGTTTTTTTTATCTTGCGCTCAACTCGTCGCTGGAGAGGAGAATGTAAGTTGAGTTGCCGCCCCCACAAGGAATGATGATTTCGTACCTGTGTATCCCACCACCACCTCCCAGTGTGTGTATCATGGAAAAGCCAAATGGTCTGGTCCTCATCAACATAATGATGTTTGGCCTCAAAGACGAGGTAAGGAAGAAACTCAGGGTTGCCCCAGAGAGCTCTTAAACATTCAACAATGTCTCTGCCAAACAATTCAAAGGACTCTCCCACGACTACAAATTCCTGGCGTTTGAAAGCAGGACGATGGGGTAGTGATTTGTCAATGATTTTGTTGAGTTCGTTGGTGTTCTTGTAAGAAAGCCCTAAGGCTTCAACGAGCTTTGAGAAATTGTGAGCAAGAGCGAGTCTAAGGTTAATATTTACATACCCCATTAATTGAAAGCAGTTCTGAAAGTGCTGTCGATCCTTGCCCTCGTAGTTTTCCCCAACGTCCAAGTTTCCAGTCAATTTTGGTCTTGAAGGGTGCCCAGGGATTGGAGTTTGACCCCAGAGAGCTGGCATAACCGCCATCCAGATGTTGCCCTGCCAAAACTATAGCGCCTACATTTGATTGTGGATGTAGAGACGAGAAGCGAACAATGCGGCTGGCGCATATATCGAATCGGGCTTCTGCAGAGGCGCAAGCCGTGGTGTCAAATGCACGGTCCTCTTCATCTTCATCTTCGTCAACATCCATACCCATGCCTAAGGGTCCTTCGTCTTCTGAGGTGGGACGAGGACGTTCCCATGCAGCTTCTAAGGTACCATTCATCCTTCTTCCACATCCTCATCACCCTCATCTTCGTTCTGCCTTCATGCCTCGTCTTCGTCTTTGTTCCTCCCTTGAGTGTCATCTTCATCTTCGTTGTTGTTCAGTTAACCAAAATCATCATTCTGGTAGTCGGAAGCGCTACCAAAGATATCGCCACCAAAAGGAATAACTTGCGGGGTAGGGTCGTCGTCCTCGGACGTGGATAAATCCTCATCCTCATCCAAACAAGCGGCGAACTGTTCATGGAGTACAGCTTTGCACACTGGGTTTTTGGTTTGTGAAAGATGGGAGCCATAGTATACAGTGGAAGAGAACCATTTTCCACATCCGCGGCAGTTGGTCTGAGTCGCCATGTCGAAGTTACTGGAGAAGTAGAGCATGCCGGAGAAAAAAATCGCCAACTCATCAGGAAAAAGACTATTGGCCTACTTCAACCTTGATTCAGGTTGGTGAAGTCTCAGATAGTCTCAGTTGGACTGAGATGGACCTGGAGGTCCCAGAGCACCCAGAGCACCCAGAGGCTCTGGGCTCAAATCAAGAATTACTTAGACTCTTGGCATGTATGGGGCTGGCCTGAGAGCAGCCCCAGCTTGCTCTGAAAACAATCTAACCAGGATCCAACAGTCTAGTAGTATTCACCCAGTATTGGTCTTTGATATTTTCAAAAGCAAAAT
The DNA here is from genome assembly GCA_015657495.1 of Crepidotus variabilis. Lineage (NCBI taxonomy): Eukaryota > Fungi > Basidiomycota > Agaricomycetes > Agaricales > Crepidotaceae > Crepidotus > Crepidotus variabilis. The sequence goes on along the minus strand of MU157828.1, from coordinate 813,267 downwards.
AGAAATTGAATAAAATTCATTTTAGAATTGAATTACATAGTACAGATTGTGCTACCTGGTCTACAGCAATGTGAAACTTACTCTTACAGAGTCTACATTCAATCCATTGCATCCTGGACAATCAAGAGAGGTGTTAGAAAAGAAACATTTAAATTAAATTATACACAAGACTTAGCTTCCAATGCGAACCCCATCCCATCCCCATAACCCCCTACACATCTCAGTATGCAAGGACCAATTTTGAATGGTGGCTATACCATGTTCCTAGAGCTGAGAGAGTATATTAGATGCGAGTTGCAAAATGTCTTTTGAAGCTTACCAAACTTTATCTTTGTTCAAACGACTTTGCATTTGATATGGTATCCTGTAGCTAAAGAGTGATGTTAGAGTAGCATTAATAAAGAATGACATGAACGTACTTACCCAAAAGATTAACCACATGAGGGAGAGCAGAGGAGAATGGTAAAAGAGGGAGACAAGTTCGACTTCAGTGCATCGCAAAAAGTTGAACCAACATCATGTGACTTGATTCTGGCGCCAAATGGCAGAGGTTTGTCACGGAATTCCGGGCCGGTTGCCTCAGAAAGAAGTCAAAGTTGTTTGTGACATTAGTTAGCTCAGTCAATTCTGAGATTAAAAACATAATCTAATTTGTGCCAGAAGCGCATTTTTGAGTAGATTCCAGATTATTTTGAATTAGAGTTCTTGCCTTTGTTGTCGCAAAGTTATTTAGCTGCGATCAAATTGCCAAAAATCCGCATCTTGATATCTCAGCTAGGTCTTTGAGTTTTGACATGATTAGGTGCTCAAAATCTGCGGAATAATTGCATCTTACTGCATGAAATTAGACCTAGGTGATTAGGTGCCTAGCACCAAAGTTATTGCATGATCTCAACTGGAGAGATCACAATTTTGGTATTTTGGTCATATTTCAGCAACCACTGGTGTGATTTCTAAGATCGAATTATGTGCATAGAGCCCTCACTAATGCGCACAAAATGGTCTCTTAATTATAGAGAATTTCAATGTTGTTGCTGAGATACAGAGATGCGGGTTTTTTGCATTTTGATCGCAGTTGAATAACTTTACAACAGCCAAAGCGGTAGCTCTGATACTAATTTATTTGGAATCTACTCAAAATTTCGCTTCTAGAGCAGTTTAAACTATGTTCACAGCATAAGAACTGATGGAGATGCACTTCAAGGAGAATGCACATCTCCAGCGCTTATTTTTGGCGCCTGACAATGGCCAACTATGCAGCTGAGTGTATCTTTGTCAGTTCTTATGCTATAAACATAGTCTAAACTGCTCTAGAAGCGAAATTTTGAGTAGATTCCAAATAAATTAGTATCAGAGCCACCGCTTTTGCTGTTGTAAAGTTATTCAACTGCGATCAAAATGCAAAAAACCCGCATCTCTGTATCTCAGCAACAACATTGAAATTCTCTATAATTAAGAGACCATTTTGTGCGCATTAGTGAGGGCTCTATGCACATAATTCGATCTTAGAAATCACACCAGTGGTTGCTGAAATATGACCAAAATACCAAAATTGTGATCTCTCCAGTTGAGATCATGCAATAACTTTGGTGCTAGGCACCTAATCACCTAGGTCTAATTTCATGCAGTAAGATGCAATTATTCCGCAGATTTTGAGCACCTAATCATGTCAAAACTCAAAGACCTAGCTGAGATATCAAGATGCGGATTTTTGGCAATTTGATCGCAGCTAAATAACTTTGCGACAACAAAGGCAAGAACTCTAATTCAAAATAATCTGGAATCTACTCAAAAATGCGCTTCTGGCACAAATTAGATTATGTTTTTAATCTCAGAATTGACTGAGCTAACTAATGTCACAAACAACTTTGACTTCTTTCTGAGGCAACCGGCCCGGAATTCCGTGACAAAACATCAAATTTTGTCTCAGTCAAATGATTTTTGTATACAATAGAGTAAATTTATATGGCAAACAAATCTGATACCAACCCAAGACATTTTGGAGTAGTTTCAAGACAGTTCAGTATAGCTCTGAATACAACTCTGAATACAGCTCCAGATGCAGTTCCAAGTTTAGCTCAAAGTTCAACTTCAGATATACCCTCAGGTACAGCTCCAGGCCTATGCCAAGCTCACTCCAGATCATATAAGCTGCCTCAGATACCATCAAATTGACCTATAGGAGCACCATGAACAACCAGGATATTATCTAGATATTAACTAGGTACTTTAGATGCCACTGAGTGGCTTCATTTTTTGGGAAGCTGACCTGCGCCACATGAGAGCTAAAGTCTTTTTCCTGATGCTAATTTATTGAAATGCAGAAAGCGGAACATCCGTGACATCTGACTCAGTAAACAGGGATGGGCCAGGGGGAATTCCTGAACACTCCACCAACCTGTTTACGATATAAGCTGGGTGAATCTGTCGACGAGAAAAATACCCACAATTTGCTCCTCATTTGTTCCTTGCGGTTCGACACACTACCCTACCTCCACCATCCTTGTTGTATCCAATACTCCGACAGCATTTTTCAGCAATACCTCTTGACCTTCTCCTGCTTCAGATATGGCCCCAACAACCGAGCGCGGCAGGAAAGCCGCTGAAACAAGATCAGAGAATATTGAGCGGGAGAGGAGAAATAACAAACATTTAGTGAGAGAAACAGAAGGTAGGCGTGACATATTTCTTCCTATGTTTAAGCCCTTTGTTGATCATAGAATATTGACAGCCCAAGGAGGGCAAAAAGCAAAAAGTATGGCGTACAAGAATGCCGGTATGAGCCTGGCTTTGCGGTGCACCTTCAACTGAACTAACAAAGCCTGATATAAGTGTGGAAGACGGCTTCCACTAAGAATGCCACTGTTTTGAGGAGTGAGTTGAATGTCATTTGTGCGAAATCAATTACTGCTAAGACTCCTTACAGGATCTAAGAGAGTTGTGGAGGAATCTGAGGAAGACATTGTTGATAATCACAAGCAAAGAAACAAGCACGTGAGGAAACGAGGTGGGTTCACCTTGACTTGTTCCCACCTCTGCTGACCAATCGATTTCTATGTAGTTGTTGCTGACAATAACGACAACGACGATGACAAGGGCGATGATGAGAGCGACGAGAAGCAGGCAAAAAATGCTAAGCACAAAGAGAAGGTTAGTTGATCGCTCGTCCGCACATATATTTCTCATTCAACATCCGTGATGCACAGCGGAAGCCTTTGAAAAGTCGCAACCACGACACTAGCTCGGACTCGAACTCAAACATGGAAAAGGAAGACAAATCCACAGTCCATTGTCCAATGATGAGGGTGTCGTTAACCTCAGAGATGAGGTAAGTATGCCCTCAAACTGTTGGCCACTTCTAATATAGACGGAATCAGTCCACCTACATCGTCAAGAACAATTTGAACGGTGCTAGATCGTCTGATTGTGAGGAAGAGCCTTCTACTATGACTCTTAATAAGGACACTACACAAGAGATTTGTGGCGCCGCCTCTCCAAGTCCCACAGCTGCCTCTCCTAGGCCCTCTCCTCAACCCTCTCCTCGAGCTAATTCTCCTACCTCTCGTCGAGTTGATTCGCCTCAACCCTCTTGTCGGGCTGATTCTCCTCAGGCTTATGCTCCCCAGGCTTGTAAACGGGCTCACCGTGTTCTTGATTCGTCTGACGAGGAGAACGTCCCACCCCCAACAGCAAAAAGGACAAAATCAAATAATTCGCGGAAGGACGGCTTCTTGGCGGAGGTTTGTGCTTTGCCTGGTAACTTCACTTATACTAATAGCGCCCCCTCTCCTTAGCGCCCAACAATTGCTGCCAGTAAACCACGGAAGGAAGGAACAAAAAAACACCACTTAACTGCCAAATCAAGTCAATCGACCCCAGCCCAATGGTCGGCCGACGTTCAAATCAAACCCGCAGTTGTGCGTTCAGACAAAAAGCGCAAATTGACGGACCAAACATTTGATATCCAAGCGATAGTCCGTCATGCAATTGAGAAAGCCACGGCGGAGATCCTCCTTCGGAACAACTGGCCAGAAGAGAACAACTGTAATGTGTTTAGTCAAACATTGCTTCTGAACGCCTGCCGAGACACCGATATCAAGAACACCTACGAGGTTATCGGGGAAGTAAAAAAACGTATCAGGGCTGATGCGCCATTCACCAAGGCAGTCTGTGATTTGGTTCGTTCTTTTTAGCACTGCTCTTTAGTTCTCTGGTGATTCTCTCTTCTCAAGGTTGTGGACCGACTTTCAGGGCTACGAATGCCAGCCAAGACTGAGGCCGCCAAACAACTCCCTCTTTACAACCTTGGCCTTGGTGAGACCTGCAAACAATGTGTCGCATCCTTATTCAAAGATTTACGCTTCCATATGAATGGCATGTGAGGAGGCGATAGCGGCAATGTGAATGACATCTTCCTTCTAGCATCTAGTAGCTCGCACTAACTTGTTGTTGATTTAGGAATGGCAGCCCGACACCAAGTCCACCTTTACTAGCCGCACCCTCATCAGTACGATCAGAGAGGCGTACTTCTCTAATGCCCGTGCAGTCGGTTTTCGATATATCGATCAATTTTTGTCCACTGTCCCCGATAAACCTGACGAGAAGAAAATGCCAATATCCCTCATTGCTCTGTGTCTCACCGGGGTATGTTCATCTTATTAAACTAATGAACGCATATACTTAATTTTAATAGCTCTATTGCTGTATTTCCGAGTTTGAAGACGGAAAGAAGAAAGAATTAACATTCGATGCCACCAAATTTCTTGCCATCAACCGTTTGTTCATGAACATCTTCAAAAAGTTGCAAGAAGAACGTCCTCTACAGGCCCACACCCGTTTTCACGAGATCTTGAACTTAGTCATGTGTGCATTTTTCTTTATCGCTTTTGTTCGTAAGCTGAAGCCTTTTACGCAGCGGCGATTCTTCTGCTGGTAGCATCGAAGAGATTGAGAACAATGCATATAGTGTCATTGACTTCTAACCACAATTGCTACCTTACAATTTATCCTGTGTTTACGTTTTTTAAGGTTTATCTAGGTTGTCTTATACTTTTTACTTCAAACATTTTGGTCGTCTGTTGATATCGTACTCTACAAATGCTGTTGGGCTTTTTCTTAATGTTGGTGTTCCTCCTTGTAGTCTTTTTAATTCCAGGATTTGTTATAACCCCTCATTATCCAAGGTCAAGGTTTGACATGGGCAATATTCCTCGTCGGTTACCTTACTCCCGGTTACCCGGATTGTCTCGGCAACTTCCGGCCATCCAACTCAGCTGGCGCGATGTTGCGCTCCTTGTTCTTCCCTTCACTGTACCTCTTCGGATCTTCCAAGAACACCGTCATGACTCCTGTACCCATCCTCTGTTATTTGCCCTCGGCTCTTGTTTATATAGCACTGTGGAGCTGCCCTCGGGTTGGAATACCCTTTCGGAACAGTTGGTCGTGGAAAAAGGTACTTGTTCATTATGAAAAATGTTTTACCGTGCTCACAGCTTGTCGGGCCTTATGGTTTCCACTGCAAATATCAAGATTCGGAGGTCTCTCTCGTGGTGTTTGGCCTGTCAGGGTTCCAATGGCTGCTATCCACTGTTTTTCAGTTAATTTTCAGTTCCTTTGGACAGAACGACAGGTTGACCACATTATTTCACTCGGTAACGGTGCATTGGCAGTTGGCATGGAGGTGACAGCTACTTACATTCTTCATTCTTCGGCAATGGTCCAGCCAAGAAACAGGCACTGCCGCTGAACATTCTAGACTTGATCCCCGGTTCGTACATATATTGCATTGTTTGCCATCCCCTACTAACTTGTTTGTCCTTTACCATCATCCCCGCTCTCAAAATGCTTGACACCCCTCTGGCATTAGGTACTCCTCGACAATATCGTAAGCTGTGGTTTTGTCTTTACCACATATCATTACTTACATGCATTTGTGATAACAGCAGTTCGTGAACGAGTTAAAACTCGCTCTAAAGGTATTTCTTGCATATCTTTTGCCCACATATACTTACATGTCATGAAGAAAACTCTATTCCCCATCCCTACAACGCTAGAAAACGATCTGCTAGACAAGTGTCTCCAAGTCGCTCTCACTCTAATTACATATGCAAACCTTTATTATCTACTCAAGCTGGTGCCTGTCCCAAAGATAAACGCAAGCATGGCTCCATCAGCAACGAAGAAACTCTTACGCACAACAACACTCTGGCCATTAGAAGAATCAGGAAGTTGACATCAGACGACAACACAATCAATGTCACTGCAGGTTATTCGGACAGCCCATCAGGTTTGTTTCACTCTTTGGCCGACTTCTTGACTTGACTTCTCGTTTGTAGACGAAGAACCTGAACAGGATATAGATTCCAACCTTCGTGAATGTATGTTGTCTTTCCATTCGTTTTATCTCACCAGGTACCCTGCTCATGAGGTCTTTATCTATGACAGGTATTGTCAATTGCGCCAAGCTATACTTCCAGGAGTATCTTGCTCTCCGTAACTTCATCCCGGACGTCAACAAAGATTTGCACGAGGCTTTGGCTTGCCTCTTGAAATCCATTGATTTGTGGAACTTGGGTGGGGAACAGTTACAGATAAATGGTGAGTCAACATTACAAATGTAACAAAAGATTCAAAGGCTTACGTTTGTGCAGAACGTGTAACCCGTGAGATGAGCCTAGAGGTATGCTCTGACCCCCCGTTCTTGGCATTGCTCTTACATTCATAATCACCAGGTTTTCGAAGAGGCGGCGGTGTACCTCCAACGATTGAATGATCATTGTGTGAAGCTCGTGATAGTTCACTATTGTGATGCCATCCATCCTCAGGAACTCACTGAAGGTCAACATGAACTCACATGTCTGATCATCGATAAGATTGAAGCTCTAGTTGGTCCGGATTTGCACTTTCATCTTGGTGAGGTTGATGACCAGGTATGTCCATCCGAGTCGCTTCACTCTAGTTCGACATATTAAAATGTGATCTAGGGCAAACACAGTAATATGATGCATCCTTGCATTCACCAAGTGTGCATCGACTTTTTTTATAAATCGGAACAAAGTCCATTGGCCCGCAGACTCCCCGAGGTATTTCAAGATTGTGTTCTGGAACATGCTGTAGCCGCAGTGGCAACCTGTGTATGAGCTTTTAGTTTTTCTTACTCAATGATGCTGATGACATGTAGGTCTGTCATGCACTCGAAGAGTACTCCTTCGGCAAACATTTCAATAAGGAATTCCCTAGCAGTTCTGACCGATCCATTTACGAGGGAATTCTGGAATCAATCGCGATGATCAAGACTAATCCTTATCACAAGGACAAGTGGGATCAGTGCTGTCGAGAATGGGCTCAAGATGGGATGTAGGTTCTAAAAATTATGCTTTCCCTTTCGTATCACTCAACTTTTTGTAGGGATACAGACATTCCTCGGATGGAGAAACGAGTTTTCAAAGTTTATCTAGATTAGCCAGACCCTTTTCTGTTGACAATCGCTTCTTATCTTGAATCAATAATACCATTTTTACCTTGAATTACCCCATGCAAGAATCCTAGTCAATAGAAGAGCCACCATGATTCACCATATTACTTGAAAACTTCGTAGATTTCTTGGAAATAGCACTAAGTTCGCAATAATAGCCAGACTTGACCTGATAACTGATGAGAATTTACCTGATGTTTGGGTACAATTTGCAACATTAAGACACTACCGAAGTCCAATAGCTGTCATATTTGAACCAACATTACTTGCAATACCTTATAAATCTACTGACATTTCATTGGGTTTCCGTAGAGAAGTAAATCCATGTTAACCACCAGTAAATCCTGGAAAATTGATTGTAAATTGGCCTTTGGGAAACAGACACATGCCTTATGAGGGAAAATTTTGTAAATCCATATAATCCATATAATTGTGGCTAATTGTCACTAATTTTGGCAAATTGTTAGCATTTTGGCTCCTTTTTGAGAACCTGGTTTTTCCTGATGCAGATGTAGTATTGCATAGCATGGGTCTCTTCACCTGTAGACCTCTAAGAAAATCCATAGTAGATATAGTTTACTATTACTACATGTTTTAACTGAGCTGCTAGAGAGTACTATATATTATTAGTGAAGTGCTAACTAGTCCTACATAGCACAACACAAGTAGTCTGTAGTATTGGATAGCAAGATTATTTTACAGTTTCAAGACAGTTCAGTGTAGTTCTGATTAAAACTCTGAATACAGTTCCAGATGCAGCTCAAGTGTAGTGCAAAGTACAACTGCAGGTACATCCCCAGGCCTATTCCAAGCTTACTCCAGATCACTTAAGCTGCCTCAGATATTATCAAACTGAGCTATAGGCACATTATGAACAACTTGGATACTAACTACATATTATCTGAATAGCTTAGGTGCTACTGAGTGACTTTGCTATTTTGCAAGCTGACCTGCGCCACATGAGAGCTAAAATCTTTTTCCTGATGATCTTCCCCTTACACACCCATATAATTTGACCCGAGATTTTGAATCCACCTGGCCCATTTAATCCAACCCAGGAAATGTTCTTTTGACCCAAGAGGCCAAGATTTCATTCCAGCCACCCATTTAATTTTGATCCAAGATATGAATCCAACCAACCCGTTTAATCTGACCCAAGCAACATTTATTTGACCCGACATTTCAATTTTACCCACCTGTTTAATCCAAACCTATCAGTATCCATTTGACCCAAGATTTCAATTATACCCACCCATTTAATTTTGACCCAAATTTTTGAACCCATCCAGCCTGTTTGAGACTTGTTTCCTATTGAATTCACCCAACCCCTGTACTGCCAATGATGTTCCCCTCCCCCCTAACCACTATAGTGAATGCACTTTATCCAACCCACCAGGCCCAACTCACATAACCCGAATGTATCCAGCCCCAGACATTCAAATTTACCATTTCATCCTACATTTCTGCTGCCTGGGGGAGCAGCTGCACCTACCACCCTACCACCCTAATTGGGAGACAGACTCAGCTGAACCGTGCTAGACGGAACAGTGTCACATTCAGCTGAGTCTGCTGCGCCGTGCCTCACGGTCCATTGTCAGGCTCCACTGAGTTGTGCCATTCGGACAGCAGTGCTGTTAGATGTGAAATTAGATGTATATTTGACCAGCCATCCATTTAAATTTCATTGGGAATACTTTAGTGAAAACATAAATTTACAATGAGAAAAACACAAGCCCTTTGATTTCTACGCCCGTTGGCGGTTGATTTGACTTGTAACCACTGCCGGTGGTAGCTCTGAGGCACCAGCAGCTGCTAAAACTATAAATAACCTTTGTAATTTACCACTTTCAACACCAGTATCTATTGTAACTGAAAATAATCAGCTCATTGTTCAAAAATGCGGATTTTGAGACTATAAAATATTAAACAATTATCTCCACCGCTGGTAGCATTTTGAAGCGCCGGCAGTGGTTGAAACTTACTGATGCAATCTTCATTTTACTACGATTGGTGTTCCTAGTGTGAAATAAATTTTCTTCTACTCAAAATATATATTTTCATTCCTCTTCTTTGAAAATCCATCTCAGGTGTCCCAGTGATCCTTAACGTCTCCACCGCTCTGGGATCGAACTGGACTCAAGCGCAACCTGACTCCTTGCTCCGTGTTGTCGCATATAGTACCAGCAAGGCCGCCGCTAATTTGTACACAATTGCTTTGGCCCATGAGCTGAAGGATGAGGGCTTTAAGGTCAACACCATCACCCCTGGATTTACTTCGACAAAACTGAATGGATTCCACAAGGGAGGTAAATCTGCCAGGGATGGGCGCTTGTTCTTCTACCTTGGGTGTTATTGGACAAAGAAGGTGGAACAGGATTGTTCATCGGTGAAAATCAGAAGGAAGTGCCATGGTAGTTTTCTTATGGGCAAGCTACTGTAAACATTGATCCTCCACATGAATGATTTCAATTGTTATTGGATTTTTGAGAACGCAAAAATATTATGAGGTAACATCGCTTTACTACAATGATCTCACCCTAGAATTCCACTTGATTATCCAGTCCACTGAGTCTCCAACGGGCCGAGCTACAGCTGCTCCATGTTGTCCAAACATAGAGTAAGAAATCGCTCCAGGTTTTGGGTTTGTGCTCCTCGAGTATGATATCAGTGCCTCGTAGGGCCACCAAATAAGTGGGTCCCTGAGTATGGACACTCGGCACTTTTATGCTTTGACAGCAACACAAGTAATTGAGATTGTATCCACCAGCATCGGCTGTATTCTCTAAGCGCCAGTGATGTGCACAGTTATTTCTAGAAAGAAAAATGTGTTTATATTAGAGACAAACTTAAATCTATTTATTGTATACTTCAGAGAGCTGCCGGCACGTGCCATCAGTGTCATACATGTGAATGTAAACAGCCAATGATAATTGATTCACCATTACTTTTTTGATTAAGCAATTGGATGCGGCATCTTGTGAAATATACCAGTGTATATTCAAATGTGAATTTTTATTGAAAAAATGCTGGTGAGGCTTGAATCACCACCGGCGGCTCTTTACCCAGTGTCTATAAGCCCCATAACTTCAGTAAATTATGAAATTATGTCCATATATACTAGTTATTATACCATGACACTAGCACTTGTCTTTCAATTGAGAAAATCTTAGAGCAAAGCACCGGCGGCCTTCACTGGGCAGGCTGGCGGTGTTTTTGATTGCGCCAAAGGTGGCCTGCACATCTATACCCGAAGCGGGTGGTTTGTCCCACACCACCACAATTTAGGCCCTTCGGCTGCACTGTCTGGCATACCCATATTTAGCTAATCTCGGCTGATTCAGGTAACATGTGTGATCCATCAATTTTTGATGCTCGGGTCCACTGTCTGGTTATTAATAAACACAGTACCATATGTGTTTTGATCCTAGACACACTCTATATTGGCAACAATATTCACACTCGATTTCTGCACTGTCCATGCGACGGCAAGTCATAGAGCTTGCAAAGGGGCAACATTTACATTGCACTTATGTGTTGGTGCAAGTTGTCAATGATACTGCCCAAACCAAGTGCAGAATATTGATTTACATAACTTTTTACTCACACCACCATCTCCCAGAAAAGCTATACATAGATTAATGTAGTACAAGCTTTCTGACCTGTCGCTACACGACAGCAATTTTGCTTTGCTCACTCACCTGCTACTCCACTGGGCCAACAGCTTGAAGAGATGTTCAAATACATGGGAGCACAGGTTAGAGTATTACTTAGTTTATTGTGACTTCAGCCACTTGGGCTTGGTTTCTGTTAGTGCTCAGCACCTACAGCGCCTCGCCAATTGCACCATTTGTAGAGTTTAATCAATATATTTTTTGCATCCTCACCGGTCATGAGTCTATTTCTCTAGTACCAATTGTTTGCAACTACCTTGCACATTTAATCACCCCAGAATCTGCAGTAAGGTTCTGTAAAGATTTTTCCTGTATCCTAGTTAATTTTGAACTCGCTATCAGGATGATACCTTACAACACCTTATATAGTCCGATGATAGAAGAGTACTAACTCTTCTATTGCCTTTTGGGGTAATTCAGTGTCGGGTTCTAACCCTCTTTCACTCGTAGTACAATTATTTCTGAGACGCTAGTGTCTCATTAATAGGTGCCCACAAATTGTTCTTATTTGGTTCCTGTCTTATAAATCATTCAATAAAAAATATCAACTCCCTTAATTTATTGATTGAAGAGGCAAAGTATTGCTTCACATTACTTGTTCTTCAGGCAAAGCATTTGAATGCAATACTGTCATGGTAAAATTTCAAGTGTTCAGTGTTGCATCTAGTTTAATATTATAGAGTTTAGATATTTCTATCCTCATGCTTTGGGCTATGTTACAGGGTTTTCAAATATCCAGTTGTCTTGTTTCACGCGCCTCTCTGTTGTTTTCGGCCCCTGTCTGCAGCGTGGGGCAGGTGCGTACCCAAAAAGGCCGGCCATCAGCTTTGTAATAGCTGACTAAGGAATTTGTCAGCCATTTATCAGCCGTGCTCTTTTAATATACTAGACTAGATACTAGATTTCCGTAGCCGGAAAATTTCCGACTATTCTTTTCTGTACCACTCGGTCTTCAAGCAACGGAAATCGGGTCGGCCGAACAAATCAGTGACTCAAGATCAGCAACACAAAGAAACTCATGGCCAGGTTCTTAACCTTATTCTGCGACGATACCGCACATCGAGCAGAATATAAGTAGCGGACGTCCGAGCTCCTAACAATATCCACCTATCGAGCTCATTTGCCAAAGTCTCCAAGAATTTAGTTATGGGCAAAGACAAAGGTGGTTTGACCTCTCTGCCTCAGAAGACGATCGTCATCAAGCTTGGTATGCTCCTTCTTCGCTAACTCAATCTAGCTAATTTCATTGCAACAGGAACTTCGTCAATTGTTCATGAAACGACGCACCAGCCCCTTCTTAGCCTCCTCTCAGCAGTGGTTGAAACTGTCGTTGATCTAAAGCAGCAAGGTCACAAAGTCGTCCTAGTTAGCTCTGGCGCTATTGGCGTCGGATTGAGGACGATGAACATGGAGAGTCGACCCAAAAGTTTAGCTGGAAAGCAGGTTCGCCCGTGTCCCCCATTCAGAGTGTTTTCGCTAACTCGCTAGTTATCAGGCTTTAGCAGCTATAGGCCAAGGAAGACTCATTGCATTGTGGGATAATCTCTTTGGACAACTCGACCAACCAATTGCCCAAGTCTTGTTGACAAGGGGTGATATTTCGGATGTATTTACTTCCATTTTACCTTTGTCTCAAAGCTTGCTAATTTTGTTCGTAGAGAACGAGATACTTGAATGCAGTCAATACACTAAGAGAGCTACTATCAATGGGTGTCATACCCATTGTCAATGAGAACGACACCATCTCTGTATCTGTACGTTATTTTCAACCGATTGATCCAGTCCCGCACCTAACTCTGTGACAGGAAATCAAATTTGGCGATAACGATACACTCTCAGCCATAACATCTTCCATGATTCATGCCGATTATCTCTTCCTACTCACCGACGTCGATGGACTCTACAATACGAACCCGCGAAAAGATCCTTTAGCCAAGCTCATACCAGTCGTCCAGTCCATTGCTGCTATTCGTGCCGAAGTCAGCACAAGCACCTTGAGCAGTAATTTAGGCACAGGAGGGATGGAAACCAAACTCATTGCTGCCGAAATTGCTACTGCTGCTGGTGTGAGGACCGTTGTGATGAGTGGGCGGAGAGTCGGGCGTGTTCGTGGTGTTGTCGAATACGATCATTTCTCGTCAAGTGGAGAAACGCTAACGCGAGAGAGGCCTCCGCATACCGCGTTCATCGCGTCGACAGAACCATTGCACGATCTTAAGTCCTGGACAAGCCATACACTTAACCCGTCAGGTAGTGTTATCATTGACGCCGGTGCGCATCATGTGTTGTCAAAGCGAGAATCTGGGGGAAGGCTCTTGGCTGCCGGAGTAATTGGGGTTATCGGGGCATTCGCATCTCAACAAGCCGTGAGGATCGTTATAAGACGAAGAAGGATCGGGCAAGAAGAACGAGAAGAGGAGAGGAAGAATTACTTGAGCGCTCTGGAGACGACACGGCCTAGCACACCCACTACAGCGGCTAGTTTAGCCCAAGCTCCAGACTATGAGGACCCCTCTGTCGAGATTGGCCTTGGAGGTGTCAATGGAAACTCTGATGAAGACATAGTGCTGGTCGAGACGGATAAAGTAAAACAAGACGCAGATCTCGGTGAAGCCGAAGTCGTAGAAGTTGGCCGAGGCTTGGCTAACTACAATTCGGCGCAGATAATGGCGGTCAAGGGTCTGAATAGGTAGGTTTATCCCGCTTTCGATGACTGCGGCTACTAACTGAGTATCGTTTCTTCGCAGTTCTTTCTTGCCGCAGCTACTGGGCTATGCGGACTCGGAGTACGTAGTAGAGAATGTCACTATCCGGACACCTTTTATCATCACACCTTCCGTGGTTTGATTATGAACTCCAGATGCATGTACTTGCAAAGCTTATAATGCGTTTCGGTATCTTGTGGCCTTTCTTATAGCTGCACTGCGGCGATGCTAAGATTCTCTTCCCATAGTCGAAGAGCAATTGATAGAAGTTGAATTATTGTAGTGCAAATTTCAAGAACTTCGCCATGCTAACTTCGAGCAGGCTAAATTAAATGGGCAATATTACAGTAATATAGCGTACGCTCAATTTTACTTATGTTGGGCAAAAACAGTCTTCACGACTAGTACCAATCTAGAGATACCGAAGGCATCGCTTTGCCGTGAGGGGCTATGCAGCCGCCAAGCGCCGTTCCGCAAGCAATTGGTCTCTTTCTCACATCCTAATATCTTCTTAATACCGCTGAGCTTTCAAGGAAATTGCTTAATTTCACCCCTTCTCTGGACTCCTTTTTCTTGGACTTGATACTTCTATCGAACCTTTGTCGCGCAGTGCAAGCGCGCAAAACATCAAGCCGCGGCTTAACTAGATCTCTTCGCTGCATCGGCTTGCGACGGTGAACAATGAGTTTGGACAAGAACTTGTTCACCTTGGTGTTTACACCTCACAAAGACAATTCTAATGTTGTTGATCTGGTCGATCCCTCTGAAACCATTCACTATCGCAAGCAGAGGGTCCCAGGTGCCGAGTACAAGATCGAGGTATACGGTACGTTATGTGTCCGATTCGCGTTGGGAAAGAAACTGACCACAACTTTTTCTTTATGAATATCTCGTTCATTCAGATCCTTCTTCCGAATCGTTACTAGCAACTGTTTCTGCACCGTCTGCGTCTTCCAAGGCCAAAAACATCGAACTCTACAACCCAACATCTGTGATAGAATTGAAATACACCGGGACCATGTCGTTTCGCTGGGGGTTCAGATGGGAGGAGTAAGTGATTTAGGACTTGAATAGCTCCCAAAGCTGCGCTGACACTAGTTAGACATGAATTCGAGTGGAAGAAAGAGGAATGCTTCATCATTCGAAAGCCTGACCCACCCGTGAACATCGCCGTCACAAGAGAACAAGGACCAAGAGGACTCAAGACAACTTCGGTTCAGTTACTTGATTACAACCTCAATCGGTGTGCATCTAGCTTATTCCTACTTTCCAAGGCTAACATAGCGGAACCAGTTTTGATATCAACGACCGTAAAGGCCTCGAAATCGTCATGCTCACAGCGCTTTTGACCTTTTCCGACACCGATGGACCAGCAGTTGCAGCAGCTAGTCCTGTTGAAACTCCTTCGATCTTGACAAATTCCAACAACCCGCTTGCTCGGGCGTCTTCAGCCATGGCATCCGCAGTGTCGCCTTCTTCACCTGCAGGAAACTTTGGATTTGGCAAAGGAGGCGCTCCTCCACCTCCCCCACCCAAGCCGGCACCCAAGACTGGGATTGATAGGATAGCAGAAATGCAAGCAATAAAAGGCGAGTATAATGAAATTGTTGTTGGGGAAGAGGGAGACGTACCGGATTACGCTGGTTATTGTCACAAGCTACTTCAAGTAGGTTTTCAAGTTTACTACCGAATCAAAGCTAAGCGTTGATTTCAGGATGATGCCTTGCTTTTTATTTCGGTGAAATCTGCAGAAGCAGAGCAAGTACCAAAGGTACTCCAGGTTGTAGAAGAAACGAAGCGGATACGATACAAAGCCGGTGCGTTTTCTTAGTAGCTTCTACCACCCCCATCCTGATTGACCTTGATAGGTCTTGAGGAAGACGAAGAGCTTCGTCAATACGTGGTCTACGATCAAAAAGACCAAAAGAAAGGCCCAAAGATCATCAACCTCGACGATGATAAAAAGAATAAGTACGCCCCACCGAAGAGCTTAATCGTTCACTTAAGCAAGATCGATATGCCCGAGCTGCAACCAAAATCGGCGTTGGAGGATAAGAATGGAAATGCATCCAAGAAAGAGGACAGAAAGGGTTGGTAGTAGCTCTTTTCAACATTGGCCAATCTCGACGACTTATTGCCACTTTCTTTAACGCCACTCTTTTGAAACCGCATAACCGCCAGCCTCAAAGCCACCTCGACCAGCTCCTTCCACACCCACATCGGCACCCGTTGCAGCACAACCAACAGAGCCCAAACCGTCTCGTCTCAGCACCTTCTTCAAGTCCTCATCTCAGGCAGCGTCTTCCAAGCCAAACAAGATCTCCCGGCCTCAGAGTGCTGGAAATACTCCCAAACCTCCAGCAGCAGCGCCTCAAGTACCTGCCACTAAACCCGATTACCGTCCTCCCCAAGTACCTGCCACCAAGCCTGAATACCGCCCTCCTCGAGTACCTGCCACTAAACCTGAGTACCGTCCACCTTCACAGCACAATCCTTCACATTACCATCCAACGACGAAGCCAAGTCATCACAATGGGTCACCTTCTGGTCAACCTTCCAGCCATTACGGACCACCAGTATCTACAAGTCTTGGCACTGGTCCTGCACCAGGTCTTGCTTTTCCTCAACCTTGGTCTCCTGGACCTATGCCTCCACCTCCACCTCATCATGTCCAGAACTCGTATGGTTCTTCTTCACCATATCCTAATGGTGGTGGCTATGGAGGTGGAAGCTGGACTCCGCACTCGAGCTATACACCTGGTCCGCCGCCACCACCGCCTCCAAGTTTCCCAACCCCAGGCAACACAATGTCAGGAAGCTATCCTGGGGGTACAGGGACTTCCTCCAAACCTTCGAGCAATCTGACAACAATTACGCAGGGCGCGACGACAGTAGCCCAAGGATTAATGGGTTTGATGGGGAGGAAGTGAATTAATAATGGCTCAGGGATCGTCAACTTCATCAACTTCAATCATTTGTACCTATGCTCTCGGATAACTTATACTAACGAGGAGGCAATGTTGTATATGAACTAAATGTAATAGACCACAGCACTAGGGTGCTTTTGTGCATATTTCCGAAGGCACGCTCTATATCAAAGAGAACCTGTCTATTAGCGCCCTTCATACCTTTTGCTATAATGATCAGGCGCCCTCCGTGCACATCGCAGCGTTATTCTCATTCCAATCCCCACGTTCGCTTTGTTCAGCCAATCATTGACTTGGATTTGTGTCCACCCGTTCCCCGGACGTGGCAGTGCCATCCGTTGTTCTGGCAAACAAGCGTGATTCGTGATAATTTTGAATGATTTGAAGTGAGCTGCCTGCTCCTGGGCTTTCTTCTTCTTTCCTTCTTTCTTTCTGTAGAAAACATCCATCTATTCATGCTGTAGCTCTTCATATCTATATTCTATCTTTATTCCAACCCAACACTCAAAAGGCTACTCGAGATGTACCACAATAATGGTATCAGAATTTTAGCTGGTACGTTGGTGGTGTGATGCAACGGACAGTTTGCTCAGTGTCGTCCGCGATGTTGAATAGGGAATAGCCACCCCGAGCTCGCCCAAGCAGTGGCTGAGCGGTGAGCTCTTAAACCAAGCCAATTATGTGGCTACAGAGTTGTAACGCCTCTTCAGGCTTAACGTACCCCTGGTTCCGGTCACCGTTCGCAAGTTTTCCAACGGCGAAACCAGTGTCAAGATATCCGAGTCCGTCCGTGACGAAGACGTCTTCATCATTCAATCTGGGTGCAACGACGTCAACGACCACTTCATGGAGCTCCTCATTTTAATCTCGGCCTGTAAGACAGCTTCTGCACGACGGATCACTGCAGTCATACCGTGTTTCCCGTATGCAAGGATGGACAAGAAGGACAAGTCTCGAGCTCCAATCACAGCCAAGCTGGTGGCCAATATGTTGGTTGTTGCAGGGTGCGATCATGTCATCACGATGGACTTGCATGCTAGTCAGATCCAAGGATTCTTCGATATTCCTGTTGACAACTTATTCTCGGAGCCGTTGATGATTGGTTATATCAAGAGACAAATTGAAGGTTGGGAAGACAATGGTATCGTGGTCTCCCCAGATGCAGGTGGTGCTAAGCGGTATGTTGTTGGCTCATCTCTGCTCTCCTATGCTCCTCACCCTACTGCAACATTTTCGAGTTACTGACATCATATTTCTTCTTCGCTAGTGTCACAGCCATTGCCGACAAACTTGGCATCGAATTTGCTCTTATCCATCGCAAACGGAAAGGCAAGTCCCTCTCCGCACCGGAAGCCATGGAAATTCTTGTTGGTGATGTCAGGGACAAAGTATGTCCCTTCTTCGCCTAGCGAAGCGAAGAGTCGCTTAATTTATTGCCAGGTCTGCATTCTCGTTGACGACATGATTGATACTGGCTCGACTTTAACTCTGGCGGCGCGCACGCTGCGCGAAAAGGGTGCTAAAGCCATCTACGCGCTGATTTCCCATGGTTGGTGGCTTCGATTCTTCAGAACGTTGGTTGGATGACTGAGCCAACTTTTAGGCCTTTTGTCTGAGGCGAATATGAGCCTCATTCAAGAACTTCCTATTGAGCGCCTTGTCGTACGTATCCTTCGTTACCGTAACTTGGACTTTGGTTAACATGATCTTTAAGGTGACCAATACCATCCCGCAGAGCCAACGCCAAACAATTTGCTCCAAACTCCTCACAATCGATATCAGCCCCATGATTGCTGAAAGTATCCGGCGAACCCACAACGGCGAGAGCATCAGCTTACTTTTCGGGGAGTGGGCAGAAACAACAGGTGTCCATACCATCGGAGACAGGTGGGAGTCTGTTGATGGCGTCCCACTTTGAAGAGTTCGCTGGGTTTAATGGGCTAGCTTGCATACCGCAATCTACGACTTTGATTTGCAGGCGCGCCCGGTATTCAATGTAAAACACAACAGAAGGGAAAAACAGAACATTCACGACAAGTACACGAGCTCATCTTACATCATTTCTACATTCGCATATGCTTCAATAGCTAAACCCATTCACCGAGCAGTTGGATCATTACCTATAGAATGCAACAAGGAGAATATGTTACAAGGTCAATAACAATTCATAACTCAACATTCCGATAGCTGCCAACGGTTTGACAGCGCCAAGCGAAACGCATGTGCTGAATATAAGAACAATAAACAGAAACAGCGTTATGACTGGAATCTAGTTGTCTAGTGCTTGTCGCGAGGTGGCGCCTTGGCTGCTTCTTTTTCCTTCGTCAAGATGTGCTCAACATTTTCACCAAGCTTACGGCGTTGATCCAAGGTTAAAGATGGTTGAGCGGCGTAACCAAGTTCTAAAGGTTCAAGATATTTAACGGAAGGATGGACCACTCCTTTGAAAGCGACTTACGAAGGCTGTGGTACTGAGAGGGAATATCTTCGCTCCGTACTGGAAGCTTGGATGTGTCGAGAGGATACGGTTGGCCAAGCCATGCAGCACGGCTCTCGTGATCTCTTTTACCATGACAGTGAATTAGACATTGAGCACTTGGCAGTATCGTAACAAGATGCTTACGTTTGCTATTGAGGAAATCGTGAATCGCCAAGTCAATTTGACTGCTCGGAAGGGCGATATCTTACCTGGTCCCTGGTTAATGGATGGATCAATACACTGAAAACAAATGAAAAGTCAGTGTTTGGCTAAAAAACGACTGACGGTCAACACACCTCAAATTCCCTCTGTACATAGACAGATACGAGAACACGGAAGCAAATGTCTCTGCAGGGCACCATACTTCATAGGAGCCTGAAGTAGATTTACATCAAGCATCTTGTTCGCTTTATTGGTGAAGTTTTATGCTTACCCACCGGATGAGGCCCAATTGGACCTGTATTCACTCGGAACAGAGGAACTGCGATGAACGCGCCATCTCGTCGGAGACGAAGAACAGCATCACGCAGTTGTAAAGCTTCTGAGTGTTCTTGGGTATTGTTCTGGTGGAAGTAAATGTCTGGTAGAAGAATCAACCTGTCTCCAGAACTTCAAGACGAACCACACTTACGGAAGTGCCACTCTCTACAATTGAATAGTCGTTAGCCTGAGATCAGACGGCGCGATTGAGGTAGAAGACGAACTTGATCTCGTTGTCAACAACGTATTGAAGATCAGTAGGAGGTTTCGCAAACGAGCTTATGACAGACTGCCCACTCATTTCTGCTTGGTGTGGTGGGACGAGGAAGAGTGTATAAATACTTTCGAGGCTTACTCATTGTTTGACTTTCGCCATCACCAGGCTTTGACAACAGCGATCATGAATAGTGGGCTGATTGGCACAGATTGAATATTTGAATTGGTGAAGCCTGGGTTGTCTTTTCGTGCCAAAAAAAATGATCGACGACTACTTTCCATCTGGTTAGTGCGACGCAGTGATGCGCCAGGCAGATCATTCGCATAAACAGACTCAAGCCTGAGAGAGGCGGACTTGAGGAACGTCAATCGTTGGGATTGGTGGCTATCCAATGCTCTACTCGTTTTCGATGAAAGAAAACGCGAGATTAAAGCATAGCACACGCCACAAATACATGTCCGCTTGCAACAGATACAAACAGGTTTCCAGGCATGGGTGTCTCGATTGTTTGTTTCTAATCTGTGCTCCACCTGATCCCATACTGCTGTTTTTCGAATGGGACTAATTACTTTAAAACCGACAGGACAGTGAGATCGAGTCGATTACGGCCTCTCTGGAATCCATGTACATGTTCATCATAAGCATAAACCTTGGGCCATGAAGCTACGAAGGAGTGTATCCTCCAAATCTGCTGGGTTTGGGCTTTTGGTTATCTTCCCGGGGGCACAGGTCTGTCAAAGTTGTCATATTTTGAGCAAACGTCTTCTTTGGTCAATTTTGGACAATGAACCTTTGCATTCGAGATACATATTCAACACATCTCACGTCCGACCTCAGGAACGTATCAGTCATTGAACTGCCTCTCTCTATCTCTATCTCGCAAATCTCTGCTAAACTCAAGGAGCCTCTATCTGATCCAGACTTCTGGTCGCGCAGTCCAGCGCTCAAACTAGCTCAATGGCGCATTGATCGTAGCTTTTTACCCCACTATCCTTTGGTGTTTTCGGCGCTGCTTGTTCCCATTCCCGTCATTCTCTCGAAAAGTCATCGCGGTCCAATGGATCTCCTTGGCTAATACAAAATATACTTTGACACGCAGTTCATTCAGCGCGTTAATTTAATGTCTGGTCGAAAATAACCTCCTCGAGCAGTGGAACCCGGGAGTCCAAAAAGGCGTGCAAGTTTCAGAGGTGGGTAAGTTAGTGTCTCCATAAGTCCTGCAGAAGGCTGGACCTGTGCAATCAACAGCACTGACGAGATTACTTTATCCTCAGTTTCTGCTTGTTTTGTTGAATGATCTCCATCACCTGTCACTCTGCCAAAGGACCGGCATGGTTTCTTCAGAGGAACCCAGACCGCTTTAAAAAAAAATCAAGTGACGGGGGTAAGGCGCTTTCAGATTAGTTGCCAAGCTTTTATCTTCTCCATTTTCTGGAATACTTTGCAAAAGGTGCGGGTTTTCCGACTAGTGTTTCCGAAACATACTGCCTGCCGGACTTTGGCCGACTGTCCCGTCTCGAGCCATGGGCCCAACTTTTCTTTCGCTCTCTTTGCCTGTGACTGGAACCAATCCGACTGGTGATTACCATCTGCCTTGAAGAGGAGTGTGGACTGCGTTAATGCCCCATCGTTTTTCTTGATGAAAATGGTCTATCGGTGATGGCCATCATGGTTGATCCTTGATTGAAAGGGTCAGGGGCCGACTCGTTTGCATTTCTCAAAACTTGACTCGAGCACGCGAACCTCAATAAATCTACGCGTAATGCTCGCCTTTGTCTCCATATAGCACTGCACAACTCTTCCGAGATCCGTTTCTACCGTCAGCGTTCTGGAACAGTTGTGAGGGAGAGGATTCGTGGGGGAACATTCTGATCTAATTCTCTTGGCAAGCCCCCAGGCCCGCCGGCCTTCTCCGTTGAGGCTAAATTGACCGTATTGCAAATGTGTTATATCTTCTCTTGGGCTGACGATATAGGTATACTACTGCCATACGAATGTGGCGCAGTCCGAATCTATCGCATCGAAAGTTTCTTCAGGTAAATATATCGTACTTGCTTGAGTAAAACGATGTTGACATCCATCCCGGCAATCCCGACAGCGTTTGTCATGATCACTTCATTGATGCCACAGATTCGGGAGAAGATCTTCCTTCCAGACCTATTCGCATGTTTGTTCTCGCCAGGAGCCTTCTACCTAAATGTGGGTGCACGCCTTTGCGACCTTGAGATTTCTACCAAAAATGAATCCCCTTCCGACCCGAATTACATATCATTCATCAAGTGTTTTTTTTTGACGTGAGGGGTATATAAATCGCCCCACACTCCTGCGCAATTTTCTTTAGTGCTTTCTTGAGTACACCCTTCCTTTTCTTTCTAATATCCTCTCCTATCCGGACCTACAATGCATATGTTCTCCCTCTCCCTCCTCACAGTCGCGTTGGCTGCCTTCAACGTCATTGCCTCCCCTGTTGCAAAGAACTCTACCCTTTCGCGTCGCTCTGCCGCCGTCTACAGTAGCTGCACCGTGCCGAACACCGTTGCTTTGACTTTTGTACGCTTTCAACGAGCCGCTTGAGCGCCCACACTGACCATGACTTTGTGCTAGGACGATGGACCGTATGATTATATTTACGATCTCGTTAACATTCTCAACGGAAAGGGTGTCAAGGGAACTTTCTTCTTCAGTTCGTACTTAAAAAAATTGACCATGCCACCGAGTCCCGTCTGACCGCCATTGTATTTTTTAGACGGCAATAATTGTAAGCTTAATTTCATCCATAGCCCCTGATGTCAACTCACTCTTGTCTTTTTCAAGACCGGTGCATCTACGACCAGGCCTCTGTAGACCGAGTCAAATATGTTTATAACAGTGGTCATCTCATTGGCTCGCACACTTGGGCACACAAAGATCTGACCACTCTCTCCTGGGACCAGAGTAAGCTCTTCCATATTTTTCTTCTTTATATCGCTGCTAATAGCTGCTAATTTTTAGTCCATGATGAGATGTGGCGCGTGGAACGTAAGTTATTGAATGTTATCTGTCAAGCATCTTGGTTACGAAACTGACACACCTCACAGAGGCCGTTTCTCGTATCACCGGCGCTTACGTTGCCTTCATGCGTCCTCCTTATGGAAACTACAATCAACAAGTTCTTGATGCATCTGGCATTCGCGGACAAAGCGTTGCTACATGGGACTTTGAGTAGGTTATTGACATTCCGTACATGCAGTCGCTAAATCAGCCCAATCTCCAGCTCGCAAGATTCCCTTGGTGCAAGCCCTCAAACATCTGAGCAACTCTACGATCAATTGATCTCCCGCCACCCAAGCACTATCCTCGCTTTGAACCATGAAACTATTTGTACGCCTTTGCGTTTATGTGTCAGATACTGTTGTTAACCATTTCTTTTCTAATAGCTACCACAGTGTATGTGGCACTTTAGCTGACCTTGACACCATTGTTTCTAATGTCTTTTTTCTGTCCAGCTACCAAGTCATTGGTTATGCTATTGACCATCTCAAGGGCGCCGGCTACAACCTCGTCACCCTCAACGAATGCCTTG
This sequence comes from Crepidotus variabilis, assembly GCA_015657495.1. Taxonomy (NCBI): domain Eukaryota; kingdom Fungi; phylum Basidiomycota; class Agaricomycetes; order Agaricales; family Crepidotaceae; genus Crepidotus; species Crepidotus variabilis. The sequence goes on along the minus strand of MU157828.1, from coordinate 789,752 downwards.
GTCTTCCCGCCTACCAATATGTTGGAGCACCAGCCCAACGTGACGTGAGTTGAATTTCTTCCTACAGTCCAATACTTGCTAAAATCTTCACAAATGTAGTCTTCTTGGACCTGCTAAATCCTCACCTTTCTCAAAAAATCTACTTCACCACACTCATTTTGAAAACACCCACACTCGTTTTGCCTCTACTTATAATTACTTGGATACATACATTCTCAAAGACTCTCGTATGAACTATTATCCCAGACACTCGTGATCCTTGCTCTTACGATATGACATTGAATTGCTCCTGGATTCTAGCTCTCGTTTGGGACAATTACCTATCTAGTTCTGCTTAATAGCACACGATTTCTGATTCGAAAGTGGCATGGAGATAGCGACCACGCTTTCAGCCTTTTATTTTCGCGATTTTATGGCGACAGACAGGGAGATCTGTCCATGAGTTTTCAATCGGTGTGCTACTGGCACGTTCTTCCATGGATTGTCGCGTGATCGCACTTCTCTGGGAAATCCAGAAGTATTTTATGATTTCATCAAGGATATTTTGGATTAAGTTGGGCAATATCAGCGCTCCTTTATTTCAGTAACCGTAAGACGAACGCAAAGCAGAATTGAAGTCGTAAAGGTCGTTCCATTGCATTGTCATGACATCTACTAGATATGTCTAACCTAATTGGATGCGTGATGAATTGCCGAGAAAAGGAGGAAATCTACGAGGTCCCTCGATATCGAGGTACCAGAATGATGATGGGGAAGAAAAAGGAGTCGAAAGCTGTATGGGGCAATACATGTTGAAAGTCGAATATGATGATCTGTCCTCCGTGTGGTGGATCTGAAAATGAAGGAAACACCAATAGAAAAAGAAAGATGAAACCGAAGATGGCAGAGAAGAAACAACCTATGTATATATCGTACAACCACAAGATTTTTAATGTGATAAAATTACAGAAGAAAGACAGATGAGAGTTTTTGTGAACGTGAGGGAGAGAGAAGATGCTTTTGAGACGATGGAAGTGGTAGACCATGCATGCCAAAGATTAAAATGGAGATGGGGCGATGATGAACGAGAAAAATGCCACGTAGCTAATGGATTGAGGGGAATAAGATGGATAAAGATAGATGAGAAGGATGTGGGAGGCAAAATTCCGAAATATAAAACAAGAAAGATTTTTTTATGGTTATGCGAGCATGATCGTTGACGAAGGTGTCAAGGTCAAATTGGTCAAGCTCGAATTGGCGCTCGCTGACGGGGTAGGAGTCAACGAGCCACTGTTCGATCTCGACCTAGGAGGCGTCTTCGTTATCATTGCAAGATCGTCTAAGCAGGTAGTCGGAAGGGTGCTGGGTAGAGGAGGTGAAGTTTCGAAAAACAGTCGATCGATATCAGAAGCAGAGCTGGGTCGTGGTATCGTATCCTTGCTACTTAATAGCGAGTTCGGATAGATGTGGGTCTCGGTGCCAGAGCCAGTAAAGAAGCAAAACCTAAAAAGTTCGAATGTTAGTCCAGAGGATAACATAGAGAAGTCGGAATCCCTTACTTAGCCAATAGCTCATGATAATGCTTGTTCTTGTCTTCAACCATGTCATCACCGGGTAGTGTGAGTGGCCCAGGAGAAGGAGGAGTAGAAGAACGACTCGACGAAGGTGTGACAGAAATTTCCGTTGAAGCAGTTTCGGGTTCACTGCTATCCGAACTCATGTCGACGTAAGCTGCGGATACGTTGGTCGAGATCGTGGGTAGAGGGGACTTCACAACAATGCTAAGTCCAGCACCACCTCTCATGGAAGAAGACCTCGGCGCATCGTCCGGTGTGAGTTGAGGCGAAGGTAATGGTGACGTCGAGGAAGAAGCAACATTCACAGGAGGGAATGAGTTGAACCTCGTCATCGATGAAGGCGTAGGCGTAGCTTCTAGTGGGTTCCAAAAGTCTTCGGAAGTGATTTCGAGCGGAGAGCGAGGAGTACCAGAAGGAGTCCTTCGTGGCGATCCAAAATCTCTAGGGATATCGAAGTAACCACGCTGATGATTCCGAACTCTTCCATTAATGGCTGTAGGCGCTTCGTATTCATCTTCTTTCTGAGTAGGGAAAGGAACAGAATGGAATGCGTCGTCGATATCTCGTGGAGAACCTAAGAGAGCGGCAGGCTTTGGGCGTTGATGCTGATGAACTGGATGACCAACTGCGGGAGGAGCCTTCCTGGAAGGAACGTAGCCCGACTGAGCTCCAAGACCAAGCCCTAGTCCATGGTTCTCGCCACCGTAGATCGATTCCACCTGTTGCTGCCAAGGCATCGATGACGAGGTCGTGGAAGGAAGAGGGAACGACTGAGTACGAGTATGCAAAGGAGGTGCGACAGTTGTTGGAGGTCTCCAGGGATTCTTCGACGAATTTGCAAAATCATAACGAGCTGCGAAACTGGCACCTTTTTTGAAGTCATCTGCAGTAAATCCAGGCTTGGCAGCGCTGGCGCTTGCTGACGACTCTGCTACTTTGGTAGGTGATGGAGCCCGAGCTGTTGACTGACTTGAAGCGGCGGCCTTGAGTTTGCTCTGGAGATCACCTAGCTCGTCATCTGAGAAGGTCAAGGCGGCCTTGGCCATCGCAGCCATCTTCTTCGCAGCCATACTAGCTGATGGTCGCCCTCTCTCCCTCGGCTCCTTCTCCTGCTGAACCTTGACGAATGTCGCAATATAGTTTTTGGCATTGTTGTTGTCCCAGATGTCTCGACCGTCAACACTGTATCGCACTGCCAATTCTAACCGCTTTCCTTCGACTTCTTCTCTCTTCATCAAGATCAGATCGTTCAATCGGATGCTAAACGAGAACCGATCCCAAAGCTTTTCTCGACCAACTGATTCTTGCCATTTGGCTAACACCTCGCTGGTTGTCTGCCACTTATCGAAAGTGAACCGAACGGCAATGGATTTGTTGAAAGCGATGTTGCGAACAATAACATGACCCAAGATGTTCGCAGCGTCCGGGCTGAGCGTGAGGTCTTCCAAGGACACATCCATAAGTGGATGGAAGGGCGCTGCTCTCGGAGGCATATTCGAATGCATCACCAGCTTGGCCTTCTTCTCATCGAACTCGACTCCAGATCCTGTACCTGGCCTCGACGCGGATTCTCCATGTCCATAAATAAACCAAGGAAAATCACTATCGGTACCACTAGTATCGTCCGTTGGACTTCCATCCCTCGAAACAGCCAATGGTTTCTGCTCCGCCAAGAACAGCTTCACTTGCTCTAAATTCGCATCGAAATGCACAGCCTTGCTCGCGGTCGGAGTGGCAGGCTCGCTCTTGCTCGAAGGAAACGCCGGGTTGAGCACTACGAGGTTGTCCTGGCACCGACTTGAAGAGCGGGATGATTTAAGGGAAGATCGGACCACTTGACCCGATTTCTTGCGGATGAGAGGCGCCTCGGTGGGACTTGTGAAACTCGACGTTGAAGCGGAGGCAGGTAATGACACTGAAGTCGATATGGCAGGTCGGCGCCCAGAGTGTGGAGGCGAGTTTCGAAGTTTGAGGCTTTCGAGGCTAAGCCGGAGCGGCATGCCAGGAACGTACATCATCGGCCGAGGCGCTGCCGGGCGGGGAGTCGCATCGGCATCATTACCATTTAAGGATGACAGTGTCGGGATGGTTCGAGTGGCTGGCTGTGGCGGGATGGGTGTTGACAGCTCGGGTGGGTAAAGTGCATTCGGATTGACAGTCCGAACTTCGGATTTTCGCTTGCGGCGAGATTGGCGAGTTGCGTCAGAGTTCGAGCTTGACTCATCTTCATTCTTTGGGGGTGTGGCAGGCGTGATGGTCACTGTGGACAGGCCGCCCAGTGAGGACGAGGCTGACAGTAGTCCCTGAGATGGTAAAAGGCACGATGAGGATGAAGCCAACGCTGGCCGGGAGGTCGTCGAAGATGACCTTCGAGGAATAGCTGGGAGAGGAGCACCCGCCGTGTTTGATGAACGCGAGAACCGGTGATGTTCCTGGGACTGGTTCATTCTATGCGACTGCACTGTAATTGTCGCAATCATTTAGACAGGAAAACAATACGACTTTGAAGCTGAATGAAACTGATAAGTTGGAGGCTGACTAGAAAAGGTAATCTCAGTGGCTTACAAGAGTTGTTTATCAGCCCGAGTCGAACGGTGTTTGATGCCACAACAAAGCGCCAGACAAATTTCAGCAGTTGAAGAGGTACGGCAAAGGCGAGGAAGAAGGGAAACTAGGCGAGATGAGAGAAGGAAATAAGGTATTTGTGGGATCCAACTTACAGTAAATGTTTTCCTCCTATCTGTGTGTATCCCTGGTGAGGACGCGACGCAACGCGGAGTGGAAATAAGGAGGATAGAACTCGCGAATAGACGTCGATAGGAGAGTTGGCGGTGATAGAACCCTGGAGGAGGGAAAGGGCAGGAAAAGGACGGAAAGAGGCGTTGAATATATAATACAGGCAGAGAATGAGGCGAGGCACCGGATTGAGGACCTGGTTGGTCGGTCAAATAACTCCTGCTCGATATTTATCGCCGGCCCAGGCCAAATTTGGCGCCAAAGCCTTGTTACCGACGGATTCCCACGTGTCCCTGATAGACTTTTCCATTTGGGGGTCGCGGCATCTCTAGATCTGTTCCTATCTCAAACAGATCCTCCTAGAATGCCGAGTCCGCTCCGTACTCCTCTCTGTATTCTGCTCTCCAACGTCGCTTTCGAGCTATCATATGCACCAAGTTAGCGCCAATCATCCTAGATAGAAATTTCTCTCTATCAACCATCTGGAATACAGTTAGTCCGTTATTCTTGGGGGCTCCACTAGTGACATAACAAATATTTGTGATACGCGAGATTGACTGAGGTCATCGATGATTCACGGACGCGGTATCATACGCTCTTCATCAGACTTCGTTCTTATTTCCCAGCATACATCAGACGATTAAAAATGCCCCAGATTGTCTCCTGCGTTTCGTGTCTATTTTCCGGAGAACTGCAAAAGAGTCTAAGACCGCAGACGTTGATCCCCAAGTTTCCCAATTTCTTGGGTTAGGATTATGTCCGTATCGTGAACCCCTGCTCTTTCGGCAACAAGGCGCTTCGTGTTTTCCTTTTCCCAGCTTATCTTTACTCTACTGAGTCACCAACCTATGCTCGGGGTCGTACTATCCGACAAGAATTCCGTCTCACAAACACCGAATGATGCTCTACGCAAAGAAAAATAGGTCATGGAATGTCTCTTTCGATATTTCTCACTCCATCTCAGCGGAGGAATTTGCCAAAAAAATCTCGCTGATATATTCGCCTCAAAACACGACGCAGTGACAACCATCACAAACACGCTGCAAGTTTTTGACAGCGACGCTTTGTATAAAACAAACATCTGGCGTCATCTCAACGTTATTTTGTTAACCGACGACCCTGGGCGGCCTGCCCTGACAGTCGTCTCTATTGATTTGCCTTTTCTTGATCAACCGGCGGTTGAGTCTCTTGCGCAGTACTATTTACCTTTTTTCCGTCTTTTGCTTCAAATGAAGAGCTCTTCACTGTTTCTTGCACCATTGGGAACGCTTGAATCTCTTAGCTTGCGTGATCGCACGTCGGCGTATCGCCACATCATTTACGATAGCTCGTCACCGCGCAGCATGTCGCCATTAGGCACTTGTTGTTCTGCCCTGACGCGGGCTCATCTCGTAGCTGATATGGTATCTTCTATCTGTTGGAATTAAAGCCAAGCGTCGATACTGGGTTCTGTCCGATCCACGTAGTATTGATCGTCTTACCACCACCAGCCAACAACGCTTTCCCTTGGACTTCACCGCACACCACATTCCGCACTGATCTTCAACTCCAATGAAGTATCCGATTGTAAGGGTTCTGAAATTAATGATTGAAGCTATCTACATCCTCGATGTATGAAGCCCTTCAAATTCCGTGATGCATTGATACCCTTTTCTCGCGAATTCGACACCGACCCACTTGTTCGACTATCAATAGTATCAATTCTACGCCGCTGTCGCTTGTTTTTGATACAAATACACCTGAAAGCGCGGCTATAACACTTCAAAGGGGAACATATAACCACGTTTTTGGCGGGCAACGACCATTACCCCGCGCCCGCATCCCCAACGTCCACGATCGGCAGGCTACTCAGAACCCTGTGCATCTTTCTCGTAACATTCTCTGACCCACCTCAAAACTCCAGTAGTGTACGACTGTTCTGATTCTTCTGTTCTGTACAGCATGTTCTGTTCTCGAGTTCTAAGTGTCGTTGTTAACTATATATATAGATACATAAGCGTTAAAGCCTTCCAGTGAGCGCCCGTTCAAATTCTTCGTTACCTGTATCGATCAAATATCTCTTCGGCCGAATAGATCCTACCGCTAATTGTTGGCTTCGAATTCGAAAGGGGCCTTTTGATACCATGATACTCCCGCTTCTAATTACCAAAAGCACGGTTTTGTGGCGGAGTCTTCCCTTCTGGGACGAAGCCGCCTGGTCCAATCTTCATGGCTCTCGGCGCTGATAGAATCTGAGCTACTCATCAGATCTCGTATTTGCTCTTCACCATATTTCGCTCTTAACAAGCTTGGCAATGTCTTCGTTTTTCTAACGCATACGTGGCATTATCTTACCCTGCAACGGTCATCTCGAAATAAAATATAAATATAATGACAACCTGTAACTGTCGCCGTTGCTCTCGGAGGTAAAGCTTTCGTAGGATGCCTGTCCTCGTGTTGATGAAGTTCGGTGAAAGTTGTGGATACTTGGTACCCCACAATATGCTTCTGACAACAAAAGGGTAATTGACTGGGGAACTGGGGAAAACGATGCAAACTGCTGGTAATGGGTGACTTCATGCCAAACACACAAGTATTCTTTTTGTGTGCATGAGCACATGGATGATTCTTTGGCTGTACTGGCCGAAGAGAGTGCATAACAAATGACATTGTAGTAAGCTTTGGTTACTGAAGAGCCTAGATTATCGACTCATAGTCATCCTTCATTAGCCAACTGGAACACTCATCATGCGTGCGAGGCGGAGAACTCGGAGCAGCTATTTCACCTTCAAGTTGGAACTTCTGTTCAGTATGGAGGGCCCTCACTGCCACCCCCACACCAGTATTTTGGCTTTTCGATGGCGAGTAAATTGACAGTTACTTTCACACCAACAATTGAGTGGATCTTGTGAATGTTCTCCCAACATTCCTCCCCAAACTTGATGAAAGATAAACAAACGCGGAGCATGTCCTTGTGATTAACTTCTATTCTTGTATAAGTGCTCGTTGATTGCGGTATCTGCGGGGCAGCAAGTCGACAATGAAAACATATGCTCTCTTCTTGCTGGTTGGTCTGCTCGACGGGGAGCTCTCACTTTTAGTGTTTACTAGCCACGATCCCCTGCCGAGGCCTTAGCCCACTATCATCACGGCTGTCCCTTGTTTAGCGAAATTACCTGGTCCTACTTTCCCGGATTCTTCAAAACGATTAACCTCTCAGGCTCTCACGCAAGTCAGGTATTTTAATAGCCACCTCGACAATCCCACATGGATGTGAAATGGACAGTTACACAATACATCAAATAAGCGCCGCTTCTGAGCGCTTCTCTGGTTCACCGTTCTGGCAAAGAAAGAAGCATCGAGAATTACCAAATATGGATCATGGCATGCTTAAAGTTAATCGAAAACTTGACATGCTCATTTCCTCAATCGTCCTGCCTCATTCAGTCGTCAACTCACGCCGGTGTACAATCTGTCAAGCGCTTAACCAACTCGTCTTCGATGCAAGTACACGCTCTTGGCGATAGGCTATTTTTACCTTATTTCCGATCGATTTTCCATTGTTTTCGAGAATATAGGACCTGTCGAGAGCAGATGGCGGAGTTGCTATGTATGTAGCAAGAGAGGGTGCTTCGGCATATACATACTTGGAACCGCCTATGTAGAGTACCGGGGGTGGATAACTGACGGACCAACGAAAAGCCTCGGGATTTCGACATAAGTAATAGCGCCGTGTTTAGAGCAAGAGCCCTCGATTTTTCCTTCTTTTCGAAGACTTTTGACGTTGTATCTTGTGACATCAACTTCATTCGCTTTTTCTATGAGTATGAGATGTTCAACTCGGCGGAAGCTTGTGAACATCTCAACAACATGGTCTTTAGATCTATCCTCAAACTGCTACCCGCGAAAGTCTTACGGTCCTCAGACCGATTTAGACTTTATAAAAGTGCTCAGCTCCGCGAATTCCACGGAAACATCACGATAGGATAATATGTATTACTCTACATCTCTCAAAGATTTCCTCGAAACAGGAGAGGATGTTGTTCCATCACCGCCTGATTCTAGAGCATATGTATTACTTCCACTTCGGTTGACCGGTGAACACGATGTTCGACACGATGAATGAACTTAATATTACTAACCAACCATGCAATGTGCACGACTCAGACTCACCTTTCAGCTTTCCTATAACAGGAGCCAAGTGATCGATCATGAGGCGACGCCACTTCCTTATTTAGTGTGTAGTCTCCCGATTAGGAGAATCATTCTCCATTTCAGGAACCGGTGGCGCTGATTATCAGAGGGTAAATGCATAGGCCAAGAAAACTGAAAGCAAGGTCTTGCGAATAAATTGATACAATTTAAACAATAAATTTGTTGGGGACAGTGGCGTATAGATACACCCACCGTATTACTAACCGCATCCCTCCCCAATGATTTGTTCTGTTGCAAGAATTCATCGGCTCCTGTCTATAGGAATCCGGAACAGCTCGCCATCATCACATTTGACGATCCACTCATCTATTGAGGTCTTTATAGCTGCGATATCGTTTTGATACTCAGCCATAGTCACGAGGTCGATTTTGAAGCCCCCACAAACAATGAACACGACAACAGGGGCTTCTTCTTGGTTCATGCGAGGTACAGTTTCCATGATCTTGCCAAACAAAGTTGGATGGTATGCTGGAACGAGAGCCGTCGCGCATGAAAGCTCAACTAAAATTTTCTGATTGTCTAAGATTGTGTGAATATGGTCCACACTGACAAAAAAAAAAACGAAGTTTATCACCTGCAAAAGCTATAAGGGCTTCCATGCTCAATTCGTCCGGAACACGGTGAGTTAAAACTCGTCCTGTGCGTTCGAGTGCCATTTTAACAACGCCTCCAGATGGTTGAGATGCTCCTAAGGACCCAGAAGCTTTCGAGCTGAAGCTCGAAAGGTGTGCAAGGTACACCCCATGTGTTGAATCGTGGACTAGGCTCACGCCTTCTGGAAGTTTTCTCTCCACGCTGTTAAACCGATTGGCGTTGAGAGAAAGAGATTGATAAAAGCAATCACAACCATTCGTCTCAACAGTCCCTATTGAAACTAAAGGCATGTGATGAGTTATGTGGATGCTGAAGAAAAACACAACCAACGCACCGTCATCCCAACCAACATCTTTACACCCTAATATAATACCGCCGAGCAAGCCTGCACCACCAACAGAGCAAAAGATGGCATCGGGCTTAACTGGAAGCTGCTCGCGAATTTCCAAGATCATTGACGAATGCCCTTCCCAAACAATTGGATCTTCATATGCCGGGACTATAATTCTGCTCTCTAACTCAGCTATTGGAAGAATTGTTGTAGCCAATCACCTACGCTTGAGATTCGTTCGAAACCAATAACTTGGCTGCTTCGAGAGCTTCGGCATAGAAGCGACCTCCGACTATCACTCGGGCACCATGTATCTTCAAGACTTCTAGCGTGCTCGTAGATATCCCTTCTGGGATAAAGATACTACATCTTAATCCCAAGGATTCTGCTGCACAGGCTGCAGCAACCCCAGCATTTCCTCCTGAAGCGGCTACAAGATGAACAGATGGTCCGTGGATTTGCTTTGCCTTCTGGATGAAGTGCGAGATCCCTCGATATTTAAATGAGTATGATGGATGTAAGGTCTACTTTGATATTTGAGTTAGTGGAATACAGATGGTGAGTGATCAGGATGAGGTTTTTACCTCAAGTTTGAGGTACACATTGGCTCCTGTAATCTGCGAAAGTTTACTTGAATAGATAAGCGGTGTCTGCGACCATAAATGCGGATTCATTTTAAGTCCGCTTGACGAACTCGAGAAGTTGCAGACTATGATAGCAACATACGAACAGTTGGTATATATATATATCTCACGGCGAAATCGCAGGAGCGGGAGTTCAACCTTCCGTTACGGTTGCCGAGCATGCTCAGGCAGGATTTGGACATGGACATGTGTCCAAGGCTCGAAGCCGAGTAATCTAGCTTAAGGGGTGGTGAACTGTCAAGGACCCTGCATGAGTAAGCGATGTAACGTGTATAGTTTGCAGATTGTAAAGGGATAAATGTCTATAGATCTAGTTGTGTTGAGTGGTATCTACTGAGGCCATCTCGTACGAAGAGGGGCGAGAGCTAATGGTTTTGGTTGATCGACATTTTCTTTGAGCTCAGCACCTTCAATTCACTTCGGTTCCTTATCAAGTCCCAGAGACCGAGACACAGAGTTACGAGCTTGAAGTTTGAAGTAGTTAGCCATCGTGCGATTTCCATTGTCAAAGAAACCGAGCTTTTTGACATCCGGATCGTTGGAGCTGCTGTGACCTTGAGGATCGAACAAGTACATCAGGGAAAGGGTCGGTACTTTTGGACGTCTTTCAAGGTCTTCGGAAAGACTTAAACTTGAAAACATGAAAAGCTAATTTTGACCTAGTCTTTGAAAAATCAGGTCTATTTAGTTTCAAGAGTTAATAGAATCTATTAGAGACGGTTTTTATCTTTGAAGAGATAGAATTACTTTCCAAAGCTGAGGTATCTTAGTTATATATCAGAAACTTCGAATTACTCAGTGCGACTTCTGATTTCATGCTCCAGCAACTAATATATTATTTACCTATATTCTCCAGATACACCCTAACTTACTGCTATTGTGGAAGAGATTATTGTCGCGTCGCGTGCAAACATAGAGTTGCACGGCCCGCTAATCCGGCGACTTGATGCCGATTCTCTGACTTCCGAGTTCTGACAAGCACTCACCGGCTATTCGGCCCGCTCATATCTCTTACGCTTAGTGACCCTTGGTAAGGTTCCTCTGAAAAATATCAGAATGTATTTCTCACACTTAGGATATTTCTCTTTAACAGTATATAGGTAGATGGTCAACAACAAGCCGTATCATCGAATCATGGATAGCTTAGATCACAAAAGGTCTGATGCGTGAAGAGTCCCTGGTCAGGGTCCATGACCGCTTAGGCTGGATTACTCGGCTTCAACCCATGTCCGTGTCCAAATCCTGCCTGAGCATGCTCGGCAACCGTATTCCGTGCTTCGAGTCTGTATCTTTCGTGCCAGGATAATGATTGACTTCTCTTCGCTTTTTAGTTCACCCACAGTTGACTACATCGGAGCTCCATAGGACTTCCGTAGGAGCAAAGCCACGTATGAATGATAGAGCAAAACACAGCTGAGTAGTTAGCACATGCATTGTTGCTGTGAACGGGCCGACGACGATACCGCTCCATCTTCCAAGAGAAGTAAATCGACTAAATTCTGAGTCATTTCTTAACATGTATATAATTCCCTGAAACTTCTTTACTGGTAAAAACTAGCTCTGCCTCTAATTTGCCTCTTCAACGATCAAAGGAAGCCGGGGAGGTAACGAGTCAGCGTCCCCTATGACACACGGACTTGTAATGCCCGTCATATTCCAGTAGATCTCTTTGTCTTTTGGTAGAGAAAACTTGAACTTGTGCAGCAAGAGTGAGAGAACAACCTCTGACAGACATCGGGTCAGAATAATATTATTTGTGAGGTCAATCTTGCTTACTCATCTCAAGCTGAGAGAATTTAAAGCCACTGAAAAGATGTTAGTATGTCTTCGATCTCTGTCAAAATCATATCCTTACATGCATGATCTAGCGCCCCCTTCGAAGGTCATGCTTGGAAGAAAATATCGGCCATCTTGGCTTTCTACAACTAGAAATGCACTTACAGGTTGGAGTAGACGCCCGGAACGCGAGCTGCTGTGATAGAGTCCGGAAGGTCACTCCAGCGCTCTGGCTTGAACTGGTTCGCGTCAGGTCCCCACAAGTCCGGATTACGATTGCAGTTGAATATGTTGAGCAAAATTTTGGTGGTCTTTGGTACGTAAATCTCATGCATCAGCTTGCCATCGACGCCCGTCAACGGCTTGCTTAGAGGGAGGATGGTATCTTCCCGGGCCCTAAACATCACCGGTTGATATCAGGTTTCGCTACCTTTCTCGGGCATACTCTGGACTCACATCCTCGCGATAGCTGGTACAGGTGGGTATCTAACTGTGTGTTAGCATTCAAACGACGAATCAACGAGATGGTTTCCCTCACAGACGCAGTAACTCTCGACAGACAGCATCGAGATACCTCAATTCGTTTACTTCGTCATACGATAAGGTGTCTTTTCCTAACATCGCCTCGCTAAGTTCGGCCCGAACTTTATCTTGAACATCTTGACGTTGACTAAGAAGCCAAAGCGTTCGAGCAATAGCGGCCGATGTCGTGTCCGTGGCTGCAAATGTGAACGTCCTACCGAAATCTGTTCATATCGAGTAATTCAAGGGAAGGTTAAACAGCACTTACGACATCTGGCCAATAATTTCTTTGTCGGGTAGCTTTTCACCTTTGGAGACGCCAGTATTGTTCTTCACTATTACAGAAATCAACAAACTATCAGAACACTAGCGTAGGCAAAAATTGTGCACGTACTCAAGATACTGATAAGATCTTTGCCTTCAGCGATGTGATCTTTGAAGGCATCATTACCATCTGAGATTGCCTTCTTCTTTGCTTCATAGATCTTTACTGAAGTCTCATGCATCAAGTCTGAAATCTCCCGAGCTTCTTGGAGCACTTCTATAGGTGTGAGCTCAAGCATAGCCCGCCGGAACTTTGCTGTGCCAATCTTCATTAAAAATGGGAGTAAATAAATTCGAAAAACGTTGGATCTGCCAAGCACGATACTATAGAATGCCTTTAAAATCAAGGGAGCAAAGTTGATTTCTGAAGGATGACTTACATCAACCGTTTGGCAGCCTGGGCGTATGGATGTGGTACAGCATCTTCTGTGAGAGGGTCGAATGTATATCCCAATCCTGATTGTGCAATCAACTCAAGGGCTGTTCGGCTTGACCATGAAAGAACATCGATCTGAATGAAGCATAAATAAAAAATCCTGAGTTACAATGAATCTCACCTCCTGTGGACCATCTTTAACTCTCTGAGCAAACGCTTTCTCTAGCTAACGAAAATTGAATATCTGGATTGCTAGCATTTCAGCTCAAGATCTACCTTTTGGCCTATCTTGTAAAACAGAGGAACTAGAACTCTCGATGAATGTCGAGGGTATAGAATATTGGTCAGGACTCACCCATATTTCGCATGTGTGCGGCAGAGAACACGGGAGTCAAAGATTTCCTCTGCCTTCTATGTGTATCTCCTGTTCAGATAAGTTAGACATAAAATCGGTGCCGCGAGTAAGACTTGTCTAACCCCACGTTCCAAGGAGCCCATCTCCAAGGAATAATTGTGTGACGCTGAGATGCTTGGTGTGAGTAAACCGAGAAGAAGCGATATTGGCATGGAAATCCTCACAGGAGATTGTTTGGCGACGGTTCGAAGGAGTTTTGGTCCTACGAGAACGGCATGAAACTAGTAAGATTAATTGGACATTTACAATTAACTTACTTTAAGAAGAATATGATGCAGAGCAAGTGGATCAAAAACATAAAGAAAGTCATCCTAGAATGGTCGTGATATAAGCTACCGGCAGAGCATCCGACGCCATTCAACGCACGCCAAGCGCGCCCTTTATTCTTGCGGCATTTCCGTCTAAGGAATCAAGATATCAGGGCTTGAATATATATGGACGTCTGGAAGAAACTGAAGAAACTAACATTCTTGGGCCAAGTTGCGGTGAAAGTCCCAGGCTTTAAAACCAAATAGATTTGGCAAGGAACCTTGAACGAGATGAGGTCAGTCTGAAGGCGAGTTGGTTCAAGACCAGCGTCGGATTATGAGATTGACCTTTCAAAAACGATACAGGTACTGGTCCGCGAAGCTTATCAAGTGGTGAACTAGCAAATGATCGTTTGTATATGAAGTGAGAGAGTCGCAGAAAGATATAAAGACAGAAGCAGGAAACGAGTAATTGTGGGCTTAACATCGCTGCGGATTCTTGAAGAGAGGATGTTGGGAAGCGCATCCTTCGTCCAATTTATAGAGGACGGAAAATCCGGTATGGCAGCCGACAAAGAAGCCTCGGTCCTAGGTTCTCACAACCATGATTTGAGAAGGTAAAAATATCACTCACAATTCCAGTTACCGAAACAGTGAACAGAGGTTTAGTTACTCGCAATTGAGATGATGGCACTATAAGGTCGCTTTGTGAACCATTCTCGGAAGAAGAGAGTTCAATTGGGCTTTGCAGTAGCGAGCACTTGGCTTTCTCTTCTCGCTGCAGAGGCTTCGGGGCCCTGCGTGGGTTGCTTCTTTACCATATGACAAAGTGGAAATTATGGGTCCGGCGTAGTAGCCAGAAAGAATTATGAGAATCACCTTGTGTCACGAGCCAGTACTGCAATGCAAAGGGGAGCAGTTGCGTAAACAACTATGTCTAAGCGGAGAAGGTTGCGATCTCCGCAGGTCTAGGCAGCGTAGAAGGTCATCTTTCATGCGACCTCTAAACCACAGAGAAGACTGTGGCTGTCTCAAGCGTCATGTCATCACATCCCGGCGGGCGCCGCCTGAATATCGAGACGGAAAAATATGAGCTTCCTCATAGGAACGAGATTACTTAATTTGTGCACCTGTTCCAGCTAAACGTCTTCAGTTCTTTGATTCCCGACCAGAGGAAGAAGGGCAGGACTGATTCGTGGTCACATGGCGACACAGGGAGATGGTGTACTGATCATCGATCATGTGCTATCGCCTTAACTTGGAGTCACGGTCCTCACGGATGAGAAAAGAGGAAAACCTCTGAAACACTGGCAGCATTAATAGCCAAATGCCTTTGTGTGCCAGTTTCCAACTGCTGGATTGGCGTCATATGGAATGGATGAACGGTATTGGTAGAAATCCACTAGATTCAGGAGCATAAAATTGTGGAATTATTGGCAGTTACAGTGATTTATGTCACTTCAGCCAGCTTCAGCCGTACAGTAAGTTAATGTATATTCTGAAAAAAATGCGCATGTCCGCTTGTGATGTCCCTATGTTTATGATATGTCTCGTTTCAAGTGTCGGGTCAGAATCATAAGTGAAGTGGAGGGAGCGATAGCATTAGAAGAGGAGCGGAAACGTATAGCCATGTGGGCCAACATCGAGATAGGGGAACATGCTGGGTGTAGGAGATACGTCTTTGAGCTCTTTGAGCAATCGTTCTAAAAGGGTGAATGAATATTCCTTCCTTTGGGAGTAAAATTGCAGGATCTTACTTGCGAGAGGTTTGCACATTCTCATTTTTTGCATGGCCCCCAGTACAACATCGATACATCGTCTCAGAAATACCGCGGAATACATGGCGTTGGAAGGTGCAGATGTAGCGGTCATTCGAGAATCGAGATGGTTGATCATGCGTCGAAAGCTTTTCACCACTGAGGCCCAACAGACCTATATATGAAGCAATGTTAACAAAATGAAAACTTCAAGTTATAGACTAACTCACAGTTAATGCGGGATCCAGATATACATAATCATCATCACCTAACTGGTTTATCAGTTCCACCAGATTTTTTGCCGCCAGAGAAATCTTCAAGTTCATGACATTGTCAACATGAAGCTGGATTGTTGATGTGAGAATAATGACATGGACAGCGTAAAGTTCCGCATCAAAGCCAGGGGATTCGCGACCCAGCCCGTTCTTGCCATTGAACTCAGGGATAGTTTTTACTAGCCGCTGGAGTGCAAGCTCGAGAGAGTTATGATACGACCAAGAGGCGGGGTCTTGTGATGGCATACCTATTCCGACATGTTAGGATCTAACTCGAGGTAGGAGTGGAGTGACAACGTACCGTAAAGACGAAGTGAGCGATCAAAGATACAAGAAGCCATAACTTTAAAGGCTGTCGTTGATAATGATGATGCCTGAAAGCCGTCAGAATTTACAGCAAAGAGGGACGGTAGAGGGCTGTTCTTGACAGTCGCTTGCTAGGTAAGATTAATAAGATGAAATCCAAGATGTAGAGAAGCAATCTTACAAGATCGTGGTCCAACACCGGGAGAGGGGTTGTTACATTTCGACATGCGCCATCGAAGTCAGGGGATACAAACTCATTCCCTGCCGCCCACAAACAATCTACTAAGAAGATTTGCCAGAAGACAAGTGACTGCTCCCACCAGTCACTTTGGACGCCCTGCAAGTTGCCTTGTCCAGATACGCCCATAGCACCCTCCATCATGACGGCGGGCGGCCTACTCCCAGCGGCAAAGGGATTTTCCACATTGAATGGAAATAAGGCCAAATCTGGATGTGTAACTTTCTGTAGGCCAAGTTCTGTTGCGATCCGTTTTACTGCCATGAGATGGCGGTGTCCTTCCATGTTACGATCATTGAAGAAGAAATATTGAGCAAGAAGAGTAAGTGCTTGAACGACGTCAGTGAGTTGATCTTGATCGTGTAGTGAGGTTGAGGCCTCGTGAAGAGCATCTTGAAGTAGCTGCTGTTCAATGGCTGATGTCCAGCTGCCTTTTGGCGAGAAAAAACATCCTAAAAGAACGACAGCGGCTGCCAATGAAGGTGAGGCCGATGGAATGCCAGCGGTAGAGAGATGTGGCTGAAGTCGACTAACATCGGTATAAAAACAGCACTGGTCTTTGTGATGAATGAAAGAGTGAATCCTAGAGGCTCGTTATAATTGAACTATGAATATCATGAAAAATAACAAAAACCTACAAGGCAATGCGTGTTTGATGAGGTAAAGTCGCGTGTTGCTCTTCAACCCACGTTCGATCAGGAGTACTTTCAACAAATGCCGCTCCCATGTAATTGAACGTTCCAGAACTTTGATCGTAGAATTTTTCCGATTGCCTTGGCGTGAATGCTGGGGGATCCAATTGGGATGGTGATGAAGTTAGTGGAGTCAAGGCAGATGCAGAAACGAAGTCTGGAGCAAAAGCATATGAGGCCGGAAGCGACATGGTGGAGAACATGGATGATTCTGCCTCGTTTATGTCCCACGTCGATGAGTTATCGAGCCAATGTCCAAAAAGTGAAGGGTCAAGGTTAAACTGCTGTTGCTGCGGGGCTCCCAGAGTGTCGAAAGGATGCAAAGGCGGTGGTGTTGGAGATTGTGAAGAAGACGAAGAGGAATGGTCATGTAGGTGGATCGCAGTAGGGTGCTTGGAAGACCCCGGTTGGTACTCTAGCTCGCGCAGTTTGGCTTCGAGAGCCATGAGCTTCTCGCGTAAGGTCTGCGTTCTGCTTTTTCTGGCACTGTCATCGTATTGGCAATCATGAGCTCTTCGCATCGTTGTGCATTGGTTGCATACGGGACGAGTTCCATCGCATCGCTGAGTAGAGGTAAGAAAGTACCAGAAAAGTACATGATGGAGATCACGTCGATCAGCTATCGGATCAACATCAATGAACGCAAGATTTACTCACCAATTTCCGTCTTCTATAAGGCCATCAGTACGAGGATGAGAAGGATTTTGGGGTGGTTAGTTAAATGCACCGAACGTATCATGCCTGTGGTATACGTACCTGCAAGACAAACATGCAGAGCCTCTTCTCAGAATTCCGGCAGCGTCGGACTTTCGTGGCATCGAGGGTGGTTATAGAGAGGTGGGGGTTAAAAGTGTGGGGGGACTGGAAGAGCGCGACAAGAATGAAGAAGTGGATAGTGACTGTTTTAAGGAAAGTGCTTTGGACTATTTTGAGCAAGGGGATTCAAGTTTGAAGTCAGTCTATTTGAAGACTCGATTAGGTTATCGTGATGGTTCCAAGGCGGTGGCTCGTTTGAGTCTTCAAGCAAGTTCCACGAGATGCTAGAATCTAGTGGATAGAATAACGGTAGAGGTTTGACGAGAGGTGGGCTTGCGGAAGGAGTCTTGTGGGGAAGAACAGAGGAAAATAAAAAGGACATACGATGATGTTCCGAGATCGGCTTCTCATGAGGGAATGGGTATTTAACAGTTAGAACATTTTGGTTGGATTAGGTGGGGCGGCTTGATGGCAGATATCGAATTCAGAATGAGATCTGGAGAACATTAGTCCGAGCACGTTACCGAAACACTGATGGGACCTACCAAACTACCGCGACCAAGAACAATGCGATTAAGTTTGAGGCTCAAAGACAATATGGAAAAAGGTGGACCGACTGCCGGACCACTTTTTAGGTGCAGGGTCCGCGGGCGCTGGGCGCTCGGAGCTGATGGCGATTGGGCTGTTATCACCACGAGGTACAAAGTACAAGGCCAATCCGACCTAGAATCGCAGTTGGTACCGCCAGTTTAGCAGCCGCTCTCATTTGGGTTTTTCATATTCTAACTTCTTTCAAACCTCAAGGTCAAGGTATTCTCGTGGCAATCAACAAGTACATAGTACACATGTGCACCACACAGGGAATCTGAGGCGTGGACGCACGCTCGGACGTACTTCATTTTAGAAAGTAAGAGACAGTCACTTGACGATACGGCCAATTGTGATTTTCAAGACGGAACGGAAGCGTATTTGATCGATCAGTCGATCCGAAACGAGGCCTTATGTGCACCGCCACCGATCTAGTGTTGTGGGCAGAGGTTCAAAATATCAACTTCGAAGTCGAATTTCAGCTGAATGTAGGAACGCCCATGAGACCGATATACTTGAGACTAGACGCGCAGGAGTGCACCCATTTCATCTAAGCTTCAACTTGTCAAGTTCTAGATCTAGAAACGGGCACACTTGGATGAGTTTGAATATCGAACACGCAATGCTAGGGTTGAACTTAGGGAGGAACACGAACTTGAGCAAAGCTAGCCGATATGTTTCGAGTAGTTCTTTCTGTACAGTTGTGCCGAAGAAGCTCTTACGTTTATGGGTCCGGTATCTTTGAGAAATCAATGGAGGCTGAGCGTATCATGGGCAGAAGGTGGCGAATTCGCGTCTTTTCTGGGGCAAATCCGACGTCGGAGTGGTGAGCCATTAACAAAACTAAAGAGCAACAGGATATGATGAACTTACACAATGGTGCCAAAACTTCAATGGTGTTGACCTACTGGTGCCGTGAAAGGTGCCAGCCTTCAAACATAATTCGCGATGACCTCGGAGAATTTGACTTAGAGTGGACGCAAAAGTCACGAGTTAGAACACTTCAAGTTCACCGTCAATGTGCCTAGATTTCACGTGTGAGTACGGGAGCTAGTGACATCGCGTAGCATCTCGGAGGTCTGGAGGCAAATCCGACGAGGACGAAGTACCATACACCGGCGACATGCAAGACCACAATGTATAAGCCACAAAGAGATGACAACAACATTATGCTGGAATGCAACGATCATTTGAGGCGAATAAGCTTACAGATGCGACTCTAACTATCTAAAGTTTAGGCTGGTGGCGCGCTGGCGGGAGTGTTGAAAGTGTTTCGCTTATTTCTTGCCGACGAAGATGGAGCGCATATTGTCCCAGACGACACTTGGGGATTGGGCAGCATCAATACCCCGCCAGAGACCCTTCGCTTTGTAGTAATCAACGACTGGGCCGGTTTGAGCGTGATAAGTGGTGAGGCGTTTACGGAGAGCTTCGACGTTATCGTCTGAACGCGTAATAAGAGGTTCACCGGTCACATCATCAATACCGGCCTTTTTGGGTGGGCTATTGAAAAGATAGAGTCAACATTTCACACAATCTGGAACAGAGAACAGGATGTGTTCAAGGGAGGTAACGTACTGGAATTCCTTGTGATATGTACGTCCGCTTGCTGGGTGGATTAGTCTACCAGTAATACGCGAAATGAGCAGTTGGTCGTCAATGAGTAGTTGAACGACAGAGTCAAGTTTTTCATTGCGACTCTGGAGCATTCCATCTAATTTTTGGGCTTGAGGAACAGTCCTAGGGAACCCATCGAGCACAAAGCTGAAAAAAGAGACGCGTCAGTTGTTGTTTGAAGCGTGTCGCAGAAGTGAAGAGGGATCGACATAACCGGTGGCGTTTCGGAATCCGATTGTTCCACCCGACGTCATATGGCCATGTCACTCCGAACTCACCCATTTTTACAGGCCTTGTTGTTCTCTAGCTGATCCTTGATCATACCAACCACAATGTCGTCCGAGACAAGGCCTCCAGCGTCCATGATCTTCTTAGCTTCCACACCAAGCGCCGTTTTCTTTTGGACTTGTTCTCGCAGCATGTCTCCAGTGGCTAAGTGGCATATGCAGAACTCGTCGCGAAGTTTTGGGGCCTGAGTTCCTTTGCCTATTAAAATCTTCAAGCTGTCGTTCGATGTGTAAAGTTGCCACCACTCACCGGCACCAGGAGGACCAACCAAAATAGCGCGCAGTTGCGACGCTGGTGTTTTGGGCGCGACAACGCTCTTTGCCTTGGCTTCCAAGGCACCAATCTTCTCGTTCAATTGCGAAACGAGGTTTTTGAGGTACTCTAGCTCGTCTGAGGCGCCCATTTTTATTTGAGTTGGGGTTGATTAGGGAGAGAATGGGAGCAAAAGAGAGTTTGGAGTTGGAAAGACGAGGAACGAAGAAGTGAGCTGGTAGTTCGGAATCGTGTCGCTTCAGGGTCAACCTCCTCACTGTGGTCGGAGTTTAGGCGGATCAGCATGCTGGGGTACAACTTTCCCAGTACTTTCCCTCGTTACCGGATTCCTCCGATGAAGGAGGGAAGCCTTAAGCGCCCGTTTCTCAAATTTACAGTGCACACCGATAGTCGTCTTCAGTCTACCTGTTATGAGAAAGCAGGTGAAGCAGTTTTGCCCGATTACGTACAAAGGTAAATATATTGACGAGAACATGTCCGGTTTCGAGTAGATATAGGCAAAGCTAGACTTAGCTGCTGGAGATGTAATAATAGTAGAAAAGTGAGACAACCCATGCATGAATAGTATATCAAGTAAAATCCCGACTTGAAGTTCTTTTGCCAGCGGTATAAAATTTCAGTGGGTATCGCCGATGATCTGCCGACGAAGCCGCAGCCACACAGATGCAAAGCGAGCGCGTCTCTGGAACGCGCGACGTGGAAGGCCAGCAAACGCACTGCATACTGGCACCTATTCACTCAGGGCTCTTCAGACCATGTTTCCTCTGAAGAAGCTTATCATCTTGGCTGTTGGACTGTTTGGACTTACCTCTGCCAAATCTAGCACTGGTAACTCGGTTCTTGTCGTCGTTGAAGCAGCTCAGAAAGATGATTTCTCGATATTCTTTGATGGCATGAGAGGTATGTCAAGAGCCTATGGCGCTTGGGTGTAAGGGTAATCAAACTTGAGTTGTAGATCAAGGTTACGAATTAACATTCCGTGGTCCCAAGGAGGAGGCACCCCTCTTGATTGAGTATGACGAACCCAAATTCGCCCACGTCATTGTGCTTGCGTCTGATACCAAAAGTCAGTCAAATCATCAGTTTGGCCTAGTTCTTAAATATTGAAACCAATATCTAGATTTTGCCAAAGACATTACACCCCAGTCTCTTATATCATTAACTCATCTCAAGACGAACTTGATACTTGGTCTGTCGACAAAGCAAACTCCTCTCACATCGCTAGCGTCCGAGTTTGGCCTCATTCCACCGCCCCCGGGGACACCCCTCATATCTTACTTTCCAAAACGTGAAGAACCTTCTACTCTCATACCCATAACTCCAAAAGTTCAAGATTCCGCTGTACTCCAATCACGAAATAACCATCCAATCTGGTTCTCCGGTTCTCCTCATGCGCTGGGTAACAACCCTTTACTTGTTCCCATTCTACGAGCTCCTGTAGAGAGCTTTGCCTCTGAAGTCGATGGTGGCTCTCCAGACGCAATTGTCGACTCTGCTGACAAGGGTGGTGAAGGATTTTGGGCTGGCAGTCAGCTCGGTGTTGTTACTGGCTTCCAGACTTTGGATGGTGCAAGAGTTACTTGGGTTGGGGGCGTAGATGTGTTCAGTGACGAATATATCCAAAAGCAATCCTCGAAGTAAGTTTCAACTCTGACCCTTTCTCTATTAATGCTGACGAGAAGGCGTAGAGGTGTTCAGTCCGGAAATCGTCAATTTGCTCATGATGTTGTCGCATGGACATTCCAAGAAAGCTTAGTACTTCGCATTGATAAGGTAGAACATCATCGTGTCAATACAACCGAACCCAGAGACCAGTATACCATCAAAGATCAGCTCGTACGTGTCCCTGACCATGCACTTGTTGTGCTTAACTCATTTTTATCAATCGTATTCAGGAATTCAATGCGTACATTTCCAAGTTCAACCCAAAGAACAGAAAATGGGAACCATTTTCTGCTCTCAAAGACCTTCAACTTGAGTTCACGATGCTCGACCCACACATCCGGACCTCACTTCCAGCTGTCTCTGGTACTCCTGGGAAGTACTCCGCTAATTTTCGGGCTCCCGACCGCCATGGTGTATTTAAGTTCGTTGTTGACTACAAGCGCAAGGGGTAAACGAATTCAGTATTCCTTTACCAACGTTTAGTGCTGACTTGATATTCTGCAGATGGACTGCCCTACACAGCTCAACAACAGTCGCCGTTGTTCCTCCCCGCCATGACGGATATCCTCGGTTCCTCTCCGCTGCATGGCCTTACTACGCTGGTGCTATCAGTACCAGCGTTGGTTTCTTCCTCTTCTCTGCATTCTGGCTTGCTGGCGAGGTCCGGGAATCATGGAAGAGACCAGGAAAAGCAAGCAAGATAGAGTAATTTAAGTCTATGTGGTCCTTGCGTCTATGTAATCCACAGTAAAACAATGGTTGCCACTTATTCATTAGGATGTGAAGACCGATTTTCCAGCATGTAACAAGCTTCACGACAATCCCAGTAATTTCGTCTTCTCGATGCCCAACCCCTCGATAAACTTCCATAACTTAGAACAGAGATAGTATACTGGCTCGTTGAAAACTTAAAAACCAATGAGACCAAACGAGCGAAACTGAGCAAGGGAACATTGTAGCTTAGATAAAGTGGATAACAAGGTCACACGATTGCTGAATCCCACAGTGAAGTGGCCGCGTTTGGAGCCGTTTGGACTTTGGACTCACCTCGCTTCAACTCTCAAATGCCTGCAAGGAATGACATTGAAGCTGCAACTTCCAGGGAAGATGTTAACGATACCCTCCCTTCAGAAGAGCAAGCGCTGCTCCCGTCGCATCATCATCCTCAGGACGACTTCGCTGAATCGCACAAGGCGCGGTCACCAACTTTTGCCAAGTCATGTTATCAACGGTCGTTCACTGCTGCCCACGTAACTGCTGCGTTTGTCCTAGGAGCATTAGCGTGCGTTGTAGGTCAGTATGCCATCTGCGGCGCAGCTTGCTTCGGTGGGTCGACAACATCAGGAGCAAGTATTGTTCATGAAGCTGCTAAGGTGGCCGTGGCGCCTCCTTGGGTTGGTTCGACAGTCGTACATAATTTCCCTCCGACAAAGCCAACGAATGCATTCCCGTCGATGTTTCCAACCAACGTTGGCTATCCAGGGGCTACTCCAACTGGCGCAGAACCAGCTGTTATCGCCACTGCACCCGTGTACCCTACGCACCCTGGTCAGTGCTCACACCAACTCATTCCACCTGCTTCTTTGGAAGGGGAGTCGTCTGATGTCAAGCATGATCATGGGAAGGCGAAGAAGCCATTCAATCTTCTAAAGAGTTGGGGTAACCTTTCTCCATGGTATAGTGTTGGTCAAGGGACATTTGGCTTGGACACCAGCCCAGAGAGGCCAGACAAGTGCGTTGTTACAGGCTTGCACTTCCTCCACAGACACGGGGCTCGATACCCTACCGCATGGGGTACGTTTCCTGTTGTTCGGATCAGAGATTGTTCTCAAGCTGTTATGTAGCCGATTATGGTGGCCCAGCGAACTTCGGAACCAAGTTACATAAAGCCCCAGAGACTTGGAATGCATCAGGTCCCTTAGAGTTCCTCAACTCATGGTGAACTTTGTTTACGTTTTACTTTGAACGCGATGACTGACAATCGCCCAGGACGTACAAATTAGGCGAAGAGCGTGTGTCTGATTTGTATTTCCTGTTCAGTTTGTGAATATCTGACACTTGCTTAGTGCTGACACCATTTGGACGCCAACAACTTTGTAGGACTCTCTAGCTACTATTTATTCCCAAAGCTAACGCAATCAACAGACGACTTGGGTATCTCTGCTCGGATGAAATATGGCTTCCTCTTGCAGAATTTCACGGAGAAGAACACGATTCCCGTCTTCAGAACTGAATCACAGTATGGACCTTTTGTGGGTCCAGTTGTTGTTTATTGACCATTTTGTAGGGATCGAATGTTAGCCTCAGCCATGAACTTTGCCATTGGCTTCTTTGGATATCCTTTCGACAAACAATACCAACAACTCATTACTATAGAGGCTAAGAGCGTACGTTATTTCCCGCTCCATATTGTTCTTCCCTGCTGAGGTTTGATTAAATGCAGTTCAATAATACTTTGGCACCATACTCGACGTAAGTATTCTTTATGTCACTAAACAAATTGATCGACCACTGACTGAACGTGTACAGTTGTTCAAATGCTAATCAAGGAGAGAAAGCTAGTCGTGGTCTATGGTACATTCAAAGATGGGCTGATATATACCTCAAAAATGCCAAGGAGCGCCTGCAGAAGTATTTCCACGGCCTTGAGCTTTCGACGGAGGATGTTTACACTATGCAGCAAATGTGTCCATATGAGACCGTTGCACTGGGATACAGCAAGTTCTGTGAACTGTTTACGGAAGAAGAATGGGAAGGTTTCAACTATGGGTTAGTGCTCAGCTATTCCATACAGTTTTCTCTTTTTCTGATGTAAATCTTTAGCCTCGACCTTCAATTCTGGTACGGCTCGGCCTTTGGTTCTCCTGTCGCTCGGATCCAGGGTATTGGTTACATCCAAGAGCTCGTCTCTCGCTTGACACACACCCGCATCACGGAGCACAGGACATCGACTAACTCGACGATCACTGACAGCCCTGTGTATTTCCCTCTCAACGAGAGTTTGTACGTTGATGCGACCCATGAGGTCGTTGTCCTGAACAGTATGTAGTTTCCTTTTACCCTGATTATTTCACTGATTGCTTGTCGTCTAGTCATAACTGCTCTAAACCTTACCAATTTCGCCGCAAGTGGACCTCTCCCACATACGCACATTCCGCCTAACCGAAGCTTCCGGGTATCCGAGCTTGCACCCTTTGCCACCAATGTTCAGTTCCAGCTTCTTGAATGCTCGGATATTCCTACTGGTCCTCAAATCCGCATTATTATCAACGATGGTGTAGTTCCATTGACGGGAATCAAAGGATGTCCCCAGCAGAAAGACGGCATGTGCTCTGTGGATGCTTTCGTGAAGGCTCAAAAGGAAACTATTGAGGATGCTGATTGGGATTGGGAATGCCACGGCGACTGGGAAGTTCCAGCCGGTAATGAATGGGAAACTATTAGTGGCACGCCGCCCAGAAAGAAGAGTGGTTGAGAGGGGACGTTGAAATGATACCTAGTAACCCTGGACCTACAAAGATTCCTCTTGCATTTATCTAGACGTTGCTTTGCATGATTGACGTGTAATTACACCACAACCTGATAACCTAATTGATCAATTGGCCGCTCTCCTAAAGTGTCCATGTATTAACTATGCGTAAGAGGTCGGATTACTAAAGGTAGCTGATTAGAGTTATCAGTGACCAGGACTGGTCTTCGGATCAGCCCCGATTTCTTGACAATATCGGAGCCGGGTACAGCAAGGTCAAGCTCAAATGCGCGAACAAGAGTAAATAAGATTGTTTTCATCCTAGTAACATGTGTCAGTTCTGTTGTGGGATAGTTATTCATCGCTTACTCTACAATTGAAAACCGATAGCCAATGCAGGCCCTCGGGCCACCTAAGAAAGTCATCATGTTACTCCAAACGCCAGGTATAGAGCTGACTGCCTCGGGCAATTCTTCCCATCTTCCTGGCTTGAACTCCTTGGCGTCGTCACCCCAGATGGATTTGGCCGTATTGAGAACTACAACTGGAACATTGAGGATAGTCCCTTTTTTGATTCTATGATTGAGGTTCAGGTTTGGGCAAAGCTCTCTTCAATGGAAATATTAACTTACAGTAGCTCACTCCTGGAGTTGCCATGTCGATCGACAAAAGGAGTATTTAGCGGGACAACTTCGTCTTTCATGGCCATTCGCATGAATCCGGAGACTGGGGAGTGGAGTCTGAGGGTTTCTCGAACCACGAGGTCTAAGTATGGTAGGCTATTTAACTCATCCATACTAGGATTGTCTGTCGACATTCCTAGCAATTCTGCACGAAGTTTCGCTTGAACATCTTTGGATTGTGTTAGAGCATATATTGCCCATGTTGTGGCAACACTGAAAAGAGTAGCAGTGAGTGTTTGATTAGAGAAATCAAAAGGCTGACCTCGTAGTTTCGTGTCCAGCAACTAGGAAAGTTGGAATTTCTGAAAAGATATCAACTTAAAATACAGTGCTGGACGAATCAATGACTTACGAGCTAGAACTTCGTCATCGGTAAGACGTTGGGTGGACGAAAGTGTTGTGATTGTATTCGCTCGAACAAGGACGGATAGTAGGTCGCGGCTTGAAGACTTTGTGTCACCATCACGACTTAGACTGGCTTTGCTTTCTTCCAATAGATCCGTGGCAATTTGAAACATCTTCGTTTTCGCTAGATTAACTTCTTTGTCTCGCGGCGCCCTCTGCCATAGTTAAGTACAATCAATATCTGATGAAGAGCGTACTGACCAAGAATCTTGTAAAAGGAAACATCCCCCTCAGAATTGCGATGAAATCAAGCTTCATACCAGCTTTAAAAACAACGGCAAATGCACTGCTAAGCTCATCTGTTTCCGGGCTTTTTGTCAGTGTGTCGAACTTGTAATTGAAGCCTGTGATTTGTTAGATCAAATAATCAAGATTTTCGGCGTTTAAACAAGTTCACCTGCAAGGCCAATGACGTCGAGAGTGGTTCGACTCAACCAAGACAAAGCATCTATTGTGCAGGTCTCATCGGTATTTTGTTTGGACGCTTCAGATATCCAGATATCGCGTAGCTACAGGACAAGGTAAATTTCTCGATCAACTCAAAAAATAAATAAAATAGCAAACTTCTATCGACTTCTCAACGAATATCTCGGTTATCTCCCGAATCTGTCGAGGTCCGAAAGCCGGATTCTAGATCAAGTGAGTATGAGAAAGCTTGGTCGTTGAAATTTGAATGGGCTCGCCAATATATTCCGCTATAATAAACGGCGATGAATTACCAGAGTAGTAAATCACTAGAAATACCGTCCTACCTGGCGTTTATGTCGATCACCTTCCACAACTAATACACCTGATCGCAAATATCCGTCGTTGACTCGTTGTTTCCAAATGAAATAGCAAGCTTACCTTCGCCAACCATACGCTTGATTCCGTAAATGACTCCTTCAGGTTTCTGGTAGTTATCGCAATTGCTCAAGACGTGGTTGATGAGCTTCACGTCCATACTGAAAAGGCGAGTTGACTAGCGCCAAAAAGACATTCAGTTTAAACCACTTAGATTAAAGGCCATAAAGTACGTACACTCAATGGGCCATAAAACCTGTATGTTTCTCCGTAGTTTTGCACCCATTTCTCTTGAACCGCGCACAATTCCTACATGTCGTTAGTTGACTAGAAGAACGTCAATGATCGAGATCTTACTCCTTCCCACATCTCTCGGGAGTTTCCCCATAAGAGGCTGCCATTGGGAGGCCCAGGGAGGTCACGGAGTGGACAGGCGAATTGGCTATAAATATAGTGAAGCAATTTAAAGAAGCCATAGATCCCGAAAGAGAAAGTTAATGTGGTCAATACCTGGGTCGGGTGCCAGCTCAACTGGAGTAGCAATCCCATGTGCGGGGTGAGCGAAGTGGTAAGAATAAGAATGTCTGCATGGACTGAACATATATGTTCTGTGGCGAAAGCGAACGGGCGCCGGAACGCTGTGTCCGCAGCAGCTGTCAATATTTTAAGGAAGGACATCAAAGAACTAAATTTGGGCCGCAAACGACAAACCTAATTTGCACCTTGCTAACTGGAGAGCAACAATCTAAGGATCTAGCAATTCATGAAGAAAGCTGAGCCACATGAACATTAAATTTAACATAACTTGCTTTGCAGTACAGCAAGCTGTACCGAGGGCTTGTGGAACAAAAAGAGCGCAGAATAAGAAAATAGGTTACTCGAGTGACAAGTTGCTGCTTCTCAAGCACTCGAATCCAATGCGATCTCAAGCGCAGTTTCAAAGTCTGCAGTAATATCCTGGATATCTTCAATACCGACGGATACCCTGATTAAGTCGGAAGTCACACCCGCAAGTAGCAATTCTTCTTCTGTTAACTGATTGTGTGTCGTTGAAGCGGGGTGGATAACGAGTGTTTTCGCATCTCCAACATTCGCAAGATGGCTGGCCAATTTCAGATTATCGATTAACTTGCCTGCCAACTTGGGGTCTCCTTTGATTCCGAAGGAAAGCATTCCTCCATACCGGTTTCGGCGCAGCAGCTTGGTGGCGAGCTCGTGGGATTCGTGGGATTTCAAGCCGGGGTAAAAGACCCATGAGACATTAGGATGTTTCTCGAGAGTCTGTGCGAGAGCAAGAGCGTTCTCGCTGTGGCGTTGACCCCGCAGGCTGAGAGTTTCGACACCTTGTAGTAAGAGGAAGGCACCGAAAGGGTTCAATGCTGTCCCAACATCCCGCCCAAGTTCAAGGCGAACTTTAAAGGCGAAAGCAGAGGCTCCAAAGCTCTCACTGAACTTGAGGCCATGGTATCCAGCGGCGGGATCGGTAAACCCAGGGAACTTTCCTGATTTCGGCCAGTCAAATTTCCCTTTTTTAATTTATTAGCAACTATCTCCTTAGGATTCGTAAAAGACTTTACCCGAGTCGATGATGACACCACCAATGGTCGTTCCATGACCACCAATCCATTTGGTCGCAGAATGCACAACAATATCAGCGCCATGCTCAATGGGACGCAGGAGGTAGCCTACTCGGAGTTAAAAGATTCAAACAGGTTGGATTGAAGACTAAATTTTGCTTACCTCCCATCCCAAAGGTGTTGTCTACGATCAAAGGAATGCCATTGTTGTGAGCAATCTGTGAACGAGCCAAAATTTAGTGTTTAACCGTTGGTAAGAAGGAAAATCTAGCGTACCTTGGCCAGTGCTGGTATATCGAAAACGATGTACTTGGGATTGGTTATGCTTTCAACAAAAATGGCCTTTGTCTTATCATCAATCACTGCCGCGAATGCATCGGGACTAGGATCGGTGACCCATTTTACGCCAATGCCGAACTTTTTGAAGGTGACTACCAATTGGATAAGCCCAAGGCGGAGAGAAGCGAAGTGAGAAGTGGGTACCTTTCAGCTGATTATAGGTCTGTTTTTAGTATCGATTAGATCACGCGCTTATAATGAAATGCAAAGTAAAACATACTCCGCCGTAAAGAAGCGAACTTGCGACGATATTATCTCCAATCTCGGCGATGGTTGAAATTGCCAAAAATTGAGCTGCTTGACCAGACGATACTGCTACAGCTGCAACACCTCCTTCCAAAGCGGCGATCCTATTCTCGAGTACTTCCTAGTTATTTGATTTAGTAGAGTGCCTCTTTGATGTTTTGAGGTGAACGTACAACTGTAGGGTTACTGACACGAGAATAAATATGGCCGGGTTCTTTACCAGAACAAAGACTGGTAGCGTGCTTTGAAAAACTTTAGGGATGACCCAAACTTTTACAATTTGACCGTATTCTGACCTCTGAGCTGTTGAACACAAAGCTTGTTGAAGCATAGATTGGTGTAGCGCGGGCATTGGTCGCAGGATCGGGAATTTGCCCAGCGTGCAGCTGCAATGTATCAAACCCTGGTTGTCTAAATCAGAGTGTCATTGGTAGGTGTAGGTGTCAAATAACATGTCAATATTGCTCACCTGTGGAAAGAGCTGGCCATTTTGTCAGTGGTGGAGCGGAGAAAATCAGAAAAACTATTCGAAATCTCTCGGTAGCAGAGACTTACATTTATATGCAAAGCAGTTGTAAGCCTCTGTGATTAGGTTGAAGCGCTCTAACACACTGCTGGTTAAATCGGAGTTTCTAATGTTCCAGGAATCAGAGCATCGTTGCGCGGCGGTTGGGCGCATGCGCTTTCGGAATGGTGCAAACGCCAAGGACAATGCTTAACAAGGTGGGACATTGAGAGTTAACGAGAGTTGTTCCATGTGTTGCAGCATGTGCAACAACATCATCCTGACAAATCTCCAAGATGGATCGGTGAGCTGTAGATATGTACCGAACGTTCACGAAAGTATGTAGTGCTTCAAGTCAAGGAAACAGAGCTAAAACGGCGCCCTTGTGCCGGGTTTCCGCGTCCAGACTTTCCCGACTCGGCAAATGTACGCTCTTGGTTCAGGCAATCAGGCTTCTTGTGTGTGCATCATCTACGCGGTGTAATTTGCAACTTGACTTCCGACTATCCTGGGTTGTCGGATTATAAGTTGATCGATTATTGCAATCCTGCAAAGGAAGAGATGCTGGCAGAGCCATTGAACAACGCTTGGCTCAAGTTCCATAGTCTAAGTTAGCTCAAAAGGCATAAGTTGCTCGACCGCCGACGACTACTAAATAGACCAGATTTAGACAGCAGGCTGAAGTGCTTTAGTCGACTTGAACTTACAGCCCTTTCAGAAAAGGTTGGGAATCGAAACGGCCAACCTTTTCTGAATTGACTGTAAGCCAAAACAGCAGGAAGACCCCTATCCTTGTGAGTGTACACCTGTTTGCATTCGTTGACTCACCTTTCTCAGCTTTTCGCACCTGCACTCATGCTCTGCTTTTAGCGTTATGAGGCTGACGACATGTCTACAGTGGCCCCGGTGTCACAAAGTTCTTCTGACTATTACTATGGAGATGATAATCCAGAATTCTTGAAGGCCTTAGAAAATACAGTTCTTCCGGGTGATGTTATACCGCTGGTAAATGAGCAACGGGAAAGCGACAATGAGAGCTCACAGGAACTCGAGCCACCACCTCCAGGCCAACCGCCCCCGAAGAGGAAGTGGTCTAATGTCGAACCCGATTCCGAGTCTGAACTTGACGTTGTGCAAGTAACTGGCCATGCTGATGCAGAAGATGATACCTATGGCGCCTCACATTTTGGAGAATTCGGAGATTACATGCGAAGAAAGCGGGCAAAACTCCAGGTCCAGAACTCTGAGATGGCGGGGAATGTAGAAGGAGGTTCGAAAAGCGAGCTTTTTAAAGGACTCGCGATCTATGTAAGTTGTTGGTTCATCCCACACACTTATTTTGACCGAAGCTCAAATGCTAGATAAACGGCTGGACTAAACCGTCGGTCCAAGATCTTCGTCAGCTAATCGTCCAACATGGCGGTATATTCCAGCCCTATCTCGTGAACAAAGGCCTTGTGTTAGTCTACACCTAAACTATGTATTGTTCCAACTGACCCCCGGTCCAGAACGCACATCATTACTTGCTCTTTGACACCAGCCAAAGTTCGGGAGTTCAAACACATGAAAGTAGCCAAGCCGGAATGGCTTCTAGATAGCGTCGAACAAGGAACTCTTTTACCTTGGACCAACTACATCTACGTTTCTGAAGAGCGAATTGAAACCACGCAGGGTGCTAGAGGCAAACAAGCTACCCTGTTTGATCAACCTTCGTCCTCTTCAGTCATTGTGAAATTCCCATCCACAGCATCTTCCGCTTTTCTGCCATCGAGGAAGCCACCACCAGCTCCCGATGCACTCTACACCACAGACCCCGTCACCAAAGCTGATGCAGCCCGTATTCCAGGTTACGCTGCTGATAAATCTAACCTCAATGCCCAGCGGGTGATGGCCGACCCAGAGTGGCGCAAAGCGAACACCTCTGCATCATCTACATTCATTGAAGGATACTACAAAAACTCGCGCCTCCATCATCTTTCAATCTGGAAAGCAGAACTCAAAGATTTAGTCAGCCTTGCTCAAGAACAAGCCGAATTATCCGCGTCTTCCCCCTCCAGGGTCCCTTCGGATGTCGATGTGTCAAGTAACAGTGGCTTGAGCATGCGAGGAAAGGATCTTATGATGCGGTCTCTTACGTCCAAATCAAAGTGGAAGGGCAAGGGCAAAGCAGCAGACGAAGAAAACAGAGTTATTATGCACTGCGACTTTGATTGCTTCTTCGTCGCTGCAGGTCTCGTCAGTCGACCCCAGTTGAAAGGGAGACCTGTAGTCGTTTGCCATTCGCAAGGGAATCAAGGTGGTGCAAGCAGTACGAGTGAGATTGCCAGTTCAAGTTACGAAGCTCGAAAGTTTGGGATCAAGAACGGCATGAGGTGAGTCATCTCCACGCTAAATAGGTTTCAATTTTAACTTCTATATGAATCATAGCTTGCAACAAGCCAAGCAGCTGTGCCCAGAGGTTCAGACTATCCCATACGAGTTCGAACGCTACAAGGAGTATTCATTACTATTCTACACTGTCCTCATGGCTTGCGCAGATGACCTTGAAGCTGTCTCCGTCGACGAAGCTTTGATCGACGTGTCATTAACGGTCAACGAACTCCGCAAAGACCCCCAATACCTGGACTCTTCCCGTGATGTTGCAAAGGAGTTCGCAGACAAAATCAGAGCCGAGGTGCGGAAAGCCACAACCTGTGAAAGTGCGTTTATCCTTTTGATTGCGAAAAAAAAAACAAAGAATTGATGTCTATAGTCAGCATTGGCATCTCACACAACATTCTTCTCGCCCGCCTTGCCACTCGTCGTGCAAAACCGGGCGGTTCCTATCACTTGACTCATAACAAAATCGCTGCATTCCTTGCACCACTTGACATTTGCGACGTTCGTGGCTTTGGATGGTCAACAAAGCAGAAAGCTCAGGAGAAGTTGGGTACCACTGTCCTAGGGGAACTTGCAACGAAGAGCAAAGGGGTTCTGATCGACGCTCTTGGTAAAGTGATGGGGGAAACTCTATACAACGCTGTGCGAGGTATCGATGATAAAAAGTTAGAATCTGACAAACCGAGGAAAAGCGTCTCTTGTGAGATCAATGTACGTGAAGTTATAATGCCATGTACTTCTGGAAACTGAAGAATGACTTACAGTACGGTATTCGCTTCGAAGATAACGATCAAGCAGAGACATTTATCCGTCAAATGGCAACAGAAGTCAAGAAGAGGCTTGATGCCGTCGATATGTTAGGCCGCTCGATTACGCTTAAAATCATGAAGCGTGACGCAACTTCACCCGTTGAGCCCCCGAAGGTCTTCTAAATCTTGTTTGTGCGCACCGTTCAAGACTGATAGAATACTAGTTTTTAGGACACGGAGCTTGTGACTTGTTTAACAAGCAAACGCCTCTCATTGCTCCTGGAGGTAGAGCAACAAACGACGAGAAGGTCATCGGAGACCATGCTTGGCGGCTCTTGAAGTCGTTCAACTTTGATCCCAAGGAGCTGCGTGGCATTGGCATTCAGATCCAGAAGCTAGAATCGAGCAAGTCATCGATGAACATACCGTCAGGTCAAGTCCTATTGTCGTTTAAGTCAAAACCTACTCCTCGCATTGGAACTTCCAAAGACGTAACGCATGATTCAATGAAGCCTCCCATTGACGGTCGTCCTCATGTGGCTGTGAGAGATCCTGTCAAACCAGTAGCAGCTCCTCCGAGGGAGCTGATTTCTGAAGCTCTTGATCTACCCTCGTTCTCCCAAGTGGACAAATCAGTCTTCGATGCTCTTCCGCGAGATGTCCGCGAGGAACTGGAACAAGAATACCAACGTAGGCGCTCAGCCTCTCCTTTCACCACTGGGGCGGGACCTACCAAACTTCCTTCTCGAGCACCGTCAGCGGCTCCGTCTGCCCTTAACCCCAGAAGGTCAGCAACGCCTGGCATGTTTCCTGAAAACCCAGGAGCCAAAGGCACTGTGAACGTCAAGCGTATCACCCAACAACTCGCTCCCCGTAGCCGTTCAACGGTTTCTCCAGGCAAGAGTGCCCTGTATGCTTGGGCGATGAAACCCAAGAAGCAACCTGGGATCAAAATTACCGAACAGGCTCTTCGAGATCTTAACCTCGATCCGGAGGTGTTCTACATGCTTCCCGTTCAAGTGCAGAGCGAGCAGCTTACAATGGCGAGAATTTTGAGGGACAAAGGGAGTATTCCGGAGCCTCCAAAAGAGAGAAAGGTTTTGAAAGCGAAGAAACCAGTCCTACCTCCTGATTTTGTCCCTTATATTCCCCCTCGACCTAAAGCAAGACATCCTTCGCCTCCATTTCTCCGCCAACAGGGGAAAAACAAAGGGGAGAAACTTTATTTCACAGAAACAGACGATGTGCAAAGAGTTGTGGAGACTTGGGTCAATACCTACAACCGATGGGCACCAAGAGACAAAGATGTCGAGTTTTTGAGCAAATACTTGGTACAAAGCGTAGACCGTAAGCGGGCGACAGATGTTGGTGTGGAGAGAGCGATCGCTGTGATGAAGTGGTGGATGGTGTTGTTGCGGAGGTTGTTTCCGGCTTCGGAGATAATCGACGAGGAGGATGAATTGGATCTAAGCCAGAGAAATCTAGTTGGAGAGGCGTGGTGGGCAGCGTTTGACAAGGTGAAAGACCAGATGGACGAGGTCACCACCCAAAGATTTGGAGGTGGTCTGGCGTTCAACTAAAGCTGGCCTCGGAAGTCTTCCGTGCTCATATCATCATTCAACGGTTATCTACGTTATTTATTGGATTTTTTCAAGGTCGCCATTCATCTACGACACTTATGTTACTGCTATTTACTAGTACTTGAACACACCTATGTGGGTTTTTGTCCTCTTGCTACAAACACTGTAAAGTCCTTCCCGTGTAGTTTCGCACGGGTAACTATATCGATTGAGAAGGTCAATCCAGCTCCTTCAAAAAGTTTGCGCAAATCATCAGATTTGAATCCTTTCATATGAGCAACGATATGTTGATATCCATCGGGGAACAAGCTGCCGCTGCTGGTAGTAGTACTCGAACTGCCACCATCCCTATTTGTTTCCTCGAGATCAAGGAAATCCGCAACTAACAAGACGCCTCCTGGCTTGAGATGAAATGAGAGTGCTTTCGTGATGCCATCCACGTTTTCGATGTGATGATAGGCAGCCGAGCACTTGGTGAAACATTAGTTGGATCTCTGTCCAAGAATCGAATCAGCGACTCACAACGACAACGTCAAACTTGTGACCATCTAATTCATTTACTTCACCCTTGAGTTCAATACAGACTGCGCGCATCTCGTCGGGGCTGATACCCTGGTTGGAGACGCGTTCGTTGTAGTTGTCAACAAGCGCTTGTGATATGTCAACGCCGACGATCGATTTGCAAACGCCCGCAAGCTCTCTTGAGATTAGTCCTGAGGCAATCATTTTATTTGCGATAACATAAGATGGATAAGCCGACGCACCATTACCGCAAGCAAAATCGAGTACGGTTGTTGTCTCTTCATCGAAGTCATATTGCCTCTTGAAAGCAGCCGCCACCCTTCGATTACTCGTTAGCGCCCATAGAACTAGGCATCAAAGACGAGAGACCTTCTCGCCATCTCAATCGTCTGCGGCTCGTCAAAATGTGACAATGCGGCGCTCGCATTGAAATGCTCTTTATTGGCTTCAGCAAAGCCGCTGGCCTGATCATGGTGGTGATGAGCTGTTTGACTCCCTGCATGATCATGATGGTCCTGAGGATGTTGATGGTCAGACATCTTGCGAACGAATGTACTGCACCGGAGCTCGAGATAACTTCGAGTGTCGTCACAAATCAGAGCGGGTGTGGCAGAGACCCCAGAAAACGTTCCTTCTCAAAGGCAATCACTGACAGTCGCTGACTGTAAGTGTCGCCGTGTGAAAACCTGCGCACGTGAACCGAACTCAAGCGTTTAGTAATAGTATACATACACTCGTTTCTACTATTTCTACGTCGGAAATTAGGAAATCCAACGGCTCCCGTAAACAGTCCGAAATTTCCAGGTAACATAACACCTCCTTGACTGTCGTATTGTTTACCATACATGCTGGTACCTTTTCTGCCAGTGGTCTGCTAATGGGCTTCACTGATCTTGGGTCGCATGAATTCAGTATCTGCTATTGCCAACTGTAACGCACCTTGACTCGCCCCTGCAGATGAGTGATAGACGCGGCAAATGTCCCAAGCTAGTCATATAAAGGCCAAGCCTTGCCAATACACTTGTTCAGGCTCCTTGAACTTACCAATATAGATCTGTGTTCGTAGGACGGCTTTCGCTATAGTTTGCACCGCCTTCATATCTTTCGATCCCAGCCTATATAATCCCGTCTCACTGGATTACTTCGGACTTCGGACTTCCCATTGTCCACCGTTCTGGCTTTGAACCATGGAGCCTCGACCCTCTTGTGTTGAGCCCAGTCCAAGGCCGGGGCTGGACCGATCTCGCAATTATTCTATTTCGACACTTCTTCAATCGTTGAGGGAGCATGGTGATCAGGATGGTTTAGAAAAACCACACGGAGACGACCAGAGAGCCTCGTCAGTAAATTCATCCCCTAGTCTACCTTCTAGAGGGTCCAGGTCGACACTAAACGATTTGCCACTAATACAACTCGTCTTTGATCGGAACAGCGTAGTCAGCGCTACACTACTCACTCGTGAAGGACCAGCGTATCGAGTGAACACCAACCGAAATATGACTAAAACAAAACTGCAAGATCTGCATAAAGACAAAGTGATTGCTGTTTTTGGAAGCGTTGTTTCCAGACATTGTACAATTTGAACATACAAGGAAGACACTGAGAATCAGCAAGTGGTTGAGAAATTTCTCGAACGATGAAGTAAGGTGAGTTTATAGCATTTCAGCTCCCACAAATTGCACTGATCAGGAGGAATTCAGGGGTGGGCTCGAATTCATGATAGATGACAAGTGCTTCTTATGGAGATCGCATCTTCCTTATCGCGTCGCTGTATGTTTTCCCTCAATTTCTGACTTATGATATTATTTCAATTTTGACTATCGCTCCATAGTTATTTGTGGACGACGATTCGCATAATCCTCTTGCGCACTGCCAAATGCTAGAAGATCCGCAGACAATCTCATTAGTTATCCAAGATCGCTTCTCAGAAGAAACTAAGGCGGAGATTATCTTGTCTTTTCTGATAGTCGAACACAAACCGAGGATGAAAGAGAAAAATTTGCGACTTCATTCAGGTGGGCATTCCTTCCGGTTTAAATGTCATACCGATTTTTTATAATGCCCTATTAGGACAGCGAAATCCTATATCCTAGCCGCCATACCCAGAATCAACAAGTTCGACCGACTCCGGTATAAAGAAGATCAAATTTCAGAACTAGTCAGAGATCAAATAATGAGTACAAATCTAAAGTCTCCGTATACCTTCTGGAATTTCCAAGTGATGCTAAAGAAGGGGGGGAACTTGCTGGCGAAATCATGACATTGTTCCATGGAAGATCCAACCTAACTCTCAACCTTCCTTTTTAATCACTCATTGACATGCTACTTCGGCGTCAAATATCCTATTTATATTATATGCTACTTGTATCGTCCAGGTCCTATGTGGCGGGCTTCTGTCCTCTTGCCACAAACAGTACTACATCCTGACCATGAAGTTCTGTATGGATCGATGTATCAATTGAGCAGGTTAATCCAGCGCCTTCGAAGATCTTTCGGATATCTTCGGTCTTGAAGCCTTTTTTATGAGAGACGATATGATGGAACTCTGCTGGGAACAAACTGCCGCTGGTTCCGCTGGTT
Organism: Crepidotus variabilis; assembly: GCA_015657495.1. NCBI lineage: Eukaryota > Fungi > Basidiomycota > Agaricomycetes > Agaricales > Crepidotaceae > Crepidotus > Crepidotus variabilis. The sequence goes on along the minus strand of MU157828.1, from coordinate 751,764 downwards.
CCTTCGTTGATGTCCTCCGGATCTAGGATATCCAAGACCAATAGAACGCCGCCTGGCTTGAGGAAGAAAGTGAGGATCTTGGTCATATTCGCAACATTCTCGAAGTGATGGTAGGCAGCTGAGCACTTGATATGGTAAGATATCAGTGTGAATCGCACACCAATATTGGACCAGGAGGTAACTTACAACGACAACATCAAATTTTAGGCCGTCGAGTTCACCTTCTTCACCTTTGAGCTCGACGCAAACGGCGCGCATCTTGTCGGGGCTAATACCCTGATCCGAGACGCGTTTATTGTAGCTGTCTACGAGCGTTTGAGATATATCAACGCCAACAATTGACTTGCTATCTCCAGCAAGTTCTCTAGAGATTGATCCTGAACAAGAATGAGTAAATGTGCGAAGTCATAAAGCGGGGACATTGGCGTACCATTCCCACAAGCGAAGTCCAGTACAGTAGTCTTCGTTTCATCGAATTCATATTGTTTCTTGAAAGTAGTTGAAACTCTGGGAATACTGATTAGCACCCATCAATGAAAGCAGAGACATCGACAAACTTTTGCCTCATCTCCACCATATGCGGTGTATCAACTTGTGGTGATGCGGGAATTGCATGAAATGCTCCTTGTTGGCTTCAGTAAAACTACCAGTTTGATGGCGATGACCCTGGTGATGATGTTGATGGTCGCACATGCTGCACCACAATAGTAGTAATCTGAAATATGGCGTTCTGCGTTTGTGAAAGAAGATAAACGTGAATATTCATGTGTCCAGAAAATCGAACAAGAAAGGTGCGACAGACTGGTACTAATCTGTGGTGGATCCACACCGGTGCTGAATACGGTTCTGGCGGACGGGAAGAGCAAAAGAGGTCCAGATATTGCAACTCGTCGGTAGAATTGCTGAGGAACAGACGACTAGATGAGGACCTTTTATACCCTGAATTACAGCCACTAGCTCGTGATAACTGAGCTGTATTACCACAACATTGTTGGGCTGATAACTTGGCGGGATGGGTTTCCTGGCCGAAACGACGCGTGGACCGTCAGCCTCTGGACGGCAGTAACACCTTTTATATATGATAAATACTACCATATGGCACATTTCCATCAGCTAACATACGTGTTAAATGGGGAAGGAACAAGTTCACAGCGCAGGATGTCATGATCATGGGTTCCCTTCAAAAGAGCAATCATTCGAGCAAACGCATTCACTGTGATTCACTGTGAATGAGCGCCTGATCGCTTGAAGCTATTTTGGTCCCACTGACAACTTGACTGTACACTACTGTACACCAATGGGAAATGGGCCAATGGCAAACGATTCGAGGGAGCGAGACTTTGTTCCGAGTGGCTCGCAAACTGTGACAGACATTTGGTAAACGTTCGCTGCTTTAGGATCCCGATATGACTCGACTCCTATTTTCGCTCTCAATACCAGCGATAAGCGTGGCAAGTGTTCCTAGCCAGGCCAAAATCTACTACACTGCCGTTACTTTCCTAATGTTTACTGATGACATGTTTATAGAACGGCTCTCGCGATAGTCCGCAATGTTCTGCGGTCCCGATTGCTTGTTGCATATAATTCGACTTGAAGGACTTGCTTCTTATCTTGCTCTTCCGATTTGACTCCCTGGCCTCTAATACATGGAACCTGGACCCTCTTTTATTCGGTGGTCACCTAGTCAAAATTTGAGAGTGGATCGGTTTCGTTACTCTTCCACCTCCACGCTCCTTCAATCGTCAAGGGAAGATAATGGCCAGCGTCATGGCCCTTCAGAAGACATCCAAAGGGACGATCAGGAAAGCCCGTCAAATCGTTTATCACATCGTCTCTCCTCTGGATCAACGCTATTCGATATACCACCAATACAACTAGTTTTCGATCGAAATAGCGTCATCAACGCTACATTACTGACTCGAGAGGGACCAGCTTATCGAGTAGAAACCAACCGCAATGTTACCAAAACGAGCCTGCGAGATCTGCATGAAAACAAGTTGGTTGCTGTTTGGAAGCGTCGGGACATATTTCCTGACATTGTGCAATTTGAGCATAGAAGAAAGAAACTAAGGCTGCGTAAGTGGTTGAAAAAATTCTCGAATGAAGAGATAGGGTAAGCTCAAAACAATCTCAACTCCCGTGAATTCCGCTGATTATGATAATCTTAAGAAGTGGACACGAGCTCACGATAGAGGATATGCGCTTCTTATGGAAATCGCATCATCAGCACCGCGTAGCTGTATGTGTCTCGATTTCTGGATTTCAGGAGCTTATAATTCTCACTACAAATCCATAGTTATTTGCGGACCAGGACTTGCATAATCCTCTTGCTCACTGCCGAATGCTTCAGGATTCGCATACAATCTCGTTGGTTATTCAAGCTTGTGTCTCAGGAGCGACAAAGGTGGAGATCATTATGTCTTTTCTCGTTGTCGAACATAGACAGAGAATGAAAGAGAAGCGCCTGCGCCTACATGCAGGTGGGGCATTCCTTCCGGTTTGATTACCATATCAATTGTATTTTGTAATGAGAGAATAATGTTCTTTATGCCAGCCACCAACATCCTCGAACCGATGGCTCGACCAACGCTCAAACAAGGGGATCAAACTTTGGAAACATCAGAGGCGAGAGATAATCTGAAGGTTTAGAAGTTAACTGTAAGTACATGTCGCCGAGCGCGTTTTTAAGACTGGGATACTTTAGGGAAAACAATGTCAAGTGCACTCTCGAAATCTGCTTTGATGTCCCGGATATCCTCAATACCCACCGACACTCTGATCAAGTCAGGGGTGACACCGCCTAGCAATTGTTCTTCTGCCGATAGTTGAGAATGCGTTGTAGAAGCGGGATGGATGACCAAAGTTTTTGCATCGCCAACGTTGGCCAAGTGACTGGCTAGTTTGAGGCTCTCAACCACTCTACTTGCGACCTTGCTATCGCCCTTAACTCCAAATGATAGGACTCCTCCAAAAGCGTTTGGTCGAAGTTGCTTCAATGCTCGCTGGTGGGACTCGTGTGATGGCAAGCCAAGGTAGGACACCCATGCGACATTAGGATGCTTTTCGAGGGTTTGAGCAAGTACAAGAGCGTTATCACAATGTCTTTGACCGCGAAGGCTCAGGGTTTCGAGACCTTGGAGTAGAAGGAAGGCGGCAAAAGGGTTGAGTGCTGGTCCAATGTCTCTGAGCAGTTCGGTTCGGACTTTGACCGCGAAGGCTACAGCTCCGAATGTTTCACTAAATTTAAGGCCATGATACCCCTCAGAGGGCTCTGTGAATCCAGGAAACTTGCCGGATTTGGTCCAGTCAAATTTTCCTATGGCGTACAGTTTGTAAGCTGGATTTGCATAATTCTGAGTGACGTTTTATACCTGAATCAACGATGATACCAGCGATGGTAGTGCCATGACCACCAATCCATTTGGTGGCAGAATGAACAACAATATCGGCGCCATGTTCAAGGGGACGGACGAGGTAGCCTATCATATAGTAAGAAACTGAATTGGACAATTTCTGTCCTTTACTAACCTCCCATACCGAAAGTATTGTCTACAATCAACGGAATGCCATGATCATGAGCGACCTACAACGATGGTCAGGTTAAAAGAATCAAACAGCTATTGACAATATACTGACCTTCGCGAGCGCTGCGATGTCAGCCACCCTGTATTTAGGATTAGCAATACTTTCAATGAATATGGCCTTGGTCTTTTCGTCGATTGCTGCTGCAAAGGCTTCCGGAGTATCGTCGGTTACCCATTTGACACCGATGCCAAATTGCTTAAATGTGACTGCACCAGATCTGTCAGTGAAGCTCGAGGGAGGTAGCTGCTAACCACGATGTCGCACCTTTGAACTGGTTATAAGTCTAAACTCCGCTCGTCAGCATCATAAAATAGATTAGATAGAAGCAAATTTACTCCTCCGTATAGGTATGTTCTAAAGTGGCCAGTTTAAAAAAAAAATCGTGTATCGCATCAAGATCACAAACGTAGACACAATGTTATCGCCAACTCCGGCGATAGCAGCAATGGCCAAAAACTGAGCAGCTTGGCCAGAGGAGACAGCTACGGCGGCAGCGCCTCCTTCCAAAGCTGCAACTCGGTTCTCGAAAACGTCCTAAGAGCAAAATCAGCGAGAGAAAACTAGTATACGTCGAGCGATCTACTTACGACAGTTGGATTGCCAATGCGAGAGTATATGTGCCCCAGAGCTCTCAGCCCAAAGAGATCTGCGCCATGCTACAGCAATTGTTCCAGTCGATTCTAGTTGGTCGCGCTCAAGAATGTGTAACTCACAGCAGAGTCGTTGAAGACGAAACTCGTGGACGCATAGATGGGGACGGCCCGTGCGTTAGTGGTAGGATCTGGAGTTTGACCCCCGTGAAGCTGGATGGTATCAAATTCGGGTTGTCTATCGCAGAGGAACAGTCAGCTCGTAATCTTGAAAATTTTCGAAATCTTACTTATGGAATGGGCTAGCCATGGGAGGATTAGATTCTGAAGGTCAATTCGGAGGGGCTGGGCCATATTTATACGAATTGGTAGATTTCCAGAAGAGATTGTCAATAAATGCTCGACGTATTGCGTGCTCAGGCCTCAGGGGTTGACTCATCGTGAAACAAAAATCAGCAGGTGACGCCATCCGCCCGCGTCCATGTGAGGTGTTTGAATTCGTCCAGGGAGGTCTGTCAAGTCATTTATCGGTCCATATCCGTATAGAGATTCGCTGTTATCAAAAAAGAGAGGGATGAGACAACTAATCTGTTCGAATTGGATGAGGGATGGCTCCGGACAAAGCGTGGTTCGCGGCAAAAAATCATGCAGTGAGGCACCATCTTTGCTGCGGATGGTAAATATCTTCGTGGTTTCAATCTGTTTCAATATTCATTAGGTTATTTCGCGCGCAAAGAACTCGAGAATGGCAGATTTGAGCTGCCTAGATGTTTGTCAATGCCAATATCATCAATTGCGGTGAGGAAAACAGAGATGTTTTTGATATCACAAGGTGCATCGAGATTATCTGGATGGCTTATGACAGCCGCCAATACTCATGATGGATATGTAAGTGGATACTCGTCGACTTTTTTGAGAAAGTAACGGTGTGAGCACCTCATGGAGAGTTGTGTCACGGTCCCACAATATACGCCACGAAAAGGCCGATTATGACCATGAAGACGACTGGGACAGCCCCAAACCCCTTCATCTGGTGATAGTTCACCGCATCCATATCCACTGCCTCCCTTAGCGCCAATTCCAAGCCTTTCGCCATGGCTTCCATCCCAAACAGTTCTCGAGCGCGAATCTTGGAACGCACAGCCAATGCATCACGTTCCTTTGCAGTGGCCTGCAGTGTCAGGATGCCAGATAGTGCAGTGGCCCATTTTTCTGCGTCAGGTTTGACCAGCCATCCTGTTCTTACCCTCTCTGAGTGAGGTGGCGAAGAAAGAACACTCTCGAGGGGACCTCCCGAATTGCATGCTAAAACGGGAAGCCCACACGCCATTGCTTCGACCGGGACAATGCCAAAATGCTCGTTTTCTGGAGTATAGAGGAGAGCCAATGTTGATGGACTGTGTAGCAAGTGCGTTCTCTGTGATGTCGTGAAGTTGAGAAGGAAAAGAATTTTGGAATTTTTATGAGACTTCCAGGGAAGTAGAGACACCGCGGCGTTGGGGAGGGATACTGGTGAAATGATATTGAACGCCAGGTTAAGCGTTTTGGTTTTCTCCACGAGAAGTGAGAGTGTGGTGACATTGTCTTCCAGTCGCTCATCGTAGCCACCCGCTAGAACCAGCCGAAGATCGTTTAAGTCTTGCCGCTTTTTGAGTAGCAAAGCGAATGCTTCAAGGGCGAGCATAATGTTTTTCTTGCCTTCAAATCGATTCAAAGACAATATTTGGCGTTGTGAGCTGCTAAATATCGCGATCAGGAGCCTATACTGTATTTCAAGCTTGGGGTATTGACTCACGAACTGACAGAAGTTACTTCTGGGCCGGAAGTAGCGTGTTTCCGATCGTAAGCAGCCAGATTGATTCCAGGGTAGACGACCTTTGGTAATTTGGAAATTGACGGGAAATAAGACTTAAAGACACGAGATGTAAAAAGAGAGTTCGCAAGGATCACGTCTGCTTGTCCTATGCAGATTATATTAGTACAAATTTTGATGTTCACAGGCGAATGCAACGAACTCGTTGTTACTTCCTCCAACCAATCCATTGGAACGCGGTACAACCTCTTCAAGAGCCCAGTTTTCTTCTTGACAATTTCTCCTTCGACAAATGCCCCGTTCGCAAGAAGCTTGTCCGGGAAGTGGCAGTAGAACACAACCCTAGTGTGCCCGAAGAATCGTAGGAAAGGTATGCAGGTAGAAAGTTGGTCCACGAAGAAAACATCATATTCAGAGGAGGCTGATGACAGTAGTAAATGTGCTGTGAGGTGAAGTTGGCGCAGATGTGCAAATACGATGTGGAATTTGCCCTTCAAAGAACGAGGGAAAGGTGGTCGGATAAAACGAATGTCGAGAGTACCTGTGCTCGATACCAACTTAATAATCTGTTCAAATCAATCAAAAGTCTTGCTCACCATCTTTTGTCTCTTCAAAGCAGTGAGTGGGATCATGGTGAGACGTGTACAGCTCAACGGAGTGACCACGTTGTTGGAGACCAAGCGCGGCGTCTACAACCAGACGTTCGGCACCACCTACGCGGTTATCAGGTAGGCTTGAGTGGATCTTTACATAGCCAGAAATTAAGTACCAATTCCAAGATCAGGATGAATAAATGCGACACGTAACGGCTTCGTAGACGATGAAGAACCGGTCGACATAGCGGTTGAGAGCAATAAGGAAGATTGGTCTATTTTCGGGCCGCATAAGCTCACGCTCGATTTCCTACCTCAAGAATACAGGGAATATTCGTATGATATATCAAGAAGTACAGATTACATAGTCCATTGAATACATCGTAGACAGTCATAGCCAACTTGGGTATTCTCTAACACCCCGGCTTTTTGTCAAGGAAAAAAAAAACAGAATTCAATATATGAAGGTACTCAAAAGCAGCGCCACGAAGGAAAGGGAAAGCGAGCTAGGATTAAGGGCAACGGTACCACTAGTTGTCTTACCAGGAACGGGTAAAAACTTCGAGGCGTCAGTCTTTTGCTGCTGGGCATTTTGCTTTTGGGAAATCTGAGTGTAGTTCCACCGAAAGGAAATATGTGCTAACCTTGAATGCAGCGATACCAACGATAACCCCGAGCGCAAAGAAAACTACGGCCACGATAAGCCAGACAAAGCCCCATACTACAGACGTCACATTCAAGTTTTGAGCATCAAGAAAGATCGGGCGCACCTCGCGATGGACAGCACCCACACAAACGCGCGAATTCGGATGCGTCAGAAGTGTTAACCTTTCTCGCCAAGGTATCATCTACATAATCAAGAAAAAAATAAGCTAGATTCAGAAGAACAAGCTAGGTTGACTGACCAATTACATCCCATACGACATACATGCACGACATCACGCCAATGAACAGTACGAGGTATCTGAGTGCAATGCCTCCGCCTACAAACCAGAATAGGACTATCAAGCCTGACATTCCAGCTATCAGCAGCCATGTTCTAAGTATTATCATTCAGCTCAAAGTGAAAAAAGATCGTATGAATTGAGCTCACAGCCAGTTTCTCCTGGCCCACCAAAGTGTGAACAAGAAAAAGACAGCTAAAACGATTGTTGCAACTTTGCTAGCGTTTGTGTTGAATCCACAAGCGATGAGACAAGCCCCAATGAACGACGAGCCCAAGTAACCAGCGGGTAGAGTAAGCCATGGAATACCTCCTGACATTCGTGTTGAACCTCCCTCATCAGCTAGAAAGAGAGCTGAAGCCAGACGGAGATCATAAGATATGAGAAAGACGTACGATCTAACTCGATAGAGTGGATATGAGCACAAGTAAGCACGCCCATAAATGCATGGCTCATCTAACACAAACTCGTTCAATTCAATTCCCAGTCTAACAATGATAACTCTACCTCGTGGAATCCGACTGTCAACAATCTAGCGTGCAAAAACGCGCCAATACGTGCTCAATTTAGCTTCCGGCTCAGCACGAAGGTACAGCGCTTGCTCACTTGAAGGGGTATACTGCGGGAGGCAAACAGTTGACGGTTAATCTATATCACTTTTTCAACAAAACTGAGAACAACAACTCACTTATCACTTTCAAATAGGGTATATGCCTGTTCAGTGGTCCCTTATCGATAAAGATAGCCTGAGAGGTTGTAATTTACTTGCCATAATACCAAGATCACAAGGAAATACACTCCAGCAACAATTAGTGTATTCCTTTGCGTGTCGTTAGGTGTAAGTGTCTCTTGGATATTCCTCGAAAAAATCTGTCGGTGTACTGGTTTGAGTTCATTGAGAATCTCAGTAAGCTCGACATATGGCATTTCGTTGCGATAAGTCAAGCAACAGGCCGGTACCGGTCGTTAAGGTTGTTGAAGGCGATCCGTTCAAAACCGAACAGCGCGGATGATGGTGGTACGAGAAAGAGGTTTACAAGATGTATTGAGGCCTTGGCGAGATCTCACCAGGCCGTCGTAACGGGCGGCGACAAGTCCGGTTGAAGTGTTGGGTTTTGTGCTTGGAGGAGAGTGCTGATTTCCGAAAGCGGAGGGCCTAGAGCAGCAGACCTCTGCGCAACGCTTCAACAACACCGTTTGGGAACTACCACTATGTAGTCATACCGAATCTTCTCAGGTAAACAAGGCGTGCAATTATTTCCCAAGTTTGAAAAATTCATTCATCTTCTAAATTAGATGGTTTCCTATCAACTCGTGCCGTGCTTTCACCCGAAGAATACTGCCAAGTAGTTGCTGATCCGTTCTTGTGGATCCTCTAGACGGATATAACGCATTGCTGCAAGAGCTGATCGAGGTTCCGTCCAAAAGTCTAACATAACGGAGATGGACAATTACAAATGGACAAAAGGGTGTATAGACAGGGTAACCAGAGGTAAATACTGATCATGATACATTACATCCTCGAGAACCGATGAGGCTTCTAGCAAGGGTGTGGTGTACGATACGAAGACAACAAGCTAGAGTAATAGGTTACGTTCGCCAACCTAATACTGGCAACAGAGAACTTGGCAAGTACCATTCAAGCACGGCCGGGTACTTTAGCAGCACTTATTGCCTTGCTGGGCGTTCGAGTCCACGCTGGGACCAACGTTGATGCTCGTCTTCGGAGGCTCGATGTTAGATGTGTTTGACTCTAGGGTCTTACTAGAGACAATGCGATAGATGTCTGTACGAAATTATCAGGTCCGCCGAAGGCGGAAAAGTTAGGACATAATGACATACCGGTCAGAATGGTCTGGAAGGCAGACTCAACGTTTGAAGCATCCAATGCTGACGTTTCGATGAAGGAGAGTCCATTCTCAGCTAAAGTAAGAGAGCAAAACATTAAGATCGCATGGCAATAACAGAGAGATAAAATTAACACACTTGAGAACAACTTGGCTTCCTCCGTAGGCACCGCCCTTAGATGCTTCAAATCGCTCTTGTTGCCAACCAACATGATGACAATGTTCGAGTCAGCATGATCTCTGAGCTCCTTTAACCACCGTGTTACATTGACGTATGTTGCGTGCTTGGCGATATCATAAACCAAAAGAGCGCCGACAGCGCCTCGGTAGTAGCTGAAGAAAGAAAAGGTAAGCTGTGGACCGTGGAGATATGTGATTGGACGTACGCAGAGGTAATGGCACGATAACGTTCCTGACCAGCTATGGAAGCAAAACGTCAGCATCTTCAATATTTGTGATCATACAGCGACTCGAGGTTGGCTGCAGAGATAATTCGAAAAATACATCCGCAGCCAGTCTTCTCGCCAACAGGGAGATACTGACCAGTATCCCAAATCTGTGCTTTCACTGTCTTCCCGTCGACGTTGATTGACCTCGTGGCAAATTCGACGCCGATAGTAGACTTGGACTCAAGATTGAACTCATTGCGTGTGAATCGCGAGAGGACTAGACAGTCGATTCCGACTTGGTTAAGCGATCCAGAACATTATTTTCAGCACTTGACAGAGCAACATACGGTTACTAAAAGATTTCAGGGGTCAGGGGTCTACTTGGACAGATAGTGTTACCAAGGAAGACGTACGATTTTCCAACACCAGAATCTCCAATCAGGACAACCTACAGCAGCATGGTTCAATCGCTGTTGGCAACAATAAACGAAGAAAAGTTACCTTGAAAAGATAGTCATAGTTGCTGCCTTCAGCCATAGTTCTTGAGCTAGAGCGATTTGAGGGAAAGGGCTAAAGACTTTAAGGTAACAGAAACGGCGAAGGTTCAGGCGGCGATGTGGAAGCGGTGAGGGGTGGATGTGGCGGGGGTATGGCGGAACTTGAAATCTCCACACGGTCCAGCCCAAAGTTTGGTCACCGACCTCAAGGCCTCACGGCTGGGGTTAGCCGAATACTTTGACTCTTTGTGCCACTCAAATCCAGACTGGGGGGTAAAAGTTGTCTTGAACATACAAAAAGTAGACGCTATGTCCAAAACAGAGGTCCGTGATGTTTAATCTGCTAAATCCCAACTTTCTCAAGGTACGCCACTATCAAATATTTCGAGTAGCTAACACAATTTAAATAGAGTACACGACTATAGGATGGGACATGGAAATGACTTAACAGGTACTGTACACTAAAGCCTACTAAATAATGGCTTGAAGATTTACCCGTTCGATCCCAGTCCTCTAAAGTGATGAGCAAGGTAGAGTAATGTGTATAATTACACTTCCTGGTGACAAGGCCCGGTTGGAAAGTCGAGTGGCTTCTCTTGTCAAAAGAAGCATAGGATAATGAACTGAAACCCGCTGTCAAATTTATAGTAAGCGAATATTGGATAAAGGAAAGGAAGTTATTTTTCCTTGAAGAAGAAGCAAGAAACGGCGGCCACAGAGAAGCCAAACAAAATACATCGAGCAGCCTTCTTGAGCAGAATCGCCTTCGTATAGAGTAATATACCTATGGGAGGCGTGGCGAATAGATATTTACTAAAATATGAATACGGTCTATGATCATGAACAATGTTACAATTTAATAACTGCAAGCGGGAGTGGAGAAGAGAATTGAAGACAAAGTACGGCGAAATCTTATTCCTATCAGTGTTTCATGACCCTGAGCAAATACTTATGCTTTTATAACTGGGGAAGCGAGAGGGAAGCATAGTTTAAGCGCCAAGAAAGCTCTATAAAACCATATTTTGTGAATGAAAACTGGGCTTGATTTGGGAAGAGCGATGATCTCAGATTCCCGGTTGATGGCTGATGGGTCGAAAGTAGCTTCAAGGAAGCAGATCTAGAGATACTTAAACAACTCTTTCGTTAGATCGCAACCAAGAGGATTTGTTGCTTGATCTTTTAGTAGTTGCACGAATCTTCGCCGATCATATGTTACGTTGTCACTAAATTTGTCTGAACGCTCTCCTTCTTTTCAACTGGTTGCTCGCACTCAGAAATATCTATGTTATGGTATTCTAGGCTTGATATTGATTTCGAAGATAGAAAATTCATCGGAAAGACCTCATGAAACCCCATACTGCTTCATTGATAACCTTGTATCACACGGTCCACGATAGCTTCCCGCCATGTGTGGTACGTTTTGACCTCTCACCACTTCCATTTTTAGTGCGGAACCCAACTTCGTAAATGCCGTTCTGGTTTTGTTTGAGATGTTCCCGCTCCTCGTCATTCTGTGGGAGACTGATGATAAGGTAAGATTGAATGGTGCCATTCAGCGTTTCAAGCTCCCATTTTAGCTCTGTTTGAGATGCTGAAACTGATTTTCGACCAAGTACCGCATCAATCTTGCTGGAGATGGTTGAGAGATTTTGAAAGTCTGGCTTTAAGTCAACCAAAAGGCGAACAAAAGCGATTCCAGAAGAACCCGAAGCATGCTCAGTATTGGATGGAGGTGTAACTGGGACCTAGAGACAATGGGTGAGTACTTGTCTAAGCTACGTTTGTATAGGTACACGCACCCGCAAAGCCCGTGCTGTTACATCGCCACAGAAGAACGGTAGTAAATTGTTTTCATCAGAGAAGCTGCCATTTTTTGGATAAGAAATCAACCACTTCAGGATTTCTCCATCCATCCTCGTCCGGCCGCCCAGTTTCTCATCAGTATACAGCGGTGAAAGACCTTGTCCCATTGCTCGTTGATTGATGATAGCCGATACAGTTTCATCCGGCTTCAGAGAGCCAGTGCCAAGAAACGCGAAAGCGATAAAGCCGGGTTTTACGAAAGATTCTGACCAAGGATGCGAATCACGTTTGAGTCGAGGAGTCGAGCCAGGCTCATAATCGGAAGCAGGTCGAGTAAAATTTATTAACTCGAGGTAGACATGGTCATGCAGCACCTATGTAGTAGTCATAATCATCATAAGAAATAAGGGAACGAATCCACTCACGATGAGCGCGTTAGCTGTCAGACCATCAGCATGGGTGCCACCTTGAAGAACACTGCCACATATATCGGCCAAGCACACGTGCGAAGAAATAAGTACATTTATTCTGGTAACTACATACTGGAAACCAATTTCTCGAAACTCGTTGCAGGTCTCTTGAAGTGTCCCGGGAGGCGTGAGGTAGACAAGGTGGTCGAGCACTTTGGTGCTGATGGTAGGCTTGAAAGGACTCGAGCTCATGATTGGCAAAGTTAAAGAAGGACGGGTTACAAAGATTGTTCATCGGCAAGTCCACTTGCGAATGGCGCCATATTCGAGATCACGCAAATCTTCAGCCGAAAATTTCCCGAGCACGTCCTGTAGGTATGAACTTTACATATTTGAACAAGGGTAAGTCGGATAAGTATGTGTATACAACAACATTTTAAATAAAGCATTTTCTGTGGATAATTAATGTTAGGTTTTTTTCTGCGAGTAACGAGCCGAGGGACACGCACTTGAACGATCAATGTAATAGTTTTACAATCTTTGATATCGCCAACTCGGGTCGAGAGAGTCCTCCGATAGGAATTCATACCACATCAGAGCAATCGGAGCTGTTGAAAGATGCCACAGAGCATGCGCGTCGAGGACACCTAGCAGAGGGGGGAAGTCCAACAACTCAAGAGCGGTTACTGCGGTCGTCGAGAAGACGAAGTACGCTGCTTGGGTGACAAATCTTGGCCGGTACTTCTTCGGTTGGGAGGGAAACCGACGAAAAAGTGATAGGGATGCTGGAAGAGAGTAGAGCGTCCACATAAAATTGTGGCTGAGACCCACGATGAGGTTAAAAGCCATGTTGTATGTGTAGTCGAAACGTGGGAGGAGGGTTAGGTATGAAATATGGCAAAAGAAAGCCACGGAACATATGGTGGTCAAAATTTGGCGTGAATAAGACTTGTCTGGGCGATTTGTTAACGTGAGCTTGGACGGTTTCGGCGGGGGATACAGATGGAAAAGTCGAATAGAAGTAAAATAGAAGCCATAGAGGATTGCAAGCGCCGCAGAGAAATAATCCAACTTCTCTGTAAGTGGTAGATCTGTTACGATACATTATTCACCAGATTTGAATGACACGGGAAAATACCAACCTCGAGTATGAAATACGGAGGACCAAACCCATGCATTGATGCTTACCCAAGCCCAACGCATGTAGTAAGTTTTCATAGGGTGGTCTTCAGGAAGACTCGCCCTTAGCTTGTTAGAGCCCCTCCAATGTGCCAACAAATTTAAAACGGAGAATGCTACAGAGGCAGGCTCCTGCATGCCTAGGAACCTCCAAAAAGGCCATTTGCCATAATACTGCTCGACTGCCCGCCCTGCAAATAGATCCTTGTCGGTTACTTCATGCATACAAGTATACTTGCAATCGTCGGGGCATGTCCAACGTGTAAGCCTCAGTACCAGTGGCAAAGCGTACGTCGAGTCCGCGCCACAATTCTGAGCTTTACACAAATCGACGCAATGTATAAAACCTTGGGCGCGATCTCCAGCAGAAGCGAAAACTTCGCCGCTCGTTACCAGGCATAACATAGGCAGAATGGACAACAGCCGCATCTGGGATCAAGCTGAGAGCAAGTCCAAGAAATAAATAAACCAAGGTCGTGTCACTGTCAAAATCGCAAGAGGAACGTTCACATTGTCACAGCTACTGTGGGAGAATGATATGCTTACCTAAGTCGCTTCGCGAAGAGCTCATCTGGACTTGGTCAGGTTGATTGAACGTGAGCTACAAACTTGTTAACTCGAGGTCAGTCACTTTCCATTCGTCAGGTTATTGATTAATCAAAAGTTTTGGTGTATATTGTAGTGCGAATTGGGCTCCAATAGTGTGCTGACCTGGACATTATCCCTCAAAGAAAGCCCAGCCTGAGCAGCAAACACTTTGGATTCTAGGATTCACCTCCACTAATTAACCACCGTGAAAGCTCTAAATATGGTCCGAGGCTCACAAGCAACCTCTCTGACGTTCTCTGCGTCCCCTTACTTCATGGATCGCGGTCCGCATGGTACCGCTCAACCAATCACGGAACGCATCAATGTAGGCGCCTCATTTCATTGAGATGGCTTCTGCTCACGAAGGCGCTATGTAGGCCCATTCAAGACCAATCGTTTCGTATTACTTTCCGAAGGGAATTGGCCACCAACATTATGGTGTAACTGATTGCTCCTCCCACACTTCGACTTTAATACTGACATCTCATTCTCTGAAGGAAAGGCATCCCATGAAACCCCATCGATTAGCCCTGACGAACTCGTTGGTCATGGGTTATGGTCTAGACAAGCAGATTCACAATATATACGACCCACGTGCCGCAACGCAAGAGGAACTCGAGATGTACCACGATCATGACTTCATTGAATTCCTCTCCAAGTACATTCGAGCGCCTAATTCTTTTTCAACTGATATAATTGTTTTTCGTAGAGTCACACCGCAAAATCAGGGCTCCATGCGGCAAATGATTGAGAACTTCAATTGTGTCGAAGACTGTCCCGTTTTCTCTGACTTATATGACTTTTGTCGGATGTACTCGGGCGCTTCTCTCGCAGGCGCTCGGAAATTGTGCGCAGGGACAACAGACATTGCAATCAACTGGTCTGGTGGACTTCACCACGCAAAACGGGGAGAAGCCAGTGGGTTTTGCTATGTAAACGACATTGTTTTGGCAATCCTTGAGTTATTGAGGTATATCAGGCTCGTATAGGCAATATAACTACTCTTACTAATATCTCTCAAACATAGATATCATCCTAGAGTACTATACATCGACATCGATATACACCACGGAGACGGCGTAGAACTGGCTTTTTATCAAAGCAACAGAGTCATGACTGTTTCTTTCCACAAATACACTGGCGATTTCTTCCCTGGTACCGGAAAACTCGACGACACAGGGGCTGGACCTGGCAAAAATTTCTGTATCAACGTACCACTTCAAGATGGCATCGACGACGATATGTACCTGACGATATTCAAGACTGTGATTGACGACACCGTTACTGCTTTTCGGCCTACATCGATAGTTCTTCAATGTGGAGCAGACTCTCTTGGTTGTGATCGCCTTGGGGCATTCAACCTTTCCATCGCAGCTCATGGTGAATGCGTCAATTTTGTTCGAAAATACAATGTCCCGCTTCTTGTTCTTGGTGGGGGAGGTTATACCATCAAGAACGTTAGCAGATGTTGGACTTACGAAACTTCTGTGCTTGTTGGAGCAGAAATACCCGATGAGCTTCCTGCAACAGTATACGATGCCTTCTTCGCAGACTCTCATTGGAAACTCCATCCACCTTTAACAGGAAAAGTGGACAATCAAAATACTGCAGTGTCGTTACAGCGAATCACTATTAACATTCGTAACAAGCTGCGATTCCTACAAGGCGCACCAAGTGTCGCGATGCAAGAAATCCCTCCAGATCTTCAAGGCTTACTATCTGACGAGAATCGAAATGCAGAGGAGAAAGATGAGGAGAAGGGAACAGGACAGGCGGGCGAGAAACGACTTAGCAGACCGACGGCAAGAAACGAGTTCTTCGATGGCGACAATGATAACGATCAGGACTCAACCACCCCCGCAATTGCCCCGCCTGTTGTGAAAACGCGGGGTGCAACAACGACACGAAGAGCAAGAGGCGGTCGACGAGGTCGTGGGAGAGGTAGAGGGCGAGGTGCCGCCGCTGCCGCTACAGCTGCCTCAACGCCTGCAGAAACGCCCGATCCTGCAACACCCGCTACAGCCGACGCAGAGACTGAAGCTGAGACATCTGTACCAGAAGCTCCGCCTCCTCCACTTCCTCCGGCTAAAAGAGGTAGAGGAAGGGGAAGAGGGAGGGGAAGAGGTGCCAAAGTCAAGTCGGCTGCAATAGTAGTAGAGAAAGAGACAGACGCGGGGAGCCCTCCAACTGAAGCATCTGCAACACCAGCCATGGACGTTGACGTGGATGGTTGAATAGCCGTGTATATGCGCATTACTTCTCCGAACCTTGTACAACCCTCATACATTGAGACCCCTTGGAAAATAAACACCGAGATAAAATAAACTACTGGCAGCATGTCCCGACTGGTCACTATCAATGCCCTTCCGATGATGCTTTGATAGCTTCCTCCATCTCGCGGTGGAATTTTTCATCTTCTGTCTCTTCAAAACCTGTGATCACACGTTCAGGCTGAGCTTCGTCTGAAGTCTTTTGGGCCGTCTTTGATAGCGAAGAACTGGGAGTGGAGGCAGTGGCTTTCGGCCGCGGAGGGAGCCGTGGGCTGCTCGAACTTAGAGACTCTGACTGTATTGATTTGGTTGCAATGGACGTTGTGGATGCTGATGGAGTCCCTTTAGGTGTCTCTCCTGAGGCGGTGTCGGCCTCCTTCAAAAGATTGGCGTACTTAAGTTTCCTAGTTGGCAACTCGGCAACGCTCTCGTCAAACCGCTGGAGGATGAGCGCCTGCTGTTCATCGGTGCTATTCTTGAAGACTTCGATGCTCTGTTCAATTCGTGTTCGGCGAATACGTTGGATTTGGGATTGGCCTTCCTTTGACTGTTTATATGTCGAAGCTGTTTTGCCCGGTTTGGTTGGCTTTTTTACGGGATCTGGAGTGCTGGGTTTGCTCGTCGAAGGAGCTAAGCGGTATTCAACATCATTAATGGTAGGGTCGAGGAATTGGAAATTTGACTGACTGGACTCGTCAGAAGCCTTTGATTGTCTTTCCACCGATTCCACATCAGCCAAAAAGACCGCCTGACAGAAAGTTCAATTTTGATGATATATAGTGAAGGCGAACCTACCTCGTTTTTGTCAGGTTCCTTAGTGTAAATGTCGTCAGATGTTTCTTTTTTGACGGCCTCTTCTTGTCCAACGGGAGTCTTGGCATCCTTCTCTTGCTCCTTTTCACTGTTCTCCTTGTCGCTTATCTCAGCATCGACTTTGGTGTTTTGCGACTCGTCTTTTGCTCTCGTATCCTTCTTGTCTTCACTCGCCTTGTCTTTGTCGGTTGACAGGTTAGCGGAACTCGAAGCAGTAGCCTGGCACTGTATAAGTAATCAATTCGAATATGAATGTCATTCACTTACAGTCCTTGCCTTAGCTTTCGCTTTCTCTTCCTTTTCGTTTTGTTTCGCTTTCTCCTTTTCCTCTCTTTGTTTTGCTTTCTCCCCTTTTACTCTTTGTTTCTCCTTTTCTCTCTCCTCCTTTTTTTTTTGTTTCTCTCTATCTCTCTCCTCTTTTTCCTTTTGCTTCTCTTTATCTCGCTCCGCTTTGAGCTTTGCTTTCTCCTCCTTATCTTTCGCTTTTTGTTCGTTGGCCACCTTATTGCGAGCCTGTGTAGTGGCAATCAGCGATTTCGCATGCATGAAGACATCCGCTACTGAGGAAGCTAGACCACGGACATCTAAGACTGTAATAAGCTTTTTCAGATAGCACATGCGTATCATAGACATTACCGCGATCTTTCCAACTAAAGAACGGGAGCAAATTAATTTTTCTATTCTCAAGGCAAAGTCGTAAGCTAGGACTTACGGAATGGGCCCATTTGTCAAGTTCCAGAATAAAGAGTTTGCAGTCGCGTAGATTCCGTAAGGCGTCAACATCTTGGTTGCTTTGTATTCCTTAGGACCTGTCCAATGTGCAGGATCAGTTCAATCAAAGTGAGATAGGCGGAACTGTAGCGTACGATGTATCGTCAATGAGTCCATGGTAATAATTTTGGCATCTACTAACACTTGAGCTGCAAGACTGCTCAGCTTCATGAACTGGAACGAGATATAGGTGAGAATGCGAAGAATTATGTTACACGTCGAGGCTTACATGCTCTTGCGACCACCAAATTGCGACTTTGGTTGGATCAAGATCGCACCTCATGTTAAGGAGAGGTAAATGTCTGTAAAAGCTTTCAGCCCCTTTTCGAGCGCCGTCCTGGAGGTACATCAGACAACTGCAAGCTTGAAGGGCACTGTACGAGAGATACGTACCTCAGAAAGGATCTTGCGAGACAGACGAGCAGCAGCCTCCTTCGCTGGAGGACTGATGGCGTACGTAATTGCATCTCGAAGTATTTCGATATTCAAATCTTTCTGAGGTATTGGTTCGGGACCTGCTCCAGCCTTGTGTATCATACTACCTGTTCGAACGCAGAGCTAATCAACCGCCTATCGCCCAGTGCTTAGGCTAATGACGTACCCCAAAACCCTTGGTCGCCAAAGAAAGGAACCACAACTGTCGGACGCCCTTTTGCAAGTCCGATTGCGGTGGTTCCCGCGCCTCCATGATGCACGACTGCAGCAACGCGATCTTGGTCGAAGAGCCAGTCGTGTGGGACGTTTCCAAGTATAAAAACATGTGAGGGTATAGTTGTTCCGCCGAGTCCACCCTTAGTCAATAATGCTCATCAGCTATGTAAAGAAGAGCATACAGAGGGACTTACCCAACCTGCGGAAACTAGTGCACGGACACCCGCTTGTTTAGTTGCTTCAAATATGATTTCTGGGCAGCCGAAATCAGCATGACTTTCAAGAGAAGCAGGGAAGTTACCTACGAGTCATGGCTTCTGGGTTATCAACAACTACAGATCCGAACCTAGGGAAAACCATGAGCGAAAGTCCACCTGGGTAGAAAAATGAGAGTAAACTCACCCGATATATACTGGAGGTTCTCCAGCTTTCAGAAAAGCGGCCAAATCTTCTTTGGGTGTATACTTGGTCCCTAGGTCGAGAAAATAAAACCCAACTACATCTGTTGAATCACCGTCACCATCAGGACTAACATTAATATCAGTTTTTGAGAATATATATACCAATGAAGTTTTTCCAATCTCCAGGTTTTGGTACAAGCGCAGGACTCATGCAGTACGTCCAAGGTATCTTCAATCGGTCGACTAGACCAGCACCCAGTCGGAGACTCAACGGAGCGAGGCCAAGTGTGGTAGTTCGGAATTCATTCACTAGGTCGCCGACTCTGAATAGTATGAGATAAGTCATTCTGAGAGGACAGAATAGAATGACCGGAAAACACACCCTTGCCACTGCATCATTTCCGAAGCTGCGTAGCTCATAATGTTTGTTGTCCATGATCCAGCATTAGCAGATGATACATTCACGAGTGGATGTGGAAACGAAGTTGTCGGTGACCTTCAAACGTCCATGTATCAGCACAAGAATATCCTTTCAATGATGAGGAGAAACAATTTTAACCATGGCATAGCTAACAGGACGGATTAGCCCGAAGCTTCAGGTGACGAAAAAATTGTATCCTCACTAAAACTCAGAAGCAGAGGTATTCCTAATGCCTCAGCGCAATGAACATGAGCGAAAGAAGGTGGGTTTGAGATAATGGCGTCTGCGACGAACGGCCCATCCTCCGCTGGTTTGTGGCAGGCTCGCCAACAACCATTGATCATCTAGACAAAGAAAGGATTTTAGTTTTGTCCAATAACTTTCGATGCGGGTATACTAAGCACCTCAGTGAGCATCTTCCTTTTCCTTACGATGTCTCCATTGGTAAGAGACTCAAAGCCGGGCATTAATCCGGGGTCTGTTGAGGATCAGTAAGCTACACTGGAAAGCGCGTACATACATACTTTTGACCATGTAACTCATGAGATCTTGGGGGTTTCCGCCAATACAGAAGAATTCCAGGCCAGCATCTACCACTATCTCCCGAAAGGTCTCGTGTGTGGCAAGACGTACGCGATGGCCATCCTTCTTAAGTTGTTGACCGAGAGCTAGGTATGGTTGAACATCCCCTGATAACGGGTGGCATTAGTATCAGGAAGGGCCATATCATAATGAAATGGCTTTGAGCTCACCACGACTACCGACAATCATAATCAGGATGCTCAGGCTCGGACATTCTCTCCACTTGAAGTCGGTGGCAAACTCAATCACATTTGCAGCATGATCGTCAGGGACTTCCTTTGCGAGTTCTTTCAAATCAAGCCTTAGTGATATCTTGCCGTCAGGTCCTATCGACGCAATGGAGTCAAGGCCCCTGCCTTCAATCAAGTGTTCTGTGAACCCTGAAAGATGTCCACGAATATGTCAGCTGCTCCACAAGATTCGAAAAAAGGGCGTACTGCTAGAGTCCAGCTCATTTTGCTTCGAGGTGATGTTCATATTCCTGTAGCTTTGGGAGGAATAAATTTACAAGAAACCGGAGCTAATTGATGTGTAAGATATACAGCAATACCAGCATACCAAGTGTGTGGTTAGATAAAAGGAAACGTGAAGTGGGTTGGGACATGCTTGGCTTCTGTTGTAAAGTGTGTAAAGTGCCATCCGGAGCCTCCGAGCAGGAGACCTCTGATCGGCGTGACGTCAGGACGGTCCGGCAAGACAATTTATACAAGGGTGTGCGTGTGTAACAAGAGAATCAAGTTCATTCACTCGGGTTAATAAAAGAAAGGTAGTTTATAACAATGTCTACTACTAGGCCAATAAAATCTGAATGAGACAGATCTTCAAGTATACTTGATCTTGAAGCTAGTAATTTTGTGAAACACTCCGCCGAGTCGAGTCTGAGAGCCTGTCGACAAACTGTGAATCTGAGGTACCGAAGGTTAGCTGCGAAATGAGGAGCCTCAACATGTAGGCCACAACAGCTTCCGAATGATAAAAAAGGAAGATTTTTTTTTTGGTGGAAGCAATCGACTGCTTTCTGATGAAAGAATCGTTGACGTGCAGGACTCGACAATGAGAGCCCGGGGTTTAGGTATCGGTGATGCTGGTTGAGCGACCAAAAGTTGAGGTCATTTCTTTGAAATGGCGATGATATTTAAGCCGGGTCGATGGCGAGTGTACGTTTTTTGGTGCTTTTCGAGGCCTATTTTAGTTTCTTGGGTTTCTTGGTCCAATGACGACTGCCTCCTGTTCGAGAAGCAGGCGTAGCTCCCAGGCTGTACAAAACATCTTCGAGAACCTTCTTCTTGGTGGCCTCTGCAGCTTGCTGATCAACGAGTCGACTGTTCTGCAGTGACATGTGGATAACTAAGTCGGTGTTCTGAATTTGTGCATCAAATTAGGAGGGGATTGATGATCATAAGAGCAAAACACATCTTTGAGCAATGGCCTAAGATGAAGCGCATGACACCAATGGCAATGCAGGCGAGCAATGGCAAGCAGTTGAAGGGGACCAGTGCGAGCATCAATCATGGATTGGACGGGAGTGGATTTGAACTGAATGCGAGTAGAAGGGTTTCTGAGGGTCATGAAAGCCTGTTCAATCCTCTCAGAGTCTAAGGGACAGACCAAGTCAGATGTGTAGCCGAATGGGATCTCATCAACGAAGAGATCCGTGATAGTACGCATATACTCCGTAGCTTATCCTGGACAGGGGTTATCAGATCATTGAATTTCGTCTGCGATGAATTCTCCTACCGAGCCACTTGATGGAGACAGGTGCCTCATTGGGAGCGCAAAAGGTGAGCTCGGGATGCAGGCCTAACTGGATGATGGACCCTTGAACATTGTCGTCAAAGAAGGGGATATTGAGAGGAAATAGCCTGCAGGATATTCTACATTCGGCGGTCAGCTTCGCGAAGCCTTAAGACCAGTCGGAAACATGTACCCATCCATTTGACCGAGGGTGTCTCTGTAATGCACACGCCATCGTCAGAGTCCAAAGCAGAAACAAAACCGAGACCTATCCGTCATCTACGTGGGCGAGGTCATTGTCAGGGAGATAACCCGCTGGGAAGTCTGGAAACCAAAAATAGCGTGGTCGATAGGAATGAACAAAGCACCACCCTAACTCATCCAATGGATGCCAACATCTTGCCGGAGATCAGATCAGCAACAGTGATATTGTGGAATTGACCCTTGGTAATCTTCTTGTGCCGGCGGGCATGACCATTCGTGTCGAAGAAGCCGGCGTAGATGGCTTAGGCGCCGAATCCAGCACCAACTGCAGTCGACGCGATAGTCACTTATTGAACAATGGTACCGCCGACGCCGACATGGAATGGCGAAGTATTATTCAGAGTTTGTTGAGAGTTAAGAATTAACGTTTGAGAGTGCGAGTGCAAACTGGATAAGAGGCGAGAATGTTTTGAAGAGGGGAGAATGTAGTTGATCGTCTTGCCATATTTATATGTCCAGAGAATGAGCGATGTTATGTTTCGTTTGTTTTTTTGGACACGTTGAGGCGTCTCAAGCTTTCAACAATCTGCGATCAAGTCGTGTTTGGCAAGTCCATTCATGGAAGTACCCATATTGAGGGTTTAATCAAATAACTTCGCCAGAGCAGAGCCCCGGCATTAGGCCAATCAAATAAGCAATTACCCCCAGTTCCCTCGCAAGCCAAGTCATCGCCAGCCGGGAGACTCAGATACGTTAACATTCAGGTAAAGAAGGTTTGTCTCTTCATTAATAGTTCAATGTAGTAAACCAGAGTCTTTGTTCAGACGGAAGCTACCTTGATGCGTCCAGGCAAATTCGAGGATGCCATGGTGGAAGACGGGGTAGAAGTAACACTTCAAACTCGCCGGAGCGATGTGATCAAATTCGGACAATGATCACGAGAGCTGCGCTTGAGCCTTGTCAATCAACTTACACATTTCATACTCTCAACTCGTTGAAGAAGGCTAGAAAGACGCAGCTCTCCAGCTGTTGTCTCTATGACGTGAGCTCATGAGTCATCGGTATGATATTTATTGTCGGCTTTTCGTCCTTAGATACAAGCTTGACTCGTCCGATATGCTCTATCTGTCATATAAACTAACGATCCCCGCAATTCAAGCCGACCAGGATGATTGATAGTTCAGTATCTGCCCCTTCCTTTTGGTGGCCCAAATCTCGAGCCACGGTTATAGCCACCGCCGCTAGCTGCAGAATTGTATCCTCGGTCTCCTGAATGCCCGCCCCTATCTCCACCGTATCCTCTATCTCGTTCTCTATCCATGTCGCCATAGCCTCCTCTATCTCCTTCAAATCCACCAGCTCGGCCTCGCCAATCTTCTTCTCCTGCTCCGCCGGATCGCAAATCTCTCTCCCGACCGAATTCATCCCGCTCCATGAAGCTGTTCGGCGTGGATGTCGTTCCGTGGGACTCTCCGTATGATTGGCGGGCACTTGATCTCTCGGCAATAGTACTTGTTGCAGTAGAGGACCCGATACCAGGAATGAAGTCTTCATCTGGTGCGAAACTCCCACCCAATGGCTTAGACCATTCTGCGTCCTCTTCTTTGCCCCACCCAAGACCGGGAACACCCCCTCCACCCATCCCGAATCCAGGAACCATTTGGTCTTCCTCGTCTTCTTGGCCACCTCCATCTGCAACTTCAGGAGGCTTTTCTCCACCCCCAGAGAAAACAGATGTCACATCTCCTGGCCGTTCACGGCTCCAGAATCTGGTGGTATAGTCATTCGAACCCGTGACCAGAAGATGTCCGAAAGGATGAAATGCAAGTGACCACACGTTCGAGTCGTGGGCTTGGGAAAGGGTGGCACGAGGTGGAAGAACGGGTTGGTCGAAAGAGTCTGGGTCTGGGGCGGACAGATCCCAATGAAGAATCGCACCTTCAGAACCGCCTGAAACAAGGACAGGATGGATAGGATGCCATGCGATGGAGCAAACTTCTTTTTTGTGGCCTTTCAGGATCCTAAATTCCTTCATGGCACGAATATCGAAGACGCGGACAGTTTGATCGCGCGAAGCGCTTGCCACAAGATTGCCATTAGGCGACCACGACAATGCTTGAATAGTGTTCTTATGATAGTGACTAAACCTTTTGTTAAAAATGATGTTACAAGCAGTAACAGATGTTCGTACAGAGTTGACAGCGTTGTGCCAGTTCGAGGGTCCCAGAATTTGATCTGGTTGTCCTTACTCCCTGAGACGAGAAGTCCCTTGGTCGGATGCCACTCAACACATTTGACGTCCCAGCCATGTCCTAGAATTTCGTTGACTCCAAAATCCGATTCGAGTTGGAAGTCACATACCAGTCAAAACACTCTCCACTCTACTTTCTGCGAACGACCATATTCGTACACTCGAATCATCACTTGCTGTCGCAAACCTTTTATCGTCTGGACTGAAGCTAATGCCACGAATAGCCTCTTTCGATGAAGAACCCTGCCATGCAGTCAAATTGTTCATATTGGGCTCGAAGTACTTGATGACACCAGTTTTGTCTGAAGATGCAAGGTACGCGCCTGAATGCGTGAATCTCATCGCGCAAATTGCCGTATCATGAGCTTGAAGGATAGTTTCGAAGTTGAACGTCAGCCCATTCCAAAGTGTGAATTCGCCACTTGTAGAGCCGGTAAGAACGCGCCGTGACTCTGGTGTCCACTGGAGTTACTTCAGCCTCATTCCACTCAATTACAGAAAAAAAACAGCGTACCAGTACCACGTTGACAGGACATCGGATTTTGTTTGTAGAAGTATGCACAAATTTTGTGCAAAGAGATGTGGATGGGTTGTCGGGGTATGCTTTGGGTGGTAAAAGCTTCGAGACGTGATTGAGTATTTAGATCGCCATATCAAAAATTCTCGCTAGAGCTCACGTCAACAACATACGGCGGCACAGGTCTCATGTGGGGTATGAAGTAAGGGTTAGGCCTCAGTTTGCGCATCTAAAGTTGGTCAGCAGGAGCAACAATACCACGAGTCAGGGCGCGCACTAGTAGCCAACGACCCATGCCTCCGTTATAGTCTACTGTTCTTCGTGGTCGAGTTTTCTTGATTAGTTTTCCGTCAATCATTTGCCTGGCGTTCGCCAATTCAGCTTCCAGTACTTTGTTTTCATCCTGAGGTGGAGGTTCTGGTTCCGACAAGTATCGTTTTGGTTGCCAGTCAAGATGCGGGTTTGAAGAAGCTTTAGGAAGAACGTTCCCAGGTAACAATATTGGCAACGCAGACATTTCAAAGATAAGTCCAAGACGTTATTGTATTGATACACCGGGACACAGGGAGACAAGTGGCCAAACAATGGCCGTCGAGCGTGTGAGCCTTACCGGATGTAGCCAAGCGCCCAGCAATCGATCAGATCATTTTTATCTACGGTTCAGATATAATGTGCTTGCACACTTTTGAGATCCATGAGGTGAAGACAAGTATCAACGAAATATAAAGAAGCCTTGTGCTAGCCTCGTTGCTGCTGTTTGCTGCTCTCCTGCTGCCATATTCTCATCACCTTTGCTCTGATCATTTGAAACTACAGCATGCCTCCTTTGAAAGGGCGCCTTATTACATCTGAAAAAGAAATTAAAAAGGATGATCTCGTTATTTTGTAAGCCAGGACTGTATAAGCCTTGCCATATCATCAAGCCCAAGCTGATATTGCTTTTGAAGACTCCTTGGTCCTGCCGGATGCGGGAAAAGCAATGTCAGACCTTTCCTTCGGGTTGGTGTACATGCGTTGTATGTACGCTGACTCTTCCATAGATGATCGATCATCTCGTGTCACTACCAACCCCGAAGGCGAAACAAACGCTTGCAGCCAGTACGACGGTAGACGCCGTCAGGGTTCTAGGGCACTCAAAGTACAAAAATCGCCTAGTGTTACTCGAGGCGCCAGGCGTCGATGAGGCAAATGATGCACTGGTATTTGATGCAATTAAAACCTGGCTCAACTCCAAGTATGCGGTATATATCTGTCAATTAACTGACGGGACGAAGAATGACAAAAATGTTTTAGGGCTAATTTGTTTGGGATACTCTACCTGCACCCAGTTAGCAACAATCAGGCTGCCCCACGCATGACCTGCCTTCCTGAGGTCAAGCTGTCTCGCTTTCGAAAATCCACCACTGCATATTTAGGGAGTGTATTCCTAATTTTTACCATGTGCGATAGAGTCCCTCCTTCAGAAGAAGCCAAAGATAAACGGAAGGAGGAAATTCGACGCGTTTACTGGAACAATATGGCATCAAAGGGTGCAGAAATTTGCGATTTCGATAACAAAGACGAAACGGCTTGGGAGATCTTGGACAAATTGTTGACAAAAGATGGATCGACGGATTTGGAAGGATTAGTAGAAGAAAGGTTAAGAGACGAGAAAGGAGCGGTGGGATCTTGGAGTCGCTTGAGTTTACTATTCAAGAAGTAGGCCAAGAATAATAGGAAGAATTAGTAGAGGTTTGCACAAAGACGAGTTTCAAAGAGCTGCGCGATGGGTATTTCTTTTTGAACAAGGTCGATGAGATGCTTAAAGTACTATCCGAGTCTCAAGCAAGCCATTCACAGGCGGGAGGATTATGCCTAACATGCACAAATAACGTCGTCGACATCATCCAGCGCAGCTCGTTGTCTGACGCTCTTCACATACATCAACAATGGGCGACGAATACCCCAGCCTGTTTCGTACGTGAATAAAGAACCTCATGAAGAACTTTCGCTGATGCTTTACTCAGGGTCGGAGACGATGAGCTTGGTGCAGCTCTTCGTTCCAACCGAAGTTGCCCATGACACAGTTTATGAGCTAGGAGAGCTCGGGAATGTTCAATTCAAAGATGTCGGTCTTTCACAGATTACTAAATAATAATTTATGGCCTAAATTTGCTCGTTTAGTTAAATCCAAGCGTTAACCCCTTCCAACGATCCTTCGTTGCTGAAATCCGCCGTATCGACGAAATGGGAAGGCGGGTTCGTTTCTTCGCCTCCCAAATCGAAAAGGAGAAGGATGTCGTACCCGTTCGCTCCTTGTACGAGTCTGCGCCTCTGGTTACCGTTGGGCCTCGTGCAGCTCAAACAGTTGACGAACTTGACACAACCCTTGGCGAGCATGAGCAGCGGTTGTCGAAGATGAACGAAAGTTACCAGACACTCAGCGAGCGCACCAAGGAATTGATCGAAGCTCGACATGTTCTCAGAGAGACTGCCGTGTTCTTCGACAAGGTTGGTCTTTTGAATGATGATTTCTGCTCGAAGCTGACTACTTCGAACAGGCACAAGGTCGCCAAGAAGATATACGCTCTTCTTTCGATGACAGTGTAACGCCTCTCCTCCAGGATGACCGTGAGGGTGGCTATACCGCTGCTGGGGTGCAGTTTGACCTTGAGTGAAGGAGCTTGCTCATTTGTTGATTGATTTATTAATATTCTGACCTAGATTCGTTGCCGGCACAATCGAGCGCTCTCGCATGCCTACCTTTGAGCGTGTACTCTGGCGTGTTCTCCGTGGCAACCTCTACATGAACCATACCAACATCAATGAGCCCTTTGTCGACCCTATCACGAACGTTGAAATCCGCAAAGATGTTTTCATTATTTTCGCTCATGGAGATGCATTGCTCGCCAAGATCCGCAAAGTTGCAGAGTCAATGGGGGCGACCCTCTACCCCATCGATCCCAATGCCGACAAGCGCTCCGAAGCCCTTCGCGAAGTTACCAATCGACTTGAAGACTTAGAGACCGTGCTTTACAACACTGGCCTCAACAGACGGCAAGAGCTGGTTAAGATTGGCGACAGTCTTCGTAGCTGGCAGGATGTTGTCCGCAAGGAGAAGCTTGTTTACGAGACTCTCAATTTGTTCAACTATGATGTACGGAGGAAAACCTTGATTGCGGAGGGATGGGTCCCAACCAGAGATATCCCTCAAATCCAACTGGCCCTGAGAACTGCCACAGTAGGTATCCTGCGCTTCCAGGTTTGATGCTCTTTTTTGACGTCGCCACTGTAGGAAGGATCTGGCACAAGCGTTCCGCCCATCTTGCATGAGCTTAACACTCGCAAGACCCCGCCGACCTTCCAGCGTACTAACAAGTTCACGAATGGGTTCCAGAGCATCATGGACAGCTACGGAATTGCTGCCTATCAAGAGGTTAACCCGGGACTTGCGACCATTATCACCTTCCCGTTCTTGTTTGCGGTCATGTTTGGTGACATAGGTCATGGAGCCATTATTTTCTTTGCTGCTGTATACATGATTCTTCGCGAGCGAAAGCTGGCTAAACAAGACCTTGGAGAGGTAGATGCTCATGCACTATTTGATTTGAAACGCTTCTCACCGAGAACCTCTTAGATTATAGGCCAATTCTTCTTGTTCGTGGACATACTGTAGGCCTTAAAGGCTCTGAACTGACACTTTATTATAGCGGTCGGTATATCATCCTCCTCATGGGAGTGTTCTCCGTGTACACTGGTTTTATCTATAACGACATATTCTCTAAGAATCTCCACATCTGGCATTCTGCTTGGAAGACAACGGAGAACAACGGAACGTTCACAACCGTGCTTACGGAAAATCGCTATCCTTTTGGATTGGATCCTGGCTGGCATGGTGCTGTCAATGGACTTGTCTTTACCAATTCCTACAAGATGAAATTATCCGTTGTGCTCGGTGTTATCCATGTGCGTTCTGTCTGTTTTGGTTCGCAATTCGTTTCCTGATATCATTCATGTCGGTAGATGACATTCGCTCTATGCCTCCAAGTTCCGAACTACCTTAAATTGAACCGCAGGCGCGATATCTATACCAACTTCATTCCCTCCGTTCTATTTTTGCAGTCTATCTTTGGCTATCTAGTTATCTGCATCCTTTACAAGTGGACTATCGATTGGTCGACATCTAAAATCGACCCTCCATCGCTTCTGAACATGCTTATCAACATGTTCTTGAAGCCTGGTACTGTTGAGGCGTCAGAGCAACTGTACCGTGGTCAATCTTTCGTGCAGGTAGTGCTTCTTGGAACGGCCGGCGTCTGCGTGCCGTGGTTGTTAATTGCGAAGCCGTACCTTGCGTACAAGGAAATGAATCAGACAAGGGGTGCGTGTTGGCCTCGCTTCGCAATTTCCAACTGTCACTGATAATCTTTTCGTGTTGTACAGGTATTAGCCTCCACGAGGAAGAAGAAGGAAATGGACAAGCTCTCCTCCAGCAACAGCAAGACGAAGAAGGGGTACGTTGTCGTTGATTTGGGCATAAGCACGTTTGTCTTATCACTTATTAACTGCGCTATTTGTTATTCGATAGGAACATCATGATTTCGGCGAAGTTGTGATACACCAAATCATTCACACAATCGAATTTTGCCTGGGTTGTATATCTCACACCGCGTCATACCTGCGGCTCTGGGCGTTATCGCTTGCTCATGCACAGCTGTCGGAGGTGCTATGGAATATGACCTTGGGCAATGTTCTTCCCATCATT
Source organism: Crepidotus variabilis (assembly GCA_015657495.1). Lineage (NCBI taxonomy): Eukaryota > Fungi > Basidiomycota > Agaricomycetes > Agaricales > Crepidotaceae > Crepidotus > Crepidotus variabilis. Next base: position 722,167 of record MU157828.1, on the reverse strand, counting down.
GGAATCTCTGGTTGGATTAAACTCCTAATCGTCGGCCCTATGTGGTTTTCCATGACGGTTGGAATTCTCTGTTTGATGGAGGTATAAGATGACTAATTTGACTATTTATCGTCTTATTACTCGAGGCTGATCAGGTCGTTTTTAGGGTTTATCTGCCTTCTTGCACGCACTCAGGTTACATTGGGTCGAGGCAAACAGCAAGCACTTTGAAGGAGGGGGACACGTGCGTTCACCTTCTCATGATCATTTTGACTTTTATCTTAGACACGACTTGGAAAATTTCTTTAGGCATTCACCCCGTTAACCTTCGTGGATCCCGATGCGAAAGATTGACCATGTTGACAAAGTTGGAAGCGAGAGCTTTATTTCTGTGCGACAGTAGTAATGGAGATATTATCCCCCATGTTTAGTGCAATCGAATGATTATCCGAAGATATTTGATGGGCTGGGGTAATTTTCGATCAAGCAAGATGCCTCGACGCAGCTGCAGTGCAGAAATAGGGCGCGGGGCCAATTTCGGTTGTCACAGCGTGCAGCGGATACCGGCACCGTGAGCGGTGAAACCGGTGATTACAATTTTTTCAAAGTCCGCAAATGGAGTGCTATAAGGTCGGTTGTCCACAGCTACCTTTTGTTTCCTTATCCCCCACTCTTCTCTACTTTTCCCCTTTCATAGAGGTAAGCTTCTGCTCATTTCTGCCCCCTTAGAGCTTCGCTGATTCAAAAGCTGTTTTTAATCGCTCCAGGCGCTAAGCCACCATAGAAAAGCAGATAGAGCATTCTTGTTCCTTGTTGCACTTTCGCCAACCGTTTAACGACATAGAATACCCAGCTATTAGTTTTCTCAGCATAGGTAAGACATTTTTGCTTCATTTTCTTACATTTTTGACAATTCTGACTCTATCGCCGAATTAGAACCCAATATGCCTGCTGTTACTGCCCCTGCTGTTACTACCCCTTCCCCTGCTGCCCTCAAGGCCGCTGCTAACCCAGTTCAGGTCGATGGCCAAAATTTCAACATCACGGCTCTCTTTACTTCCGACAAGGCCGCTCGCGATGCTGCCGCCAAGGACTTGGCTTCCATCGCTCAAAAAGAAGGGCCCGCTACTCTCCAATCCGTTGGTTTCGGAGATGCTGTAATTAAGGCTCTTGCCGACAAAAAATCACCCGCCGCTCGTGAAGGTGCAGCTTCAGCTGTTGTCTCCATCATCTCCAGCGGCGCCATCAAGGCCCTTGAACCTATTTTCATCGATTCCGGAATCTACAATGCCCTTCTCGAGACTTTTGCCGACAAGATGCCTGCTGTCAGGACAGCGGCTGTTGAGGCAGTTCGTTCTTACGTCGCCAACATGAACCCATGGGCCGCGCCCCTCATCCTCCCTGCACTGCTTCACGAAATCAAGACTGCTGGCAAGTGGCAAATCAAGACCGGATCCCTTGAGGCCCTCAACCAACTTGTCAAGAGCGCCCCCTCACAAACCGCTCGTCTTACTCCGGATATTGTCCCCGTCCTCGCCGAGGCCATCTGGGACACCAAGGCTGATGTGAAGAAGGCCGCCCGTGATACTTTGACGAAAACTACCGCTCTGGTTTCCAACAAGGATATTGAACGCTTTATTCCTGCTTTAATCAAGGCTCTCATTAATCCCGTCGAGGAGGTGCCTAATACTATCGCCCTCCTCTCGGCCACCACATTCGTTTCTGAAGTCGATTCGCCTACCCTTTCGTTGATGGTCCCTCTTCTCTCCCGTGGCCTCAACGAAAAGCTCACCGCTATCAAGCGCAAGGTTGCTGTGTACGTTGCTGTATTGATCTTCGTTTCAAATAAGGTTCTGATCGCATTTGTAGCATTGTTGACAACATGGCCAAGCTTGTCGATTCTCATGTCACCGTTCGGCCATTCATTCCCAAACTTCTTCCTGGTTTGATCAAGATCGAGAACACCATCGGAGATCCCGAAGCTCGATCCGTCGTTGCGCGCGCTATTGCTACCCTCCGCTCCGTCGGCGAAGTTCCTGCTGACAGCGATGGTTCCGATCTTCCCGCTCTTCACCGTGCTGATGAGAAGCAGCTCGCTCATACTCTTGTCGCTATCTACAAGAAGCAAGGTGCCACTATCTCACCTGGCAATGTCGACACCATGTATGCTTCTTTGTTGGCCGCCAACCTTGTCAACATGAAGAACTTCGATGTCCCCGAGTGGGATACACTCGCTTCATACCTCGCTTTCGTTTCATCAACTCCCGAGCCCCTCACTATTGCCCGAGAGTGGGTTGTACGCTCCGCCTCTGAGGGCACCGAAGAACAAGAGGATAACGAGGACGAAGAGGAAGGTGAAGACCTTTGCAACTGCCAGTTCTCTTTGGCCTATGGTGCCAAAATCCTCCTCAATACTGCCACCCTCCGTCTCAAGCGCGGTCATCGCTATGGTCTTTGCGGCAAGAATGGTACTGGAAAGTCAACCCTTATGCGAGCCATTACCAACGGCCAGGTTGAGGGCTTCCCTTCACCCGACGAAGTTCGCACTTTCTACGTAGAGCACGATATCGATGGGTCTGAGGAGTCTACATCCGTCCTCCAGTTTATCCTCGATGATAAACGCATTCTTGTCTCCAAAGAGGAGGTCATTGAGACTCTGGCCTCTGTCGGTTTCTCTGACGAGCGTCAAGCTCACGCCATCGGCAGTCTATCCGGTGGATGGAAGATGAAGCTTGCTCTTGCCCGTGCCATGCTTTTCAAGGCCGATATCCTCTTACTGGATGAGCCCACTAACCATTTGGATGTTGTCAACATTGCTTGGTTGGAGAACTACCTCACCAGCCTCACACACTGCACCTCTATCATGGTCTCCCACGATTCCTCTTTCCTCAACAACACTATCACCGACGTTCTTCACCTGAATCGCTTCAAGCTCCGCAGATATCGCGGTAACCTTGAAGCCTTTGTCAAGCACGTTCCAGAAGCGAAGTCCTACTACACTCTCCAAGCTCAAGAAGACTACAAGTTCAAGCTCCCCGATCCTCCTCTCCTCGAAGGTGTCAAGACCAAGGAGAAGAGTTTGATCAAGATGCGCAAGGTCGGCTTCCAGTATCCTACTGCCCCTGTCCAACAACTCTTCGACATCACCCTCCAAGTTTCCCTCTCTTCTCGTGTCGCAATTCTTGGTCCCAATGGTTCGGGTAAATCCACTCTCGTCAAACTCCTTACTGGCGAGATGGAGTCTAACAAGGGTGGTGAAGTCTGGAAACATCCCAACTTGGTCATCGGCTATGTTGCCCAGCATGCTTTCCATCATATTGATAACCACCTCGACAAGACTGCGCTCGAATACATGTTGTGGCGCTACCAGACTGGTGAGGATTTAGAAGAGCTTGGCAAGGCTAACCGTGTCGTGTCTGCGGAAGAGGCAGAGAAGATGAAGAACGGTTCCTTGATTGTCATTGAGGGCCAGAAACGCCTCATCGACGAGATCCTTGCTCGCAAGAAACTCAAGCAGTCCTACGAATATGAGGTTTCTCTTAAGGGTCTCTCATCCTCAGAGAACATCTGGCTTCCTCGTGACGAACTCATCAAGCGTGGCTTTGAGAAGGTTAGTTATTTGTTGATCTTGCCGGTTTTCTGTTTTTTAACGTACCCTTCGTTTTTCAGAAAGTGCTCGAGGTTGATACTCGTGAGGCTCAACGTCTGGGTCTCCTCCGCCCTCTGGTCCGTCGCGAGATTGAGAAGCACTTCGCTGATTTTGGTTTGGAACCCGAATTCGTCTCTCACAACACCATGAGAGGTCTCTCTGGTGGTCAAAAGGTCAAGATTGTTCTCGGTGCCGCGACATGGCGCCGCCCTCACATCATGTGCCTCGACGAACCTACCAATTACCTCGATCGCGAGTCGCTCGCTGCCCTTATTGACGCCCTCAAGGTCTTCGAAGGTGGTGTCCTCATCATTACCCACAACCGCGACTTCTCAGAGTCGATCTGCTCTGAAGTCTGGGCTATGCGTGACGGTCATCTCGAGGCTTCTGGTCACAACTGGGTTGAGGGTCAAGGTTCTGGTGCTCGCATCGACAAGGGCAAGGACGAGGAAGAAGATCAATACGACGCTATGGGTAACAAAATTGATACCAAGAAGGCAAAGAAGATGACTGCCGCTGAGGCGAGGAAAGCCAAGAAGGAGCGTATGGCCAGGAAGAAGCGGGGTGAGGATACTGATGATGAGCTCTAAACGGCTTTTGGACACTTGTCGTTGTAGGCTCAGGTCTCGTTGACCTTACCATCGTCGGCTATTCTACATTTCTTCTATCTTTATGGTTTCCTGCGGGTCTTTATTCTTTCTCGTGCTCTTTTACGCCTCCTCGCGCCCCACCCTAGTGTATTCACTCCACCTTAGTATTACCGCTGTCTTTGTGTTTTGTACGCCTTTACGATCACTCGCTTGTATGTTTCCTTATAATGTGTCTTTATTGTATGCCAATCGACCTATATTCGTTCTCCTCTGTTGACCAGACGATGCTAGCATCGTGCAAGTGCCTTTGGACAATCCTCGTCGTTATCTTATGTGCTTCTTTCACAGGCCTTCAAAGCTTGGAAACTTCCTATCGAATAAGGATGGGAAGTTCCGCCGGGCATTCCGTGACCAGATAATATTTGCCAAGAGACGGTACTCAATCATTCACCATGACACGATGAGACTCGACGCTACAATACTTCCTTCGGGTTGCTTCTCGAATTCAAGAGGCCAAAAACTCATCAAATTTCAGTTCGCCACGATGATTAAGAGCGAACGATTTTTGCGGTTTAAAATGAATCAACAGGTGTTAATTGTGTAGGACAGTATGAAGACGACTCGGAGCAAAGAGTTTCGCAGAACATTCATGTTGAGTAACATTCTTCTTACTATCCATTGAGATACTCACTTATCACAAAGCACGACATTTTCTAATCTCTACGCGAAAGGCCATCAAACACACCGTGGTGGGCTGGCTCTCCTATCGGGTGTCATGGTGGAATAATGCGTGCAGGTTATGGTGTGTTCCCAGCGACGTGGGACCGGTCTTAAGGCGTATTAATATTCCACTTCGGAAGAACTCTGGCGAAGTAGCAGATTGCATTATATGGTTTCCGTCACCTCGCAGCATGGATTGCTCGTGCTCCGAGAGAACGAGGCAAACTCCCGTTAGCATACCTGTCATTCTGTCTTTTTCTTGTCTAGGGACTTACCTTGAATGATTACCAGGGTTTCAGCTTGAACTTTCCTCCAATTGCAAAACTCTGCGCCTCTGCTTGCTCACTGTTTACCATGAGGACTCGCTTCATGCACCGAGGATGAGATGCTTTACCCCTAACATTCCAGCATGATTACGTAACACGCGTTCAAACTCTCGGCATTCTAATTTTAGGCTGGGTGAGTTTGGCTTTAAACACCCATCGTCCATCCACCTCCGCTGCATCTCTTGACTACAACTTCATCCCGTCCATGTCAAATACAGTACAAATAGATACCAACTCTGTACAGCTTCAAGTAGGGCCTTTTGCGTACTACCAGTATGATGGTAAGCAATTCGCGATTATATCTTGTTATTGTCATCGGCGGCTAATTACTGTACACAGTGGGTTCGTACAGAACAGCATCAAACATTCGGCTGTTACTCACACATTTACAGTGATTAAATCAACACGACCAGGTGCCAAAGACCCTTCGCCAAAAGTGAAGGACCTTCTCCTAGATCACTTGCAGAACGAAGTTGCACCGCACCTCTTCAATCCTCGACTCATTTATGATAGGCAAAAAATCGCTTACTGCCGAAAGCTTCTGCAATTTCAAACGGGCCAGAATGCTACAGTATGTTTTACTCTACTTTGATCTAAATCAAACCTGAACTTGGTTCAGCTCTACGTCTCATTTAACGAGAAGCAATTACTTCAGCCCCCGGGAGGGAGAGGCGCATACGAGATTACGTTATCTACGACTGGATCAAGGGTTACCAAGGCGTAAGGGTCTTTACTCTCTTCGAGCCCTCGTTTTTTACCTTGTGGTCAGTGACATAGACAATTGGGTGTCGCGAGGGCCTTCCACCGAAGACTCAGAGATTCGCGCTCGAGGAGAGGCTGCGCGCAATCTTCTACAGCTGATTATGCGCCAGGGGCCCAATAAGTGCGTCTTTGTAGACTCATTAGAAATGTACGCTCATCCAGGCAACTAGACGACACTCTGTCAAGAATGGCCGTGCGTATTTCTCAAATGGAGCCGGTGACTTTAAAGACCTGCATCGGGGTATCGAATTCTGGCGTGGCATATTCCTGTGAATTTCCCCCTCTTTTCTGCCTTCCTTCGCTGTAGTGTTGAATTTTGCTGTAGTTCAGTTCGCACAACTCCTGGTCCACTGATACTACAGATTGACACCACATCCACTGCAGTGTGAGTGCTACATCAACATCCCAATCTTATTATACTGACGCAAAAACAGCTACAAAGGCGGCGAACTCATTTCTCAATGTCTCGATTACCTGAATCCTCGCCAGAAAAACCCCCACATGCTCAAGTTTCCTCCGAACCATCCTACCTTGAAGCAACTAGAGAAATGGCTTTCCGGCGTCCGAATTACGATCAAAGTTGGGCAAAACCAGAAAGATAAGTCAAGATCGAAGGTCATCCGCTTCTTGGAACCTAAAGGAGCCAATTTCCTGTTTGAAAAAGACGGCCGAGAGATGACTGTGGCGGTCCGTGACACTATATTGTCTGAACATTACGTTAACTGACTTCTCAAACAGCAATATTATCTAGAGAACTACAACATTCGAATCAGACATCCTGATATTTTCGCTGTCTCTCTGGAGAAAAAAAACTCTCTCAAAGCAACGATAGTCCCCGCAGAGTTGTGTGAAATCGTTCCAGGACAGATTTGTAATCGCCTTCCAGATGAGTTCAGGCCGGACATGGTCAAGTTCTCGGTGTTGAACCCGGGCCTCAGGAAATCAAGAATTCAACGTGAAGTACTCTCGTTTTTCTATCTTCACTCATAAGCAGAGACTCAAAAAACCTCTAGTTATCTGAAAATTATCTGAAATCCGAATACTTAGCCGAAGCTGGCATGACTCTGGCTAATAGCCTGCTACCAGTGATGGCAAAGCAACTGACGATCCCGAGAGTAATGTATGGAGGTGAAAAAGCAGCGGTAATCTGACGACTCTGTTGTTTTTGTCCTGAATCTGACAATCCTGACCAGAGAGTGAACCCCAATGGCAGCTGGAACGTCATGCAATCTCAGTTTTTTAGGCCAACTCAAATGAAGGCTTGGGCAGTGTTAAACACAATACCCAACATAATTGAAGGTACAAAAGTGCAGTCGTACATGCACGAGCTTTTGGATTGCTGTAGAAAACTTGGTAAGTTTATATTATTATCATGCAAACATGAAGACTCTAATACTCATTGCAGGCATGGGTAATCTACTATATTGCTTATGTTCGCTTCATATTGACCGAAATTCCAGGCGTCGTCGATTCTCCTTTTGATTATCAAACCATTTCCGGTTGGAGTCAAGAGGCCATCGAGAAAGTAAGCCGTTCGATAACATTGCAAGAATTGTCTGACTGTCAATATTTCAATAGGCACTTGACGCGATGGGCCGCACTGCGGGACAGAAAAATCTGAAGCCTACCGATGTGGTTATTATCGTTCTTCTCGCTGAGAACGCTGCATTGCCGAGATCGATTGTAAAGCACTGGGGCGACGTGACAAGAGGTGTGGTACGAGTCGTCTAGCTGCATTATCTTTCTGACTGTTGAGATTCGCAGGTGTTATCACTCAATGTCTTCGGCAAGGCAAATTTAACAGAGACAGAAACAACCAATATTGGAACAATGTTGCAATTAAGTAAGAGACACATCCTCTTCATTGGCTACATTAATTAAACCTCGCCTGATAGACTAAATGCCCGACTGGGAGGGATTAACTCGCACCCAACATCTATGTTTTGGACGAATGTAGTGGAGAAAAGAATTGGGTCGTTTATGGTGATGGGTAAGATTGAATGAGACGTCTGTTCACCTTTGCTAATGTATTGTCAGGTGCCGACGTGAGCCACCCTAGCCCGGGGCAGCAGAAGCCTTCCATTGCTGGTTTTGTTCACTCATGGGATAATCGTGCTGCGAAATACGCCGCCTTGACTGAACTACAACAACCAAGACAAGAAACAATCCAAGATATTCGAAAATTCACGTATACGGCACTTTACAACTTTGGCATGGCCAACTCGAAAAATTTACCACAGAATATCTTTTTTTTTCGAGATGGCCTTTCAGAGGGTGAATATTTGGGAGTTGCAAGATTGGAGCTGGCTGAAATTCGACGTAAGTTCTCGGCTTGGATAAAGAGCACGTCTTCTAAGCTCCGTGCTTCCATAGGAGGGATCGATGCATTTTGGGAGGAGAAGGGTGTGCCACCTGTTGTAAAGAAGCCCAAAATAACCTTTGTTATCGTGACGAAGCGGTTCGTCTTGTCTTTCAACCTTTTATTCTTTAGATGTTGAGTCGTCACTCTGGTAGTCATCACGCGGTGTTTTTCCCAACAGGGTTTGTTCATCTAGGGCTGCAGTTTTTGTGTGATTAATTGCTGAACAGGACGAACGACCCGAAGGCTAACTGCGCACCTGGACTTGTTGTAGAGAGCGATGTCATTACGCACATCCTCCCCAACTTTTATCTTCAGTCGCATTCAGCGATCATTGGGAGTAAGTCATCCAAGTCAAAGCTCATTACATATCTGATGTTATAAAATAGCATCTCGTTCGAGTCACTACCTTGTTATACAGGATGAAATCTTCGAAAACAATATGGAGAAGTTTGTTTTATTGCTTCCTCCTCCTCCTACTTCTGACTTCCTATCATGCTAGTTTGCAGCAATTTGCCCATCATCTTTGTTATAACTACGCAAAGGCGACGCGCTCAGTTTCGATTCCATCCCCAGTTTATTGTAAGTGCGTCCCTTGGATGTATGATTGGCAGATGTTGATTATACCATACAACTAGATGCCGATGTAGGTGTCAATCAATGCGTCCATTCTTTGGATTCTTACAAATTTTAGCTGGTCTGTTCCCGAATGATGTTCCATTTGAATCTTGCTTCAATGCCAGACGAGGATGCGTCTACTACCAGCTCGGGCAACACACCTTTCAATCTTGACGCTTGGAAATCAAGCTTCCTGAAACTCCACTCCGGGATGGAAAGCAGGATGTACTTCCTTTGATTACACTTGAACAGGACATTTAACATTTTGTTGACATTCCTTACCACAAATCATTCTGCCTATTCAAGCACTTTCCTGAAGCTGGAGTCAAGTTACTTGTTACAATATGTACTATACTGCACTAAATACCAGAAATTTGATGAGCCGATTATTGACATTCCCCCAAGCACTCCGGGTCGACATTTATCGGCGGCTATTTCGTCGATCGTGATCAGCAGCAGTATTCCGATCATTTACTCTTTCTTTGGGCCTACCACCAGTTTTCATATGTGGAGGAGCTTGGCGTTCTCGGGAGCCTCCTCCGCCACGAGGAGAGCCAGACGGAGAACGAGGACGACGTGAACGATGTTGCCTTTCGTCTACGTTCATATCGCGTGTTCTGTCATGGTCTTTGCCAGAGCCGCGGGGAGGAGGGATGGGCGAGCGCTCACGATAACGCGGAGGGGGAGGTGGCGACCTTGAACGGTCTCTGCCTCGGTCGCGATCATTCCGATGAGGAGGTGAACGCGACCTCGAATTTGGCCTGGCGTGTCCAGGTCCATTTCGGCGGGCGGGAGACGCTCTTGCTCCGTGACTGCGACGAGGAGGGCTCCTAGACCGAGACAAAGATTTTCTCCTTGGCGAACGTGAATCCCGCCGGCCTCCAGAACGACGTGGGGGGCTCCTGGAACGAGAGGGACTGCGAGGTCGACCATTACGGCGGCCACCTCCATGGCGAGAATCGGCGGAGGAGCTGTCAGACGAATCCGAGTCAGAGTCCGAGTCGGAGGAATCATCAGAGGAGTCTGAATCGGACGAGGACGACGATTCGGCTTCGAGCATGGCACGACGTTGCTCCATAATCAGCTTGGGTGCATTCTGTCAAGGGGGATCAAAAATTGGACGAACACAACGACATAGCGAAAGAACAAACCTTGAGGTACTCCCTCATTTCCTCCGTTAGGATACCCAAATTGATACTCGTAAAGTAATTGATAGAGAACCTGGTATTCTTCGGTATGTCCATTGGGAACATCCCAGCACACCCATGCTTAACTTCAGGATCTCTGAATCTTTCGGCAAGCGGCTTCAAGCCCATATTTTCCATCATCTCTTGCATCATAATCTTGACGAAAATACGACTGCTTGAGGTAGTATCATCCTCGTTAATTTTGATACATTCCATGACCATCCAGGAGATGGCATCTTCTGCGAAAAGATGGCCAAAGAAACGAGCGATGTTGCGAAGGCGATTGGTTTCATATCGATGGATGGTGGTGTAGTAGTTGCCGAAAGCTTGCTCAAAGCAGTCGGTCCAGACGCGGTTGAGTTTGCAAAAGCGTTCACCAACGAGACCATAGAAATTTGAATACGAGCGTTCTTGTGAGCAACATTCAATGATCATGTTGACGAGTTCGATCTATGAGAGGGTTAGAATATATGAGTACCAACATATGAGAGTGCTTACCTCTTGTCCTTCTTGTAGTTGGACCTTGAGAAGCTTATGAACAGCTTCCTCGTAGTTCAAGGCATTCATAATGGTCAAATAAATGATACGTCGCAAGTTAACTAGATTTGTTTCCGTCCTATCTTCAATTCCTTCTTTCTCAGCGACGGCTGTAAGAGATACAGTCAGTTGTGGATGAGTGTACATATACATATGAAAATACCTTCATCTTCGGAATTTTCATCCTCCTCTTCGGAATTTTCATCCTCCTCTTCCGAAGATCCAGATTCATCATCCGAGTCCTCGCCTAGAATTTCGGCCTTGATGGCCTTGTATTTCTCCTCGTTCTCTAGGTAGTTGACATCGAATTTGAAGATATCTAAAAACCAGTTCATCAACAAGGGACCACAAAGTTATGAACGTGAAAACACGTACTCAGTCCTTCCTGAACTTGCAGCTCTTCTTCGAGTTGGATTTGATGGGTAATTTGCTCATCCTCTTCAACAAGATCCAGCCCTTCAGGGACGATTGGGTTATCCTTGTACTTGTCTTTCCTGACTTGCATGAGAACTTCAATCATGTATTGCACCCTGTGACTGATCCTGCCCTCGTTTAACACAGCTCTGAACCGTTCAAACACAATCGTGTTGGATTTAGGTGAATTTTCAGCCAAAAACGCGCCGACTTCACGAGTCAAGCCAACAGCAATTTCAATGGAGTCGTCCGTCGGACGCTCGAGGAGAAGGACGAGGATTTGGAGGACTATGATTTCGTTTGCAACTGCCTGATTGACGAGGTGTGCGAGGAAGGTCGTCGTTGAATGGCAGACAATCTAGAAGAGGATGTCAATAAATGAAGGACTCGGGAAAAAGAAAGAATCGTGCCTTATCATTACGTTTAAACGCTCTCCTAAACTGACTAACAAGCCTTGTAACAACCAGTTCGCCTACTTGAGGTAATTTTGTGTTGAGGATTGCCACAAGAGCAGCGAAGACCGGTGTGAATGGCAAACTAGCAGCCTGTGCTTTCATCACACTCCTCGAGAATAACCCTCGACCTCGAATGAGATTTTCAGAGAAGAGCTCCGGTACAACAAGCTTGATGTTGGCTACGTTGACCCTGTTGACAATACCAGTGATAGACTTGCGAAGTGCGTCCCAAGAAAGTCGTTGATATTCCGCACTACTTTTGTCGGAAGAGGCTGCTTGCTGCATAGCCCGAAGGCGCGCCGGAGGTATGTAGACACCACCCGAACGTGTATTGAGCATTTTGGCAAATTCTGCTTTCTGGGCAGACTCTTTCTCCTTCCCTTTGGCTTCAGAAGCCTTTTCGAGTGCTGTGGACTTGGAATTGTCTAGCTCCATAGCTGCCACACGAGCCTCTAGCTTTCCATCTTTCGCAGGCGAAGGACCCTCAGAGTCGGATTGAGATACATTTGAAGGCGACTTGGATCTGCGCCGACGACTAGAGGGTGCGCCTTCTACGCCTGGAGAACGAGAGACAGATCTATCAAGGCATAAGTTAGTCTTTTGTTTTTCAAGGGAAAATCAAGAAACCTTTTTCTTTTGTTGTTTGCAGATTCTGAGTGAGGTGAGCTCATCGTTTTCTGAATTTGTAGGCGATATTTTGGCCGTCACTGACGGTAAGTTCATGAGTCGAGAGCTGGGCACAGACGTGACAAGTCCAGCCAAACACAGGTAAACTCTTCTCCCGTAGTGATTTTGAGTATCTTACTTCAACGTCGGTTTTATTTTTTCAAACGTTTGTCGTGTGTTTGTGTGATGACGGGCACGATTTCTCTTGAAGCTGGCACATCTCCATGACTGCTCATAATTCAGCACTGTTCTTATGGCTTTTGATCTCATCGTACTAGTCACTAGTCACTTGTCCTAATTGAGGGTGATGCATGACCTTCCAAACAGAACCAGTAAACGCAATTCTGAAATGATCAAACAGGAGGACTAAAGCGATTGGAGAGCTTGCTTTGAGCCTCGAAAATGCGAAACATCCTCTCACCAATATGAAGAAAACTCGCTTTATCACATGATGTTTATCTTCCTGCGTTAGCCTCTGTGATATGTCATATTCTAAAGATTTGACTCGGCAGTTGTATCTGAAAACTTCCACTGTGTATCCACCCCTTCACCTTCACCCTGAACGACCATCCCCTCATTCTGTAGTTTGCGCAGGTGAAGCTCAACACCGCGGCAAGCGGGGAGCCAGAGGTTCTCCGGATACTTCTGGTATATCAATCTCACAATATTCCACGTCGTCCAAGCGTCTGAGGGCGTTGCTGAAACCTTGTCCGCCAGAAGTCTGTCCGGGACCGCTGTCTTAATAACTCCCATGATTTCCTTCTCCCTATCGAGACGATGTTGGATATAGGTGGTGATAGTCTCTCGTCCATTTTTGACTACGGGACCGTGCCCTGGGTAGAGTATATCGTATCTTTGCTCCGCCACCTCGAAGTCTCGCATTCTCTTTAGACTTAAAAGATAAGCTGTCAAATTTTCGAAGACAGCAGTGCCATGTCCAAGCACTGTATCCGCAGTATATAGCGCTCGATCTTGAGGAACGAACAGCGCTATAGAATCGACGGAGTGGCCGGGTGTATGTAGGACACTAAGTAATGTTGTGCCCGTGTGATCCTTGAAAATCTGGCCTTCGGAAAGGTCGTGGATAACGCCACCGTTAGGGCTAGGCGTGAACTGCCCGGGGAGGAGAGAAGACAGTATTTTAGGAAGGGAGAAGTGGCCCAAGGTGTGCCCTCCTTGCAGCCCGTCTGCAATGGGGTATTTGTGGAGGCGTGGTGGAGAATAAGGTGTCTCGGGATTGCGACTCTCCCAAAGCTTCTGCAGCAATGCTAAGACGGATGGAAGGCCATCAACGTGGTCTGTATGCCAATGGGATATGATGATGTCGGAGATGTCAGGTTGCGAAGAGTTGGCTGGCTTCGCTATATCCTTCAGAGCAGACTCAAGGACTGGAATGTACTCCGGAATCCCTTGTGCTGCATCGACAAGGATATAGGGATTCTGAGAGCCAACAAGGTAAGTGTTTGTACCTGGAATTCACTTATCAGGGGGCGTTCCGGAGACGAAGTATTAAGGATATTCGACCTTGCAAGGTAAACTTCCCGGGATTCTGAAGGAAGAGCATGAGACACAAATTATAGTAATAAATTCCGCACGAACCTGGCCTAGAACGCGAACAACTTGATTACTCAACTACACACAATTCTTTAATCATTGGGGTGTAAACATTGGAGCCGAATGCTCACCCTCGTAACGTTTCCCAGATCTTCCAAGTTGCTCATTGGTAAAAGATTTGTAGAGAAACTTCTTTGTAAAACTGCTCTTAGCTTATGGTTTCTGTGCGAAATCAAGAACCTTCGGGTTCGGGCTGATAGGTATAAGCTCGGATATATCGCCATCGAGTGTCAGTAATGTGGTATCGTAAAGAGACCGGACCGGCATCACTGAAGAAATGTTGGTAAAGATGTAGCCAATATCTGGAAGTTATGCATTAGGCCCAAGCAACACCTATCCGTGCAAACATAAACCTCATGGTTAAAAAGAGAGAAGAGAATGATGCCATCAAATCGTACAGTCATCGGGTAAGTAGATAATCAATAGTCAATGCGTTATTGAGGATCTCTTCTGTCAAATTATAATGTACCCTTCAGAAAAACCAGTAGGCAGGTGGACGCAATAGCTGATTGTTCCTCAGCGGACCTCTTTGTCTCGCAGACGAGCCTCAACTTCCGCTTTCTTGCGGTTTAAGGCGTCAACCTTTTCTTCCTTCGAGGCATCGTATGAGATAGATGTTTGGTTAAACCTATAACACAGACATTCTTAGCAGGTTTTGAAATTACGTTTCAAGTGCTTACGGATTCTCCGGCGACTTTTGAAACTGTTTGTATAGCAGATCCTTGTATTGCTGAAGCCGAAGCCCAGGATGATCTTTCTTGGCATTTGGCAGTTCACGTTCTTGATATGCTTCGAAGGCGACCTAAAATCAAAGAGGTTAAATAAACGACTTGGGGCTGACAATTTTACAAGGTGGCTCGACCTTAAACCGACGCTGTAAGAGCAGGTGTTCGTCAATATCATGTGTAGTTGGCATTCCGCTTGTCATGACTTACTTCTGGGTGCTGCTCGATTTTGGCGGCCTGTTGACCAACGCTTGCTTTGTCCATTTTAGCCGTAACGACCTCTAGGAGATCAATAGCATTGTCTATTCCGGTCGCAGCATAACTTTCCACTTCCTTTGGCTCTCCATCTTTTGCATTTGGGTCTAGGTCTGACGTTAATCCAAGTCCTCCAGCAGCTATCGCTCCCGGACCAGCTGGCTTTGGTGTAGGCACAGCAGCCTTTTTCTTGGAGCCTGACGCCTTTGGCTTTGCAGACTGTATACTGGCTTCTTCTTCAGCGAGAAGGCGAGCAGCCTCTGCTTTCCGCGCTTGGTCTGCTTTTCGTTTCTCCTCAGCAGCCTCTTTTTTGGCCTTCCCTCCCTTTACATCCTTATCAGTCCATGCTTCAGCTTCCTTACGTTCCTGCAGCCATAAAAAGACAAAAAGATCAGATAATCAAATGGTTCATTCTCTACTCGTACACCATGGCACGACTTGCCTTTGCTTCTGCTGCCGCTTCTGCTTTCTTAGATTCATTCTCAGCCTTTTTCGCTCTTCCGCCTTCTTTCTTTGCGTTCCCGCCCTTCGGTGGCATGCTGGTGTAGGTGACCAAAACAAGGGCTTAACTTACCAATCCTGATTCACAATGGAAATCTTATCTAATCTATAGGGCTTATCTCGATTTAGCCACAAGTATCTGAAGTCCGCATTCTTCTTCCATCCAGGGTCTGCGCATACGATGTAGTAGCTTGAAGCTGCTTGGACGCCTGATGAAGGCGAGGCCAATAGCATCCGACGGCATATCTTGACAAAATTAGCTCCCTGCTCTGACTTCACCAACCGATTCTCTGCTCCCAGCACGTCCACCAAATGGACCAGAATGCGATACCACAGCCTGAAAATCGGCTAAAGCGGACTCAACTCCCATTCGGACAACTTTCAATTCTCCTTTTCCTTAGGTTCTGCGAGTCAGCGTCGACGTCTGTCATCTATCCTTTTCTTGACGAAGTAAGCATGTTCTGCTGTACAGAGCGGGGAACCTTTGACAAACCTGAGTCGCTTCGTTGGCTTAGCTTCTGGCCTGGATAACAGGTGAGCACGAGAAAGTGGGATACTATGCGGGAACTATGGTGTGTGGCTCCTCATGGGATGATTTTGGCTGTGCAATACTTCTCAAAGAACTTCTTAGGAATTCATCCGCCAAGTAGTTTCCCTTGCTGTAGTCATGTTCTGGAGTCAGGCTTCAGACCATGTTGGCAGGAAACCAATTTTGTTTCTCGGAACATTTGCTCTTGCGACGTCAACCATATCATTCGGTATATCTAAAGCTTTCTGGGCATTGGTAATGAGGTTCGTAAACCCTCTGATCGTTGTAAAAGAATCTCGTTCACACACGGCTCAGTCGGTGCATCTTTACTGGCTTGAATAGTAATTCAGGTACTATCAATAATGTTTAATCTGGTGGAAATATTCACGAAGCCCTTAGGAGTCATCAAAGGAATGATTCGAGAGATTACCGATGAATCCAATAACGCAGACGCATTTGCATTTCTGCATGCACCTTGGGCAATTGGATACGCTTTTGGGTAAGAGCCTACTAAGAGGTGAAAATTCACCAGTCATATAATGTTCAACGTTGCTCGCAGTGCCTTTGTTGGAGGATCCCTTGCACGACCGCACACCAATTTTCCTTCGATATTCCCAGGTACTGTATGGAAGATTTTTCCGTATCTCCTACCTTGTCTTATCATGGGCTGCCTTTCGGGGATTGGATGTCTTTTTATTTCAATATTTTTACGAGAGGTGTGTTACACTCGTCCGCAATCCGTTTCATCACTCAATCCATTGTTTGACAGACCGTTAAAGGAAAATCTCTTGGTCAATTTATCCGAGACCGCATATCTAATGCCAATGACGAAGCAAACGAACCACTCCTACATTCAAGCGAGAGAGAGCAAAGTTCAGCCTCACCAGAATATCGTCAAAACGAAGCACCTCCGCCATTGCGCACACTTTTAACCAGACCTGTTGTCGTCGCTTGCGGGAATTACTGCATCCTTGGTGCTCTTCATGTGTCATTCAACACTCTGCAGCCACTCTTTCTTGCAATGCCAGCCCATCTCGGAGGCCTCGCTTTAGCCCCTCCCTCGATTGGATACATTCTTGCTACATACGGTGTTTTCAATGCTCTTGGACAAACCTTCTTATTAGGTCGCTTTGTCAGACTCTTTGGAGCTAAGAAAGTCTTCATGTCTGCCGTCGCAGCATTGATCCCTTTGTTCTTGCTACCTCTGGCCATGAACACCTGGGTACGAGCGTATGGCTTTTCTTGGCATGCCAAAGCCATGTTATTCATCGAGTTGGCTTGCTTATTTGTGGTGGAGCTAGGTTATGGGTCGGTGTATATATTTATCAATGCCTCAGCGCCGAACAAACGAGCATTGGGAGCAGTCAATGGGATGGGCCAGACGATGGTGTCAGTCGGAAGGATCGTGCTGCCTGCAGTGGCGAGTGCTATGTTGAGCTTCTCTGCTCAGAAAGGAGAAGAGCTTGGTTTTTTTGGACACGGATACCTTGCATGGACTTTTTTGAGTTCTTTGGCTATTGGTGGACTTGTGGTCGCTCGTACTTTACCTGTATTAGCCAATCCCCGAGCCGAATAATATGCATCTAATCTAATCTTGTGGGTCAAACGCCCGGATCAGCCTCCGCTTTCGGCACCGAATTTCCCCCCGATCATCTACAATCATCGTTGTCACTGTTACACTTCCGCTTTTCACCTCTTCTGCCACTTTAGCAGCTTAATACAAGAGCTGGTTTGGATTCCTTTTTGTTTACGTCTCCCCCAATCACGCCCGCATTGCAACTCTTCCAACCACAATGGCAGGACCTATTAGCCCATGGTCTCCAGGACCCTCATGTCAGTACCAGAAAATGCTTGGTATGACTTTTAATGAATACCACGTCTTTGCACTAGATGGACCCGTCCTTTCTCAAACCGATCTGTACCTATTGAAAACGGAGCTTACACTAAACCCAACTCTGGAAGGCAAGAACGACGCCTATCAACTTCAATTCCATCTTGTTACTGGTATGTTTACCTCTTGAGTTTTAAAGTCGTCCTCGTCAACACTCCCAAAACTTCTTGATCACTAGGTTTCACGACCGGTGCTTCGCGAGCACAGACCGGTGAAATTCCTGGAAAGGACGAGCCAGCGACCCATCCTCGCGTCAGTCAGCTCATAGTCATCTCAAGATTCTCTCCATGGTGTACTATTGTAAAAAACGATCATGGAGTCACAATTGGGAACGTTTGTTCTGCCATCTATAAAGAGTGCGTCGTTCTCATCGGCATATGCTACTTGAATTACTCATGCTCTATGCAGGTACACCGATAATGAGATCGCCGAAGGCGAATTTGGAACGCTGAACCCTCGAATGCAAGAGCAAGTGAAGCGTATCGCTGCTTCCAACTTCCAACAACTGCAACAGCCCTCAGGTGGTGCCTGGGGTTATTATCCTCCGTCAGCGCCAGATCGCCTGAGAAGAGTGGACTGGCTGAGAGATCGGGTATATTTTGAGGGCTTGGTAAAAGATGACCATTACGCCAAAACAAGACTGGGGTTCATGGCGCCCAATATCTTCGTTATGGAATTGGTGGCGTAATCAATCATCTTGTATGATTTACGGGCGCTGGGTCAAGGGGGTTTACCTGGGGCTGTACGGATTGAGCGGACGACATAGGACACGATGTACATTATTTTAATCTTGCTGTAAAATCTTGCACAAATCATCGCTTCAACACTGCCAATCGGTCGCTAGTGAAGATTGCCGTTAGAGAAAGTGATTGACGGACCGCTAGTTCCGCCACAGGACAAATCAGATCAACTTGAACATCAAAACTCTGCTTTCTCAGTTTTCGATACTGCGACACCCTCATCCTTGGATCGGGAAAAAGCTTTATCAAAGGTACGCCAAGGTGTTTGTAGACTATTCTGATGACTCATGAGAATATTACGGATCCACCAGAATATCTATTCAGTCGGTGGAGGCTGAGTCACTCCATGTTCAATCTTTGACTGGTCGCTTTCTTCAAGGCCGTATACAGAACCCACTATTGAACGAATCGCCACGAACTACCTACAATCTGCACTATTGCTCTGTATATTTCTCCCGTCAAGATACTCCGATAAATCACAAGGTTTCTGAAAATTGTGAGTCACTTCGATTCGATACGAGTTTTCACTCTGATTCCACTGTCGTCTTTCCCGTTTTGTTATCTCCCGACTCTCCGCCACTGCGATGAAACGCTGTATGACTCTAGAACATACGGCCGGCTTGCATCTCTGACCAGCCGACCGCGGTTGCGTATAATAAGTTACGATGTCGCGTCACAATACACCTTTCATCCCTCCTCTCAACACCCCGGAGGGTTCGCCATCCTCTGCACCAGTCATACCAGGGGGAATCTCGTCAGGCGGCTCGCCTAATATGTCTAGCTGGGGCCCACTACCCGTGCCTCCTCCTCAAGGGGCCTACCCAATGTTCTCTCCGTACCAAGCTGCATCTCCGTATATCCCCGTTAGCCCTTATACACAACCTGGTGTGATCCCCGGCCAACCACCTCAAATGCACTCCCGAACAAGTTCTAGAGGAGGCGGCAGTCAGGGCGGTCTATCGGCCGACTGGACGGGGTACCCGCAAGGTACCCCATATTCGCCTCCTTCAAACATCCCTCCACCAGGTGCTGGTGGCCAGCATTCGCCCTGGGGACAACCTCCGCCCAATCTGCATCCTGGCTCTCCTTGGTACCCTCCTTCAGCACCAGCTGGCTACCCAGCATTTGGAGGTACACCTTGGGCTCCCCAGAACGCGCCTCTACCTGGCGGACCTCCAAACGCGCCTCAAGGAACGCCATGGGGAATGCCACCCAGAGGTTTACCACCTCAAGCGTCGGCATATACACCTTGGGGCCCTCCAGCTCAGATGCAACCTCCTCCAGGCCCACCTCCCCCAGCCTGGGGATTGCCAGCACAAAATCCATATCAGCCCCCACCAGATATGAGTGGCTGGGGTATGGGCTTCGGGGGTGGAGGTGGTGGAGGTGGCGGCGGCGGCGGAGGTCTCTTTGGAGGAGGGCCACCTCAACATGCCCCAAGGGCTCCACCTGAACCCCCAGGTCAAGTTTTTGATAGGCTGAATCCTTTCATGGAAGGTGATTTCTGTAAGGCAGTTTTTCATTATTGACCGCAGACTACGAGATCTCTTCTGAATCTGTCCTCTCTCCTCCAGATGGACCCGTCCTTGATCCTTTTCTCACTCGAGTAGTCGGTGCCATTATCAAAATCAATCCTCTCATCTCACCTGTCAACGATGACAGCCCCGATCCTCCACCCCCGTATCTCAAATGGAACATGCTCTTCCCAACCTCCACCGTGCAGCGTTCAATCGATCCTTCACATGTTTCCTGGTCGAAAGGCCGCCAAGAACCGGCTACCTTCCCTCGCGTTCAAGAGATTTTTCTTATTTCGGAAACGATTCCCTGGATGATCAAAGTCAAAGCAAAGAACCCCGATCGCGGAGTGACTTGCGCAGAGGTGATTGATGCCATAGGGAGGGACATTAATCGACATACCACCAAGGAGGATTTCGAATCGCTTGCTCCTCCAGAGCGGAACGAGCTTCGTGCGACGTACAAGCACAACCGATCGCCACTTCCAGGAGTACCTGGGGGGATGTTAGGCGATGGTATGAAACGATTAGACTTCCTCCGGAAAAACACGATGTTCGGAGGGATCGAAGGTAATGATCGGGTGGTGAAGAAAATGTGTGGGGAGCTATTACCTTGTGTGTTTGTCCTCAAATGCAGTCTGACGTATCAGCCTTCAAAGAAAGATGTTGAAGAGCAACAAATGCGGATGGGTGTGGGGAGCCATGCAGGATCGAGACGAAGTAGAGCTGGTTCGACTGCCACGAGGATTAAAGTACAGAGTCCAAGTGAGGATTCGGGAAGCGACTCTGGTGATGTAGATCGGTGAGGTAGGCAAAGATTTGAATATTCGGACTCTTATATTTCTACGCGGTTACTTGATATTATTCCATCGGTCGATTTATGTTGTATCTGAATTTTTTTCTTATTAGCTCAGGATAGTCGGTGATGAATTGTTGTAATATCTTTGTATCTTCCTTTTTTTCAACTTATCTCGACTCTACTTTGATTAGCACACATATGTACAACAGCAATCGTTTTCAATATTTTCCTTCATCTCATACGGTCGTATTGGCGATTCGATTGGTGGCTGTGTTCGCAGCTCATCTCCCGCGGCCACGACGCTTTCACCAGGCTTGCAGAATGCTTGAATTCACTTTGACAGGGTTCGCCGCATCAACACCACTATGTAATAATTTCGTAAAATTTAGGAACTTCAGAGTGGAAGTTGTCGTTATTCACTGTCGAGCCTCAGTCTCAGTTGTCGAGCGCTTGTGAGTACAGGACTCTCAACGGATTCACGGCTAGTTTTCCTCAATTGAAGATTTTCCATCAGCCGCTTTATAGACACCAACGTCCAGCGCTCCATGTGCCGGTACGGCACCTGTTGCATTGGCTCGTACCACTGTCTTCTAACCTTTATTCAGCACAGGATGGCTCAGAAATAACTGCTGGGCGGTGTGATCTCAGCCACAGGTCAACAGATGTCGCTTCATGGTACTTAAGTGCTAGGCTATTCGTGTTTCTTGGCTGTTCCTTTCTTCCCCACTACTCCAGGCTGGACCTGTCAAACGAGCAGGCCTCTAATCAATGACTGAACGACTCTTTCAACTCTCTGCGAACACGGATCACCCATACAATCCATCTACAAGCCCGGCAAATGGCTTTCGACCAGGACCCCAGGACTACTACGAGTCTTGGCTTATTGGAACTGTTTTCTCTGCCATGTCATATGGTGTCGTCCTCACAATGGCAGTTACCTGTTTTCACCTGCTCCTCAAAAACCCGTACAGTCCAACTCTATCCGTGCGACGGTTCTATTATGGCTACATCATCAGCATGGTGATGCTAAGTACTGCGACGATGGTATCCGCTATTTCGAGCCTTTCAGGAGAGATGTTCAAGGAACAACCTCTGGGCACTAGGCTTCCCGAACCGAGCTTACCAGTGAGGACTTGGGGTGCACCTTTCATCACAATGGCTACATGGGGTGCAGACGGGTTCATGGTACGTTGTAACATCATTTGGCTTCGTCACATCGCCGCTCATTCTGATCTCTAGATGTGGAGGTGTTACAAACTGTACCTTGGCAATCAGAAAACCCATCCGATGTCGAGGTTCACGCGGATTAGCATTTGCATGTTTTTATTCTCCCTTGCCGCCATATCTATCGGTTAGTTCCTCGTTACATCCAATTTGTAAACTGTTTACTCAAACGCATCTAGGCTCCGGGGTTACATTCATTATAGTCAAGATGGACAAAGGATGGCTTTTAGCTATCTTCATCGCAGTAACTGCAGTCGTCAACATTGCCTTGGCAGTGTTGATTACTGGCCGTATACTTGGCCATCGAGCGAAACTCCGGGAAGATTTTGGCCCAGAGTCTACGTCACCGGCACCTTACAAGAAAGTGATCGAAATCTGCGTGGAATCAGCGGCGATAATGGTGGTGTTCAACATCGTCTACCTTGCTATGGATTTCGAAGAGTTTCTTGGAACGGTGATTTTGATCAACATCCTTGTTCATGTATATGTATGGCATCATTTTACCATGATTTGGACCTTACTCATCTTCTATTATTTTAGACCATCTCGCCGTTTCTGATCATCTATAGGGTATCGCATGGTAATATGAAAAGTGTTCCAGTGTCACTGTCAGGGATGCCGACCGACGAGGAACACGGGGTGAGATCAGTTAGTCCCTTCAGAGCGGCGAGCCCACCGTCGCTCCAAGGCGGTCGTAATCGGCACTCCCGTCTTACAATAGACTCTTCTGTTGGACCAGAAATGAGAGACAGACAATCCACTATTACTGGGAGTCTACACGCTCCGCAACCCCTCCTTTCCCAAAATCTTCGAGGCAAATTTGGGCCAAAGACGCCTGGCGCAGCCGAAAGCGGGGAAGTGCGGCGGGGATCTTGGTAGCTCGACACGATCTGGAATCCGTAATTTATATCTTATTTATTAGTGTTGTACACTTTTATACCCGGGCATTAGACACGTTATTCTGAGCCTTTGGGCGACTTAGTGTTGGAAGAATAAAAATTTCCTTTTTTGGCGAAACCGTACTGTGGCGCAGCAATCCTGTTTGAGTCCTCTCCGAGTCCAAGACTGCAAGACGTCAACACATCATTCCTTGCCAACAACGACGATGAAATCACTTTTCATCTCGCTAGCACTTCTATTAGCTCCTGCAACTCTTGGAGCTCATGCGCCATTCAGTATACAAGACGCTGGTCAGGCTGTACTTGATTTTGGTCGCACACACAACTCTGGATTTTCCAGTCAAGACGTTCAAAATGCAGCCTCGGAATGGCTAGACGAGGCTAAGCAGAGCATTCTGAAGGGAAAGATGAATATGGAGAGATGGTACCATCAAGGCCGGGAGTACATTAAGCAGAATAACTTGATGTGTGAGTTGGCCAACAGTGGCCAGACCTGCTCTAACCAAAATCATTCAAACATCAGACGAATTCGTAACGCATCCTGACTTACAAAGCTATGACTTGAGGGTGACGGAACCCAAGCTCTGCGACTCTACTGTGAAGCAATACTCTGGTTACTTGGATGTTGCTTCCGACAAGCATCTCTTCTTCTGGTGAGAAATATTGTTGTTGCCTGAGTGAGACGACATATTTATCCTGACTCCCAAAGGTTTTTTGAGGCTCGCAACAAGCCCAAAGATGCACCGCTTGTACTATGGTTGAACGGTGGCCCAGGCTGTAGCTCTTCCACTGGGCTACTCTTTGAGCTCGGACCGTGCAACATCGCCAACGAGGGCAAGAACACCACGTTCAACCCCCACAGTTGGACGAAAGATGCCAACGTCATTTTCCTCGATCAACCAGTCAACGTGGGTTACTCATACGCAGACGATGGCACCACTGTTTCTACGTCACCCGTGGCTGGGAAGGACGTCTACGCTTTCCTCGAGCTATTCCTGAGCAGATACCCAGAATACTCCAAGACCCAATTCCATATTGCCGCTGAAAGTTATGGCGGAACGTACGCTCCAAACTTTGCCAGTGTTATCTACAGAGCCAACAAGGAGCTTGCGCTGGCTCCCAATCCAAAGCTGAAGCACATCAATCTCGCGTCGATCATTTTAGCTAATGGGCTCACTGATCCATATGTCCAAATGGCGTCCGTGCCTGACTACGTCTGCGATGGTCCATTTCCAGTATACGCTCCTGATGACCCTCAATGTGGTGCTCTGAGAACGAAAGTTCCGACTTGCCAACGCCTCATTCAATTCTGCTACAACTCTGGGTCGAGATTTGCTTGTGTTGGTGCAAACGTATATTGTAATACGCAGATTATGGCACCTCTGATGCGTATGTCTTTCGATTCTGTTAGCGTATGATATTGATGGGTTGATATGACAGAAACCGGACTCAATCCTTACGACGTTCGCCGCAAATGCGACCGCTCGGAGAAAGGCGACGGCCCTCTTTGTTATAAGCAAATGGGTTGGATAGAGGCGTGGATGAACAATCCATCGAACAAGGCCGCTTTGGGCGTCAACCCTGATAGAAACTTCGCTTCTTGCAACATGGAAGTCAATCAAGCGTTCACCATGAACGGAGATGGTATGCACAACTCAGCAGCTCTTCTGCCTGAGCTTGTCGATGGAGGCGTGAGATTGTTGGTCTATGCAGGCAACGCTGGTGGGCTTTGTTTCCTTCATGATCATTTTTCATCTGTTCTAATTCGGGTCTCTCAGATATGATGTGCAATTATCTCGTCAGTAGTATCTCGCTCGAAATGCTTTATTTGCGCTAAACATAGTATACAGGGCAATTCACGATGGGTCGAAGCGCTCCCTACGAAATTCTCTGGAGAATTCAAGAAATCGAAGGTTATACCCTGGATAACTGCTGACTCTGGCAAAGTGGCTGGCGAAGTTCGCAGTGCTGGTGGCGAAGGTTTCACGGCCGGTAATGTCACGTTTGTCAATGTCTACAATGCAGGGTGTGCCATCGAGTTTATTATGGCTGTTGGTTTCTAATCTAACCGTTTCGTTCGCAGACACATGGTCCCTTACGATCAACCAGATGCTGCTTTGGTAAGTGCGATCTTTATGTCGAATCTACCATGAATCATACTCATATTTTTCCTTAGGATTTGTTCACCCGCTGGATCAGGGATACACCACTCTCTACTTAGGTTTCATCTTAGATGCAATCGAAGAACAGAATTATTATTGTTGCATGCGTTCGACTGTGGAATGGAGAGTCTTGAGATCCAATCAAGTTGTGACCTTCATTTGGCCACCTTATACATGCCAATGAGAGAAAAAGAGGCGGAAGGTGAAGAAATAATTTAGAGCATATCGTTATATAACATTCAGGAGGCACAAGATTGTACATTTACAGGGATTTGATGTCAACGACTGCATACAAATACAGGTATGGAAAGTGAATCAAGTAGGCGGGTATAGACACGGACCTCGAAGGCTTCCGATCTACAAGTTGAAGAGGGGTAGATTGAAGAAATCTCGAATGTGCGTCAATTTCAAATGTTTGAATATGAGAGATGACAATCAAAACTCTGAACAGAAGAAATTGTTAACTTCTCCCGAAAACAAGAGCTGCTGATTTGAAGTGCCTACCCCTGATTGCTCGTGCCCAGTAATTTGTCCGTCCAGTGGCTCCATTGGTTCTTCAAACGTAAAACTATCGGCTATATCCTGCGACATAGGGGTGGACGGAAGGAAAGCGCCGGAGCTCGAGCCAGTGGGAGAGGAGTATAACTGAGGAAGCCACATTTCACCTTCATTTGGCTGATAACCGAGGAATGTTAAATCGAGGAGGTCGCCTCCTGAAGCAAGATTCGGATCATCCATCAGGCTGAGAGATGAAAGTGTGAGTAGACTGGAGTGCGAAGAGGTATTCCATTCAGGTTGTAATGAGTAGTACGGCTGTGTCGTGGTCATCTTTGATTCTGTCCTCTTGGAATTGATGGTATCAACAGGACCCATGATAGGTGTGCTTCGATATCGATTCAGCGTCGGGGGCCGAGCAATTGGTAACTAAAAGATTGTCAGCCCAAGAACATCGAGGGAGAGACGAACGGCTAGACCTGGTATCCGTCCGATTCAAACGAGACTTTATGAGGAGGAGCTGATGATGGCGGAGACAGCTCGACTAACTCATTGTGAATGGATCGCTGAGGGGCAGTCGTAAAACCAGGCACTGAAAGAGCACGGCGTCGACCCATGGGAGGAGATGGAACCCCAGATGAATTGTTAAGTGCACGCAATTGTGGCGGCTGCTGGGTGGGTGAAATACACGTTCTACTGCCAGCCAGAGAAAAATCGGAATTAGGCGGTTGAATGGAAAGTGAGCGAGCAGATCGCTTGTGGCCAAGGTTCTTCCTGGGTCGATACCGATATTCTGGATAGCGTCGAGCATGCTCTGTCCTCTCGTAATTCGCTTTTTCTTTCCAATACATCCGTTCTTCGGATGATAGGCAGTGCCATGCTTCCGCAGCTTGTTTTGAAAGCGTTTTCTCTGGGTCTTGCGAGGAGGGATAATTCAACCGCTTAGCTTCACCAGAGTGCTGGCGCACAAATTCGCACCGAAAGAGAATAAACTCATTTCGTGGACGTGCAACCCAGTTTGGCTCAATGTGTTGATCCTCCGCATCCACTGTTTGCTCGGTTGAAGAGTTCGCTTCTGATAATATTGCTGAACTGGACGCTGGGCAAGAGAAGTCAAGCCCCTCTAGGATGAACCCTTGACCATTTATTGGAGGTGGAGGATCAGAAATGTGAAAAGTTGGATTTTGAGACGCTAGAAACGAAACCCTGGCCTTCTGAAAGTCATCTGGCGTTGCGGTCCAGCCATGAACGCGGGAGAAAGACATGCTAATATGAGGGGGATGTCATATTTTTTTTGAACAAAGAGGACGTGCCTATATCCGGTCCTGAGGTCGGCCTTCTTGATCCAACCTTGTGGACGAGATTTATCTCAGATTTAGTAATGGTCGAGATTGGTTATGAGGAATGATCCGGCCAAGATCGCAAAGTAGCACCCGCTTAGCCACCGCATTTGATATTGGGCACTGATCATAGCCTTTCATATAAGTCAACCGCCAGTAGGAAATACAAAAATTAAAAACGATCACTGATTCATAGGTCCTACAGCATCCTCAACAGTCGAAAGATAGATCTGCTATTTAAATCTGGGCTAGTCCTTGATGTAAACCGAAATGATCAATGCGAGGCAGTTCCCATCACTATTTGTGATCAAACCCTGCATCGTTCAATGACAGGTAGTCAACATTAAAGTTATTTCTATTTGCGGTAAAACCATGTAACGGCACACGTTTTGTGGGCATGATGCGATTCAATATATATCAAGCATGGAGCCTTTCACTTAGCTAGATAGCACTGCAAACGCCCGTATTTCCAAAAGAACATGAAAGAAGCATCCTAGAAGTATGGTTTTGACATTCCACACAGTATATCACCAGAACAGGCGACCTTTTTACCATATTGCTGGTACTGATTCTTGCAAATACGTGGATACCGAAGCCTTAGATCCAGAATACTTTCAGCGAAAAATATTTTGGCCTGCACGCAGTGAGAGAAGCTCACAAATACACCATGCAGTAATATTTGGCATGGTTATACTGTTTTAAGGATAAAGACAGGTGCCAACAACAGAAAGATCAAGAGCGAAAGCTCTTTCATACGAGTTGCTTTTCGAGAGTGCTGCCGCTAATGATTTGTTACACAGTGTGCGTCCACTGGCTGGGGTAGATAAATGCAGATCACATGATTTGACGTCAGTTGCTTATTTTGGGTTGTCCGGCATCGTTGGCGTTGTGGTGCACACAGCCAACAGCGCAGCTCTCAACTACCACCACATTCATGATAAAGTCAGTTGCCAGTTATTCTACTACTAGATGCTTGTTATTGACTTTTGTCTGCTATTTTAGCTTATAATCGTTTCAAGGGTTCCTCCAAACGCCATTCATCCTTATAATAACGGTATCCACAAAAGATTGGAGCTTCAAAAACCCAAACAACCCTGTCGGAAATATTTCCTATTCGCAGACAAAATGGAGATTGCTGAAACTTCCTCCGGTTTTCAACGACGGGATTCGCCCAAGATTGCTGGATCAATTGCAGGTTTGTAACTGCACTTTGGTAGATGGACGAACTTGAACCTAACGTTTTCGAATTCAGCATTCTACGTTTTGGTCATACTTTTAGTGGTCATCACTATTGTTGCGTCTACGGCTGTTGTTTTCCTAGTGTTGGAGGAACGAATGCATGGTCGGAGAAGGTCGCGATACCGAACCGCTCAGGCCGGATCTCATCCGACGAAAAATCAAGATAGGTGGTATCACCGGTTGTTTGGGCAATCGGGGGAACGGTATCGCGATGGAGAGAAAGGTGGCCGTCGCACCGATGGCTGGATACCAGCAGGTACCGGAGACGAGTGGGACACTGATTCAGTAGAGTCAGTCCTACCCAAAAAGTTCAAGTCTCCTTCCCCTTCGTTGCAGGTAAATACCCTGCAGTACCAACCCTCCATTGCCACAAAGCAGTCTTCTATCACGTCTCCCCAGAGATCCCATAGCCTGACTTCGGAGCGATCCTCGAGCCTCATCCACGGTGTGCGCGGGCTTGGGTGCCCCGATGTTTACGCCCCCTCACCTCAGCATGCTATTCCTAGCATTCAATCGCAGCTGTACTCGCCGCCTTCCTCGCCTCCTTCGACCATGCAGTACGAGCCGAACTGGGTTCTTTCCACAGTCCCGTCCAACCCTGTTCGGGTGTCAACATCCCCGGCTCCCATGTCCGTTTCACCAGTATCTTTTGAAGAGTATACCGCGGAAATCTATCACCCCGAGCTCCATGATAATCGCAAAGCCTCTTCTACCTCCGTCCCTTCTATTCACACTTTCGAAAGAGGTACGAAATTTATCGAGGCCCTCTAGCACGTTTATGACACTATCATCACCTCATCGAACCGGATTACGATTGACGAACCCTGCATCTAACTTTCTGCTGTCTGTACGATCTGCCATGTAATGATTATTTGAGTCTCATCTCCAAAAGCTGTTGTACAATACCATTCTGTGCTTTGTTCTCGAGAATCACAGAGTTTCGCATGCCAAAACTGCCTTCTACATGAGAGATACACGTGGGACCAAGGTATTTCGATAAGTTATGCACAACGATACTTCACCCCGTTTGTATCATGCTTCAGATTCCGGAACGGCAGGAACCGAAAAGTCACATGAAGCTAAGGAACCCTTGAATTCGATATTCTCCTATTTAAACGAGATTTCGGTAATGTGGTATATAAGGCGTGAAGAAGAAACTATTTCTTTAAGATATCGTCCATTGCTTTCTACTCTTCAAAGGAGACCTGCTTCGCTGTTCAGCTAGGTTGTGAATACATCACAGTACGCTACGTAGCCTTGTATCCCAATGAATTCCTTGGGACTCAAGGTCACGTAGCCTGGAGATGCCATTACTAGCAAAACGGCGAGAAGTTCAATGATTGCGTCCCCAGCGAAGGCTCATTGGCTTTGGTCAGGCAAAAAAAACCCTTTCCTCTGTCTGGAGCTGCAGTATTGAAGAACTTCCTGGGCATCCTAGCCATGGACTGCATCCCTATAACAATGTTAAGCCGAGGGCTCTCCAAAATCTGTCTGGGAGCACGTATTGTCTCCGCTCAAATCTGTAAAATAATTTAGGTCATGGAAAAGAAATGAAAATATCCGATTTGTATTCCTGAATGAGTATGAATTAATGTAGCCACTAATTTTTGTCCTCTTCTAACAAAATCTCGCGAAGGTCAACCTGTGGGTGCCTACACATCGTCTAAATACGGAAGTCGGTCCGAAGCGCGATTCCCACGTTGCGCGATGCGATCAAGTGTCCTGAAGAGGCGCTCAAGCAGCGATCGCACTCACAATGTGGTAATAGGAGTCGCAGAATAGAACACACGTACAGCTTACAGAAATATTATAAACTTCATGTGGAGCTAATGAGAGTTGTGTGGGTAAGATATATCCTTGCAATATCCGTGTCGATGATTTCCCGTCACTGAACGTGTGGCCCATGCGCTGAGCTTGTACAGGTCAGAGTGGTCCTACACTGATAAGGCATGCTGATAACGTCTTTCGAGATGCTTGTGTGATCTTGGACGGAGATATGAATGGGTGGGTAACTTTGAAATATGATACTCACTCCTGGCCTGACACTTTTGACTAACAAGTGGGCAGATAGCACAGATAGCAGAACCCCAAAACGGCGTCTTTAGACGCAATCCGAGCTCTTCACCAAGGATAAGCATATGTGTTAAGCAAAAGGAGAAATGATACTTGATAGTAACCCCCACCCGTGTTGACTAGACGCAGCCTCTGATTTTCATTGACGAATCGATCTTGTGTAAAGTCAGATGCAGGCTTTTTCCGAGTTTTGTAAGCTGCCTGCCAACGGAGGATATCGAAAGACTTTTGACGGCAGCTCGGTAGAAGAGCGTGATTACTCTGCATTCACGGTCCGTTTGATTCATGGACCATAATACCTCCATGGCGTATAACAAGCCGAGCTAGTACCCATATTAACGGCAGCCGAAATCTGCAGTACGGGGCAGCGGCGAAAGCCAAAATCAGTAGCTACATCGTCTTTTCGGTACAATTATCAGAAAGTAGTATGGCCCCTCGAGTCGAGCTCAATATACGGTTCAACACTGCCAGTGATTTACTTGTTCTTGAAAGGTCAGAAAGTTGAGGCTGTTTCTTCAGCGATAAGTTCAGGTGTGAATCTCAAAGGTTATGTTCAATTTGTCTTGTAGCTGCCATAGATGACGCCATGAAGTGTGCTACATGCGTATCAAGAGTTAGATCTTTCGATTTGAAGACCCCTTCTTTGCTTCCAGTCCATGGCATAAAGCATGTATGAGGATCAAAATCACATCAGCAAATCCGAGGTTAACCAACAACCAAATTACTCCAGTTCATTTACAGATCACCCGCCAAGTGATGCAACAAATGTCAAGCAGCGAACTTAAAACATCGGGTTACGGACCGAAAGGCACAAAACAAAGCCCCATGCCCTGACGACAGTCAAGACAGTCGTGTCACTGTTACTGAGGAATGTCGTAGTATCGGCATCGACAAGAATTGTTGTTGCATCCAAAAGACTTTCATGCGTGAGTTGTACATAAGCGCATTTTTGTGATGCAAAGGATAGGAACTGACTTTTTGCAGCTTATAGTTAATAATGTAGAGGTAAAATAGAGAGGAGTGTATGCGCAACAGCTACAGTAGAGTGGTACTGGAAGGCGTATATAGAGGATGAGGCGACTATTCTGTACAGTAAATTGAGCTTGTGATTGGGCAAGAAAGTAGAGAAGAAAACAGTAATGAGTGAAGAGCAACCAATAAAAAAAAAGGATAAATCCACCATGAAAACGATGCGCGAAGACCAAAACTGATACTCAAAAGCGAAAGTAAAACCGCGAGAAAGAAAAGGTGCAATGATGTTTACTGTACCACTTGACTTTGTGAGATTGAATGAGGATGAGGTAACGAAAGCATAGGGAATGATTTCAAATATACAGAGTCACCATATGATGGGTGAATGACGTGTTGAGGGGTATGTTGATGCAAGATGTCAAAGGCAAGAGCTGGTCTGAAAGAAGAATCCAGAGCATGGTCGAGAGTCAGGTGGGTATGTGCGATAAACTTCCAATGAGGCCCATAATGGAGAGACAGCAGTACAGTTTCACGACTTCAGATCGTCATGACCACGATGCTGGTGTCATCAATCCATGCCTCGTCCATGTCCAAGGTCAAGACCTTCGACACGCCGTATCGGTCTTCTCCTCCAACTGCTCGTCTCAACAGTCTCAGCGCCATGTTATCGCGCTTTGACCACGGTTCAGCGTCGGCCACACACTCGGTTGGGTGTACAAGCGACATTGAATAGGCCCACGACGAAATGATGTGCTTCATTTTCGCTGTTGAGTTCGAGTTGGCCGAAGAGGATGATTCTGAATCCGAATTCTCAGAGCAGAGATCGGAGAACCCGTCCGATGCAAGGATGAGGAACCTTGGGAGGGGGCTCATTGTCGGAGGGTCGGGGGCACGGGTAGGCCAGAAAAGATTGCGAGCGAAATTAGTTACGGGATTATTCGTGGAGGGTGAGGATGGGGCAGTCGGGGATGCCATCGCTTCAGCTGAAAGTCCATCATCCAGCTTGCGATGAACAATCTCTGGTTCTGCGGAGATATAGGGAGGAGTGAGATTTCTGACCAAAAATTCCTCCCAAGGTGAGGTATTGTGAAATCCGGGGAATAGATTGTACAGAATCCTTCGAGTGAATGTAGGGGGTTGTTTGAACGGGATATCTCCGAAACCTGGTGATCGAAAATCAATATCAAGGCCCGGAAAGATCCAGTTGACACGAATGCGGATGTTGTTCGATGGCAAATGGCGAGGATGTGAGGCGAGTCGCGTGCATGATATACGGGGTTGAATTGGTTGTAGGATGTGGATGTTGGTGGCCGTTCAAGGAGTTGCATTACCGGATTACGATCATATGTTGGGTGCGCGTTGCGTGACCACACGAACCAATAAACAACGCGGTTGACCGATCCGAGACCAGAGTTCCGAAGATGCGATTAGTCCAAAATAATGGCCGGGCATTATTGTTTCAGTCCGATGATCGAAGATGGCAGCAGTACAATGCGGATTTTGGCGCAGAGTGACCAAATGTGGCAGTTTAAAGGAGAAAGGAGCGAGGAGACGAGTGAAGGATGCGATGACAAAGAGAAAAACAACGTGAGCCTAGTTCCTGGGACAAAACAAACAAAAACAGATAAGAAGCAAGGAATTGGACTGACAACGTGTAGGTGCAAGGGCGCCCAAAACCCTGCGGTCGATAACGCACTCAGGCTCTCCTGGGTGCGCTGCCTGGATTCGCTCAACCTCGGCGTCGTTATCGCCATTTTGATTCGAGGTTAAGACTTCAACATTCCAATCCTTGGCCGTCGAACCCGGTGATACCATAACTAGGGGTATAATTAGCGATCATGTCTAAATTTCGGAAGTGGGGGTGGGGGTTTACGCAAGCGCTTCAAAGCGCCAGTTGGATGGGTTCAATGGACGGGAATGAAGGACTTACTGGCTGAGCAGTCGCCCAGGTTTGCCACCCAGAGATCCTTGTGATCTGGGTCAACTAGGGCTACAAGGGCGGTTGTTCCGTACATGCAGAGCCTAACTTTCCGCCAGTTGGCTCCTCCGAGGTGTTGGTCATTTATAGTTTGGCGAATCTGCGAATCCGAGTACTGTTCCAGTGTTTCTATCGAGCCACCGAATAAATCCAGAACATCCTGGGCGATGGCTTTGTCGAAAGACTTGATAGCTTGAACGAAGAGGTCAGAGATGGCCTTTGTCGAATAGTTTCCATTGTTGATAGAAGGGTCTGCATTCTTCAAAAAATCACGAACGATGATGGGAAGGTGATGTGCGACATGTTCAACTGTTGTGTCGCCTAAATGGCCTATTATCAGGGGGTCAGCATAAAGCACGCCAACGCCTCACACGACCACGGAAGTAAAGGCTCACCATCAAACACGCCTGTAAACGTCCACAGCCGACCGTGCACGTTGAGCTCCGTGACCACATATCTATCTTGAGTCTTTGTTGTAGGAGAAGGCTGGAAGTTGACTGAATCGGCTTTGTATTTTCCACTTGAGAGTGGCCTACTCTGCGGCCTGGCAAGAACTCGAAGTTCCCGCCACAACTCCTGTTCCTCGAGCACTTGATACGGTCGTGGCCATGGCCCGTCCTCTGGACCACATCTTGACCCAGGTATATCCTCGGAGTACGCCCAGCTATGGGTGGCTCGCTCAACGATCATTGAGCTATAACGAGGAAAACTGCTCAGAATTCGGTCGAGTATGTTGGTCGATTTTCAAAGGGGTTGACGGATAAGAAAAGGAAAGTGGGAAAAGAGAGGAGGCAGGAAGAGGGTGTAAAGGCAATGAAAAGAGGCTTAAATTGAATTCGGTGTGTCAGCAGGAGAGTTGTTGGTTTTAGCGAGTCCACGCGACCCGGAAGGTCCGATAAGACAGGCTTGGGAGAAAAGGAAGCAAAGTGAGGCAGGGAACAAGTCTACAGGTACCGTCCGTCAACAAATCTGCTTTAAATTCACCAAATCACACGGAGTAAAACCCAGAAAAGGTCTGCCAAATTTATGTCCGAATAGCCCTGAAAAGTGGAGAGTCGATGAAGAGGTCGAATTGAGTTCAACGGTGCGGGGTATCAGTACAATATAGTGTAGTTCTCATGATCGAACAATACCTATGATATGATTCACAACCTCCGAGATTCGGAGACTCAGACTATCACACGGCGTTGAGTGCAGGTACCAGATAAATTTGAAGCATCTGCCAATTACTGACCAAGGAGCATTCAATATTTGAGCCAAAAGTTGGTCTATTATTTGAGTTGTAGAGTAGGTACAGTATAAGCAAACAGGTCATCTCTAACCGAAAGCTTGATGTGATGTGAAAGGAATGAAAAAGGTAAATAAAGAATAGAGTGACTGGTAGTAAAGCTGGCGTGATCGTTTGAATGCGTGCGCGGCGCAGAGTTGCCACAGCTGGGGGATAGGAAAATCCGAAGTCCGTGATAGAAGGTAGAAATGTAAAAAAGGATGACCAGACACCAAGGCCAGAACGAATAAAGGATGGAACCATGGATTGGACAAATTAAGCGGGGTCGTCTGAGGAAGCTAAGCCACCGCGGGGTAAGGTGACCTTTGATGGTTAAGCGACCAGACAAAAGCCTCGCGAAATGATTGTCATGTACCACGCACCGAAACATCTTACGCGGTGCATGAGACGACCGCGTAACGTTCGGCTGGCATGAACAAACAAGCAACCCGTCCAAATACGTGAAGAGCAGCCTGCACAGCGCAAAGCTGATCGCTCAACAAGAACGATCATATGAAATTAATTCACTTCGCGACTAGAGTAATTTCCCCAACAACATCGCGAATGAAGTCTTGTGAAAGATGGTAGCATGAGAGGAGGATGGGCATAGCGGTTACAACAGGAAGTGTGAAAGCCACAGGCGAGATAGGGATGCGAAAGTGAAAAGGATTGTCGTATGTAAACGTCGTCATTCGTGTCGTACTGGCGTGATGAGCAAGAAAATGTTGTTGTTCCGTCGCCAAGGACCGCAATCCCGAGGACAACCTTTCGTAAAAGAGACCAACACCTTCCAACCTTCAACGCCACAAATGGTCAGCTGTTCGAAACCTGCAGCCAACGCCGTAGATGGCTAGCATTGGGCTTAGTAACTTCCCTTCCTAAATGGGTTCCTCGACGATCCGTTTGACGTATTACTAGCACCTGTCATCATCGGCTGGAGAACGACAGTATCTTCGGCCGGTGTGGAGTAGATCTGCATCTGGGGCTGTTGTTGAGGTTGAATTTGCATTTGGTACGGCTGAGTCTGG
Organism: Crepidotus variabilis; assembly: GCA_015657495.1. Classification (NCBI taxonomy): domain Eukaryota; kingdom Fungi; phylum Basidiomycota; class Agaricomycetes; order Agaricales; family Crepidotaceae; genus Crepidotus; species Crepidotus variabilis. Next base: position 686,660 of record MU157828.1, on the reverse strand, counting down.
AGCTGGCCCTGCTGCATTTGCAACTGTAATTGTTGCTGTTGTTGAGCGGAGAGTCCGGTCGGAACGGGAGTTAACCAATAGGTTCCAGTTGGAGTACCACTGGTCGAGTTGGAATTAAGTGTTACGGGGATGGGCATGAAGCTGCCTCCAGTGAGATTCATGTTCAGACTGGTGTCGATGAACGGTGGAGGGGGTACTCTCGATGTCATGGTAGTGCCAGTCAAGTTCGGATGAAGACGCGAAGAAGATGCATAAGTCGGGATTGGATGGAACTGTGGCAATGATTGTTCCGTTCTCGTTAGCTGAGGTGGAGGCGGTGAGAGTATGGGTTTGTTGGCCAACATGTATCTCTGCGCATCAGTCATATCTCGTACACTTTGCTGATCAAAGTCAACCAATCGCCCTTCCTTCACCGAATCTTTCTGCTGTTGTTTCAACTTCAACCCTTTCTCCAGCGCAGGAACGTGTATCGTCGAGGTCCTGAGTGAGCTTCCACCCGAGAAAGACATAGGGCTACTTCGAACAGGTTGCCTTGGTTCTGGTGTGTTGCGCCTTTGGCCGGTGACTTCCTCAAATAGCGAGTGAGAGTGGGTATGTCGACTGTTGCTTCGTTCAAGGTTATCCGCGTCGACGCGAGCCTTGAGACGTGCAGTGTACTCGTCTTTGCGACGCTCGTTCAGAGAGGGGAGTGCCGAAGGTGAGTGAGTGCTGTAGTTGTATGCAGAGATGAGATCGTCAACAGTTTCGCGCTTGTAAGCTTCGTCGTGAGGATGTCTTGGTTCGCTACCAGGGGAAGATGAAGAATTCGATCGTTCCAAGTGCTTAGGAGGCGGCTGAGGCGAAGGCGTGATGTTCTTCATCTTGAAGTCTTGAGTATATGCGGTTTCTCGACCCCAGCTCTTCACAGAACCGATAACAGACGACCTCTCATGATGGTTGTACGCAACCGGCAGTTCTGCGTTCACATCTTTGGGCTTTTTGTTCCTTCCCCACAACCACCCGAAACCAAACCTAAACCGACGCCAGCCTTTGCCATCCAACTTCTTAGCCTTTGCAAACTCCTTGGTTCGCTCTTTCCTCTGCTTCTTTGCCCTTCTCCTCCACAACCAGACAATGACAACAAAGATGAACGCGCATCCCAGAGCCATCAGAAGGATCTCCCACCATTCCAATCGTTTCTTCCCACTGATAATTGTAGGGTCAGCGAGACCAGTAATCGTGGGCAGAGGTGTCGGAGAGGTGCCGGTTGTACCAGGAACGATGACCAACGACGAAAGACAAACACCCAATCCTGGGAGAGTAGCAGCTCCTTGTCCACAGTTCGCATCTACGCAACTGCCACCTTTGAGTACCTTGCTGGTATCACAAGCCAGACAATCCCCATCTCCCGGTCCAGAGCAGCTCCCACAGGCAGAATTGCAATCCTTGCATTGACTACTCGTGGTATCGAAGAACTGCTTCTTGCTACATGTTGGTAAACAGCGGCCGTTGGAGAGGACAGGTCGAGAAGGAGGACACGTTGTGCACTGGTTGAACGAAGATCCAGAGCAAGATGTACAGTCGGGATGGCATGTCAAGCATGAGCCTGAGGCGGCGGTAGACGGGAATGAAGAAGGCGGGCAGGTAGACACACATTGGCCAGTGGGAGAGGCAAGCAAGTTGGATGTGCATGTGAGGCAGAAGTTGGCGTTTCCAGCACAGGTAGCACAGGATGACGAGCAAGCTAAATGCAAATTCAGAACAAGATAACACGATAAAAAGAAATCTCCTTACGAGTGCAAGTAAAGTTATCCGTGGGTGAAACGAACGTGCCAGCAGGGCAGCTTTGGACACATTTTCCTTGGGAGAGAACAGACCCAGGCAAGCAACCTGTGCATTGAAGTTGGTTCACCGTTGAGGCCGTGCTGAAGCTGGGGATCTTGCACGATGTACATTTCGACGGACAAGCTAACCTCAAGATCAATAATGGTCCAAAACAAAAAAAAGTCGAATAACGGCTTACTGTCACACTCATTCTTGTTATTATCAGCGATCATTCCGTTGGTGCCTTGGCAGATACCATTGGTGTCCGCCGCAACACAGTTTCCGTTAAACAAATAAGTGCCAATAGCACAGAGTGTACAGTCATTCGACGTGCCACCATTACAGGTTCGGCAAGTAGGTGAGCAGGTAGCGCATTGAGCCCCCGTGCTGAAACTACCGTCAGGGCACACCGTGTTACTAGTGGTAATCGTGGAAACTGGGTTACACTTTGACTTGTCGTTGGCATTTTGCGTGAATCCAGTCTTGCAGGCTATGCAAGTTCCAGATGTATCGGCGCATTGCGTACAGCCCAGTTGACATACTATAGGTTGAATATAGTCAGTATCGAAATGCAGATGAAGATATCGGCGCAAGCATACCTTGGCAGTCACCCCCAGAGGTTTGGAAGAACCCGGTTGCACACTTGGCACAAGACTTGCCGTCGTCACCAGTGGTCCAACCCGGGTTGCAAGTGCATTGTCCGTTGGACCCACACTTCCCATTTTCACAGTTGCAAGTTGATGGTGCATCCTTCACCGTGGGGACCAAGCACCTTCCTGTACCGTTAATTCCCTCGTCGCATTTACTGCATCCATCAGGACAAGGTTGACACTTTGAACCGAAGAATCCAGCGGCACATGATTCACAAGATGAGCCAGTGAAACCTGTCGGGCATGAACATGTACCGGAGGCCGAGCAAACGCCGTTACCTGAGCAAGGCGGTGAGCAAGTTGATGATTGGATGTCGAGGATGGCAAGTGATCGAGATGTGACGGATGAGGGGAGTTGGGCGAAGTCTGGAACAGAGTCCCACAGGACAACGCGCTGGTTGGAAGATGCGTTGGATGAAACAGCGACCCATACGTTTGAGGAGACGGCCACAGAACCAGCAGCAAGTGATGTCAATGATGATCCGTTGCTTGCAGGTGTGGATGGGAGTGCGGAGAACGTGGATTGGCCTGCGTACAATCGCTCCGAAAACAGTGCTGCACCTGGTGCCAGCTCGAGGTTGAGAGGCAGTGATGCTAAAGACGCATTTTCGAAGCCAGGAGATGGTGATAGCTTGGATGATGAAGAAGTGAGCAGGTTATGCAGCAGCTGTGGGTTGGTCGTCGAGGTGTATTGACCAGGAAGCAGCTGCAGCGCAGTTGAGCCTGACGCAGCAATCTTGGCACCAATGGTGGTATTAGAAAATCCTTGAACACATTGCCCGGCAATGCATATAACTGAGGCTGTAGTAGAAGATTGTGCGACTGAAAAAGATATTCAGTATTTATTAGTGTCATTTCCAACAATAGTCGACTCACCAACAGACGCCTGAAAAGCAAGATAGAGAACGACAGACGTTGAGAACATGGCTCAACGAAATAAAAAAGAAAAGTAATGAAAAGAAATGAAAAGACGGAGATGATAGTTGGTGCGAAAGCAAGCTTTCAGGCTCTGGCCGGCTGTCAATAAGGACCCTTGCTTTGCCATTGTTCTCGAAGCGTTCCCGCACAATGGCGATTCGGCAAATGTGGAAGCTCGTTCCTTTTTTGGAAGCAACGAAAACAATAGTGCGCCACGCGGCGCCTTTGTTTGGTCTCACCCACCAAGTCAAACAAACTCCGCTGCTTGATCTTGGCTCTGTCGCGCGAAGCTCAAATCCTATCCTCTCGGAGATCACCTAGCTCGGAACTAAACAATCTCGCAACTAAACAATCTCGCTGTGAAATTAGCCTGTAAGTTTGCTTCTACGCCTTCATACATCGAAGGTTTTGAAGATCTTGACATGCTCAGCAGTACTTTCTGAAACTGAGATCCTCACATGTTGCTTATGACTCTATCTATTGGCACTACCAACGTCCTTTAGGAAGTGACTAAATATGTTATTGAATGGTTGGTGACTTGGTTCACTGGCATTTCAAACGGCAATGTTTCCACGCATCGAACAGTCAACAATCTTGTGACGACATCAATAAATTCTTGTCTACCCTTAAATTTCTTTCAGGGCTCCCTCTATTTTCGAAACGTTTGCTCGGGGAAATGAGATTTCTTGGAAAGCTAACAGTACACCAAACTTACTGATACGATGTCAGTCTACAGAAAGAGTTTGATCGGAATTGACAGTTGAAGATGCCAATGTAGAGCAACATGTGCGCACAAGAGCTCGACTTCGCGTCAGCTTCAGTTTTCTACATTCCATCGGCACCGGAGATTAGAATCTTCAGGAAATCAAATCCCATTTACCTTTCTCGGAAATCTATAAAGCCTTTGCATGGCGCCTTCGCCCAACTCAATCCCCATATCGACAACAGCGACCACCTCGCGTCGGTATTAGTCTCTTCTTTGTGCGAATGCCTCCTCCGACGTTTGAACTTCATAATACTTTCTCACATCGCGGATTCACTGTATGGGCTCAAAATACGATGAAACGACAATATGTCATATTGTCCTCTAATATTGTTGAAGAAAACACTATTGAAATCGAGCTCGATGGCACAGTCCACGGGAAATCATCTGTGAGAGCTCACCAACGGCCGAAAAATTATCTGAGATGTTCTTTTCAGGGTTGTTTCAACGTAGTCTGGGAGGTGGAAAACTCGGTCGATTTGGCGACGCCTCTTCGTGCGACTGTATCTTCCCCTCGCGTTACTCAAGAAGGAGTTGTTAATTGTAACAGCAACGTGAAGATTGTCAAGGTGTTGACGAACGAGTTCAGGAGGTACAGTAGCGGCGAAAAAAAGCTCAGATTTCCGGCCACAACTTACAATGCATATGGCGGTAAGCTGCGGTCATATCGCCGACGCCTAATCACTCACTTATCGCCTTAGATTTGTTAACAGCATCTTTGAAGTTCGCCTGTGATCCTGTTGTTACGTTCAGACTCAAATTTAAGAAGCCACCTAAGAAGACCTCAGGCTCCAAGCGAAAGCAGCCCGACTCTGCTACTGACTCAGATGAAGACACCATTTACGTCCAGCAGACACCGAGACTTAGTGGATCTTCCAGCGCTCGTATTAGTAGGCCTCCTGAAATGAAACCTGTCATAACTACTCATCTTATTTCAGTTGAACAAGCTACCCACGGACAGACGATATCCAGAGCGATGGCTCCTGTGTGCACTTCAGTGACTTCACAGCGAAACGGAAGCCCCTCTATTGAGGTACGCAATAGTCTTATGACATCGCGTTGCATTTGTGAACTCATTCATTCATAAGGATCTCTGCGAGAGAAACCTTCGCGAAGCTGCAAAGTTGCAAGCACAAAAAGATTGCCTCAAAGAGAGTCTCGAGGAGTTGATACGAAAGAATAATGTAAGACGGCGAATGTAATGAGTCGTCCGACCGCTCACACTTTATCTAGACTATTGACCTCGTTAACTCGACGGTTGCGCGTATTCTCCAGTAACACTAGGACATCGACTTCTGGATACGGTAGCTCGAGTATGGGACAGGCTTAACGACTTTTGATATTTGTGCAGTTCGAAATCTCTCTCAATCTAGTCGATTGTGAGGCTTTATCAAACGTCTGTGATTGGCCCCGATATGTTCGTAGTGGACTTCACAAGCCAAACTGCCACTCTTCCAACGGAGTCCAACCCGACACACTTCAGCGATAGTTGTTTCGTCTTCCCTCCTCTTCAGGCTCCATTTCCGAAGGTGGATCCATCTACTAACTTTGCTTCATCTAACGCATCGTGTTCGTCGAGCTTCGTTGACGTGACTGGGCTCTCGCAGCGTCGCACGCCATACCTGGAAGTCGGGTGTTCCTCATTTGACAAGAAAACTTTAACCTTCACTGATCGCAATCTTGAATGTGGCACTGTCGTGTACATTTACACGCTGTACTGTATTTCGCCATCACACCTCTTAGGCTCTTGGACTGCCTTGATTCGTGACTTTTGGCATTGAATTCAGTTATTGTTTGAATGACCCCACTTTCTAGCATAGCTCTACATAAACCTCCGTCCTAGTCACTCTTGGTCTCACAAAGCTTATCTCTTCAGCTTTAAACCCTTTCAAAGCGACATTCATTTTGTCACCGTGTCAAAATATGTTGTCTGGGCTCTGGAACAAACATATGTAACACGAATTTCGTTACGACATAAACTTTTGGCTAGCGCCTTTTCGCTCAGTCACCTTTATGTGCCGTGTTATCTGCTTCTTTCCGTGGTACATGTCGGCCCTATTGCTCTTCCGTTTGATTAGTCCCTCGATTACGGCCATATTTAGCAAGTTTGGCGCCGGGGACGACAGTTCATCGCTCTGCCTATTCGCCATACAAAGCTGTGCTAGACTTGCCAGCGGCTTAAAGGTTGCTCAGTTGGGGATGAGTTCTCTAGCCCCTCTAAATACATAACCTCCTCCTCCTCAACGTACGTTCTACCCAGAGACGCGCTTCAGTATTCGGCACTGCAACTGTGGTATGTTCGAGATGTTCTGCTAATTGCAATATCGTTGACTTTATATATGTCGAATAGATTCTTCTCCGTCATGCCATTCTTCTATGGTGTCTTTACACCTCTCATAAACCTTTTCAAGAAGATTTTCAAAAATCATAATGACGAGCAGAACGAGCAGATATCTCCTGAAGACATTGTTATTGCGTATGATCAATTTCATTATATTTTACACTTTGATAAATTGACGTCCTTCGATATAGTCTTGTGGGTGTTACTGGATCTGGAAAGAGCACCGTGAGTTCGAGCTCAGTACCTTGTCAAAGCGCTATTGTGCCTGACTCCAAACGTGTTCCAAAGTTCATCAAACTCGCAACTGGACAAGATACTGGTGCGGTGAACACCGATTTAAAGCCACGAAACGCAAGGGTCCATGCTGTCAAGATGCCTCAGACTTCCGCCAGTCGTTCTATCTGGCTCGTCGATACACCTGGGATTGATACCTCGAACGACGACGTTTCAGAACGAAGAGTTCTTCATAGCGTTTCCAAATTTCTCAATATAAGGTACCGTACTAGGTCTACTGATAGAGAACTGCTTCAAGCATCTAATATTCCCTAGATGTCACGGTGCCGAGCCAAGACGACTAGACGGAATCCTCAACATTCATAACATATCTGCCGAGATGGACGGGAACACGTCAAGCAAAGCCATAGAGTTCAAAAAGTTGATGGGTGACTCTTTAAAAAACGTCATACTGGTTACTACATTCTGGGACGTTTCTCATCCGGAAGAAGACGATGAAAAGAAGCGGGCCATCGAAAAGTATTGGGAGAAGATAGGAAAAGATCTCAGGCAACATCATTTTCACAACACTCCAGACTCTGCGCATGACATCGTCCAAATGATTACACCCTTCGATGATCTATGTGTGTTAGCTTTATCTATATCCTATCTCTACTCCTGACACCATCCTCTAGCAAACGCGGCTAGATAAACCTTCTGTCGCTACGTCGACATAATCTCCCCTGTTTCGAATCTGGTGTTACATTATCTTCTTATTGTCGACGACTATTTATCTACTATTTATTGTTGATTTTTAGCAATGCTGAGCATGCACTACGCTCAGTACTGTATGTACTGTACTTGCGATTATTTATGTATTATTGTATGGCAATGATTACATGAGCTTAGAGCGTTTGACAAGATTAGTACCCAGCTTCTGGCAACGTGGAGGACGAATTCGAATTCAATGGTCTCGTGCAAGCTCAGATATTGGATGGGGAGATTTTGCATCCAACGGCTCACGTCCATAATCGGCCGCATATGTCCGTTGCAGCCAGCGATACTTGTTTCTCTGCTCGAACTCCATCGCTGATGACCCTCAACACGGATCGATCTACTAAACTTTGTCAGCTCAACTAATAACAGGTTGCGTTGAGTTTCTTTAACGTGGCTGGGCTCTCGCAGAGCACACCTGGAAGTTGGATGCATTTTATTTGACAAGAACAGATTTTTCACTCTTCGCAGCTTTTGGATGTGGCGATGGCATGTATACTCTACGTGACGGCCTCGCGCATATTTGAACATATTCTTTGGCGCTTGTGTTCGATCATTCTGTGTCGGACAAGCCGCATTTTCTGCCCTCCGACATCGTTTCGCCTGGACCTCCGCCCAAGTCGCTCTCATTGTCTCAGAAAGGCTATCTCTTGGAGCTTTGGTCCTCTCAAAAGCGCAGTCCTGCAGTCATGCTGTCAAAATATGTTATCTGGAACAAACATGTTTGACATGAGTTTGGTGATGACATATCCTTCTGTTTCGCGCCATACATCGCTGTCTGCCGTGATTCCTTGCTTCTTGGTGTGATAAGAGGCGGGCCCCCTGCTCTGCCGCTCGACTGCTTTCTCGATTGTTGACTATTTTTAGCTAGCTCGGGATAGACAGGAACCATACCAAGCTGTGCCACCTGTCTTTTAAAGCATCTTCGGCAACATTTCGCTGCTTGGGCTCTTCGTCTACCTTTTACTCGGCCAAACGCTGTTTTCTGCAACCAGTATACTAGTATCTTGCATTGCGAGAAGGTTCTCTATACTCAAGTGGTAATCCGCAGATTCTTATTCACGAATCACAATGTCATTCGTCATCAAGGCGCTTAAAAACTTCGTCAAAAGCCCCGAAAAAATACATCCAGAGGATGTTGTAGTTGCGTGCGTCAAAAATGACTTTACTGCTCTCAAACTGAACGACTAACATTCTCTGCAGTCTTGTCGGGGTTGCTGGATCTGGAAAGAGCACGGTAAGTTTCCAAACCTGTTTATCGGGCTCAGACATCCTGAGCTAGATGTGCCAGTTTCTCGAACTCGCAACCGGGCACACTGGTGCAGTGAATCACAATTTGAAGTCACAGAAATCAAAAATCTTGGCCGTCAAAATGCCACAAACATCCTCCAGCCGTTCTATCTGGCTGGTCGATACGCCTGGGATCGATAGCGCAGACAAGAACTTATCAGAACCAAAAGTTCTCGGAAGCATTGCCGAATTTCTTGAGCGAAGGTACGACGGCTGCTCAGTCAGATGCTCGATTCATCTAATGGTTTGATAGATGTCCCAAACCAAAAGGGCTGGATGGAATCCTCTACTTTTATAACATCTCACATGGCAAGATACAGGAGACCGCGTCGAGCAAAGCTGCGGAGTTTAAGAAATTGATGGATGGATCCTTCCAAAATGTTATCTTGACCACCACTTTTTGGGATGATATTCATCCTGACGATCTCCAGAACACTCAGCAGGACGAAATTCACCTCAACCAATATTGGCAGGAGGTAGGAGACGAAGTTAGGCAGCATCGTTTCCTCAACACACGCGAGTCCGCTATAAGTATCATCCAACTCATCACCCCTCTATCTGCGGAATGTAGGTTAACTCCATCTCTATTGGATGTTCTGTTCCTGACATCATCCTCTAGAATTGTTTGTAGCGAGGGAAAACACCCCAGGCAGAACTTTCAGTCTGCTTGTCTACAAAGTCTGCCTCTGTTTCTCGCATCATTTTTTACTTGACTATTTATCCACTACTTACAGTTGACTATTAGTATTACCAATGCTCGGGAGCTTCCGCAGATTATTTTCATCAGGACTAACTTATAGTATTACGATACAACTATTTATGTGCTGTATTTTATTTTATGTATCATTGCATGGGAATGATTCCACGTGCTTTTACATTCTCGTATGAGCGGATTGGCGGCTCCTGACCCGCAGAATAGCCTGATCAGTGATTTGTACGTAGTTAGGAGGCCACAAGATTTCGCTAGGATATAACGCAGACTGATTCTAGAGAATCCTTAATAGCCGGGCTAAAAAGGACATGGGTATACGGGAGTTACACCAATGACCCATACAGATGGCCGTCCTGTAAAACGACTTATGCTTTTTAAGATAGTGAGCGCTCTAGTGGTACCCTCTCGGGCTAGCGTGGAATGTCATACTTCGTGATCGTCTTGTTAAATATCTTATTTTGCGCCCACAGTTTGACATCATAATCCAGTTTTGGATGGTATCGATGGTCTCGAGCGAAACGCATTGAGCATACCTGGACCACGGAGAGTCTACGGGGCAAAACACCCTTAGTATCATCTAAATCTTGTGAGAGTAACATACTCGTATTCCTTGTTGTGGATCCTGAAAGTTCTAAATGTGTTTAGATTTCTGGGCAATAATGTTGATGCTCAGAGGAAGATCGCAGGGACGTAACCGTATTGAGTAGAAGGCTGTTTGGGCACAATAAGGGTCTGTTCGGCAGCAGGCGAGCGAGCGAGCGAGCGTGTGATGGCGAGTGTGATGGCGAGCGTGATGGATTCACAGGACCGGAACGCGTCTTCCGGCGTCTCGTTCTGGAGAAGATAAGACTAGATAACTCAAACTCAGAAGATCGCAACACGTAGATACCTCAAATA